>UESW01005110.1:61690-178389 GCA_900491605.1 Calamus simplicifolius
TTGAGGAAAAGGCCGCTCAAGACTTCCTCCACTATCTCTCTCTCTCCTCGTGGTTCGTGACTTGACATTGAATGCTCTTATTCAATTGAATGCTCTCCAATAAATGCCTTGTAGCGAGGGTCTTTATAAGACCTATAAATGTCTCGGCACGCCGTTGAGGAGGCCGTCGAGAGAGAGAGAGAGGCTGCCTAGGAGTTATTGTGAAGAGGGGCCGTTTAGCATGAAGGGCCGCCTTTAATGTGAGGAGGGGCCGCTTAAGCATGAAGGATCGCCTAGGAATTATTGTGAGGAAGGGTCCCTTAGCATGAAGGGCCGCCTAGGATTATTGTGAAGAGGGACCGCTTAGAATGAAGGGCCGCCTAGGAATTAATGTGAGGAGGGGCCGCTAGAATGAAGGGCCGCCTAGGAATTAATGTGAGGAGGGGGCTTAAGCAAAGGGCCGCCTAGAATTATATGAGGAGGGCCGCTTAGCATGAAGGGCCGCCTATGATTATTGTGAGGGGCCGCTTAGCATGAAGGGCCGCCTAGGTTATTGTGAAGAGGGGCCGCTTAGAATGAAGGCCGCCTAGGAATTAATGTGAGAGGGGCCGCTTAAATGAAGGGCCGCCTAGGATTATTGTGAAGAGGGGCCGTTAATGAAGGGCCGCCTAGGAATTAATGTGAGGAGGGGCCGCTTAGAATGAAGGGCCGCCTAGGATTAATGTGAGAAGGGGCCGCTTAAGCATGAAGGGCCACCTAGGAATTATTGTGAGGAGGGCCGCTTAGCTGAAGGGCCGCATAGGAATTATTGTGAGGAGGGGCCGCTTAGTATGAAGGGCCGCCTAGGATTATTGTGAGGAGGGGCCGCTTAGCATGAAAGGCCGCCTAAGAGTTATTGTGAGGAGGGGCCGCTTAGAATGAAGGGCCACCTAGGAATTAATGTGAAGCGGGGCTGCTTAGCATGAAGGGCCGCCTAGGAGTTAATGTGAGGAGGGGCCGCTTAGCATGAAGGGCCGCCTAGGAGTTATTGTGAGGAGGGGCGGCTTAGAATGAAGGGCCGCCTAGGAATTAATGTGAGGAGGGGCGGCTTAGAATGAAGTGCCGCCTAGGAATTAATGTGAGGAAGGGCTGCATAGAATGAAGGGCCGCCTAGGAATTAATGTGAGGAGGGGCCGCTTAAGCATGAAGGGCCGCCTAGGAATTATTGTGAAGAGGGGCCGCTTAGCATGAAGGGCTGCCTAGGAATTATTGTGAGGAGGGGCCGCTTAGAATGAAGGGGCCGCTTAAGCATGAAGGGCCGCCTAGGAATTATTGTGAAGAGGGGCCGCTTAGCATGAAGGGCTGCCTAGGAATTAATGTGAGGCGGGGCCGCTTAAGCATGAAGGGCCGCCTAGGAATTAATGTGAGGCGGGGCCGCTTAGCATGAAGGGCTGTTTAGCATGAAGGGCTGCCTAGGAATTATTGTGAGAAGGGGCCGCTTAGCATGAAGGGCCGCCTAGGAGTTATTGTGAGCGGGGGCGCTTAGAATGAAGGACCGCTAAGGAATTAATGTGAGGAGGGCCCCTTAGAATGAAGGGCCGCCTAGGAATTATTATGAGGAGGGGCCGCTTAACATGAAGGGCCACCTAGGAGTTATTGTGAAGAGGGGCCGCTTAAAATGAAGGGCCGCCTAAGAGTTATTGTGAATAATGGCCTCTTAGAATGAAGGGCCGTCCAGGAGTTATCTTCAGTCTTTGTATCATTAAATGATGCCCATTGATTTGCCCATGGGACATTAATGACAAAGGCGGTCCTTAAGAGAACCCACTTACATTACATAGCTCTTTTTCCCTATTGTTCTCTCTTCATTATGATTGTAGCAGGACGAAATTAAATGCCCATTGCATCCTTAAAGAGAGGACCCGATAGGCCAACGAGGCCATCTAGGAACTAAGCCGCTTAGGAAGGCCACCAAGATGGCCGCCTAAAAAATTTTAAAAATTTCTGTTTTTATTGTCCATGGGCCTGTTGACTGCCCTATCAAGTTGCTAGGTTAAAATATAACGAGTTAGTTGAACTATTTAACTCTAAAAATTAAATCCATCTTTTTATAACTTATATTGTCTACCTAGAATGTTGGTAGTAATTTAGGATTCAAACTCAGTTAATCTATTTAGGCTTTGGCAGTCATGCATCTAAATTAACGCAAACCAATGTATGCATCACTGTTCATTTTAAATGGCTTGATCATATTTGTTTAGCATGATATAAATTTAGTAGATGATGTCTTGAGTTATGAGCAAATTATTATTGTATGCCGCTCTAGATTGTGTGCTTGATGGTCAAATTTTATCTAAATCATGGTTGAGCTTATTTTTAATACCTCAGCTCACTGATTATGCCACCTAATAGCTTTAGCAAGTAACATATATATATATATATATATATATATATATATATATATATATATATATATATATATATATATATATATATATATATATATATATATATATACATACATACATTCATTCATACATACATACATACATACATATTCCTTTTATGCATAAGGGTAGAAAATTAGCAGAAAGAAAAAAAAATCAATCAAAGAGCATACCTAAGATTTAATATGTTTCAGTCACTGGCGTACAACTATAGGAAAAAAAGATTAAAAAAATTACTATAAAATTATTTAAATAATTATTTCTATATCAACTAATAAAAATTTTAAAATAATAATTTTTTCATGGATTCTTTCTTACAAAACCTTAAACTCACGTACACTCAAAGGATTCTTTATTGAATTCTCTTAATAATATTTTAAATTAAAATTATTATTCTGAAAGCGAAAGCTATATGTATCCGTATAAAGAAGGATTATAGTATATCACATAAATTAGGGCTGAAATTTTTCATGAACATAGCAAATTAGCAATATATATTCTTATTGAACTGTTGAATTTTAAGGAAAACTCTAACATAATTATGTATAAATATAATAACTGAGGGATACAGCCATAAATAATCAAACAAATCGAAAATGGAAAAATAAATGAAGTCGGAAAACCGCCGCCATACTTTCGTAGTCTATCAGGGTTGCGTATTTGAGGTCGTCCTTCAAGCCAAAGTTCTTTTTTCGAGAGCTGAGTCATAACGCGGTTAAGCTTTGGCAGCCAGAAGAGATCCAGCTAATAATCCAACTTGTTGGCTTGCGCTGGATGCCGCCTGCATCGCATCTTTCAACGTCCCGGCCGTGCCCCTCAACGGGACCCACTCTCAAATCCACGAAGCCGCCTCACGGAATCCTATGCATGCCTTTTGCCCTCGCGATCGAGATGGAAGGAAGGAACCCAATCGCTAGCTCGTGCCTTCCTCCCTCCCTCCATTTTTTTTTTTTTGTACGCCAACAATCATAAATCTTTTTGATCTGCACCATGATCCATCGAAAGAAGGGCTGCGATCGCGTCGATCAGATGGGCTCCACAAAGCTCATGGTATCAGGGCCCTCCGGTGCGAGCCGTCCAAAGGAAGGCAGGGTGACGCAGAAATTGCTTGTTCCCATTCATTGCTTTCGTCTCGGGGTGGACGCGGAGGGGCTACTACTTCCGATGCCCGCGTTTTTTACCCAACTTTTCGATTGCTATTCGAACATAAATTAACGACGTCGGGAAATTTTTACCAAGATTAATGCTCTGTTGGGATGGATTGAGAAAGTAAGGACGAAATATATATATATATATATATATATATATTGAAAAAAAATCGAAAGAGTTTTCTTAATTTTTATTTTAAAATCTCTTTAATTTTGAAAGAAAAATTTTTAGATAGTGTTTAAAATAGGAGATAAGGGGATATCTCCTCTTATTCCCAAAAGCCATAACTATAAGGTAGTGTTTGAAATAGGTCCAAAAGCCATAACTATAAGGGATAGCTGGGAATAAAGTTAACCAAAGGGATAATCCATGGTTAACCATAGGATATCCCCTCAATTTATTCCCTAGAGAATGCAGGAATAGCGGTTATCCCTCCAAATAAAAGTAAAAAAAAGTTATCCTATGGATTTACCTTTTTGTATTTGATATGATCAATAGAATAGTCAAGGAATATCCCTAGGGATAGCCAGGGAAAAAACTCTATCCCGTACACTTATCCATGGATAATATTTTTTCTATCAAACACTACCTTAGGTAGTGTTTGAAATAAGGGATAAGAGGGGATATCCCCTGGATATTTCCTTTTATTTCTAAAAGCCATAACTATAAGGGATAGCTGGGAATAAAGTTAACCAAAGGGATAATCCATGGTTAACCATGCGATATCCTCTTAATTTATTCCCTAGAAAATGCAGGAATAGCTGGTTATCCCTTCAAATAAGAGTAAAAAAAAGTTATCCTATGGATTTACCCTTTTGCATTTGATATGATCAATGGGATAGCCAAGGGATATCCCTAGGGATAGCCAGGGGACAAACTCTATCCCGTACACTTATCATGGATAATATTTTTTCTATCAAACATTACCTTAAGTAAAAATATAAAACTCATCATTTTTAAATTTTTATATTTTTAATTTTTTTCCTTTTTTTTTAACAAAATAAATTATATTTTTTCTTCGATTATTCTCTCTAACTTTATTTTCTCCTATTTTTTCTCATCATTTAAACACAGGTTTAAAGCGAAAAATTATCCGTACATTTAATGTATATTGTGATATTAAAAGTCATAGCTCAAACCGTATGAAACTACGAATGAGTTACATAGATGGTACGTAGTACACATAGAAATTAGAATACATTCAATGCCAAGAGGAGGGGGTAAGAGAATAGATATATAACCAGGAATATTCAACCGTTCACTGTCCCACTTTGTCAAGTCATCAATTCCGCTTCCTTGAACCGGACGGCGAGTTTCCAAGCAGGTTCTCACCTTGATATGTGGGCAAACCTTGGGCGGATGGCCAGTCTTATATCGATGTTTTGATCGACAAATCAAATAGTTTTTCTCCTCTCTTTATAATTAGTTTTGATCCAACAATCAATGGAGCAATATAAGGCAACAACTGGTGTAAGATTAATTCAGCAGTCATCTCTCTCTAGAACACGCCTAACGTACGATTGGGGTTCAACATGTACATCATGCAGCCACCTTGTTGAATTCTCGGCCTGGATCTTAATTTCCAATAGCTATATATTATCGTGTTTGATTGTTATGAGACAACTGGCTTTGAACTTAGAACTTGACAAACGCCCCACTTTATGAACCACAGCATATGCAAATGTACCTGCTATCATGATATCATCACCTGAATCACACGTGACCAGAAATTTTATAAGAAGAAATAGACATAATAATACTGTACGGTAAATAAGAGAGGATCCATTATTGGAGAGCATTAATTCATTAAGTAGATACTAGGTTCAACATGTATATAATATTTGTATAGTTTTCTTAATTACTTGGTGCTAGCTACGTACCATTGGTGTCAAATGACGTCCATCATTTGCCTCACTAACGCAGGGTCGACAATATTGCTTTTTAACTTTCCTATTTCTTCTGGCAATGAGGGTGTTTACCATGACTCCTCTCTATAAATAAGCCATCCATCTCATTCCATTCTCCTACTAAGAGCACAGGAAGAGATAGTGAGGAATTAGATTAGACACAGATCGAGAGGAATCCATCACTGCACACCATAATCACCATCAACCATCTATGGTGAAGAGTAGCAGCAGCGGGGTCCTAATTGATACTTCCAACTCTTCCATCCCACTCCCTAACACCACCACCACCACCACCACCACCAAAAACAAGCACCACCCCCACCACCAACCGAAGGTTGAAAGCATGAGGAGGAGGCCATACAAGGGAGTGAGGATGAGGAGCTGGGGCTCCTGGGTCTCAGAGATAAGAGCACCCCATCAGAAGACCAGGATCTGGCTGGGCTCCTACTCCACCCCTGAAGCCGCCGCCAGGGCCTACGACGCCGCCCTCCTTTGCCTCAAGGGCTCGTCGGCAGCCCTCAACTTCCCCACCTCCCTCCCTGCCACCCTCCCAACACCATCATGTCCCCAAGTCCATTCAGAGAGTCGCCGCCGCCGCCGCGAACGCTGTCGCCCCCGCCACCTCCGCACTCAGCCCTGTGACCACCCCATCGCCTTCGTCACCATCTTCGCCATCCGATACCGCCACCGAAGACTCTCCATCCACGACGACGAGCTCGAACGGCTGCATGGCGAACACCATGGAAGACGACGAATCGTGGATCGACTTCGGCTTATTCCAGTCACCGAAATTTATGGATCAAATGATCAGCCCATCGATCTCTTCATGGGAGGAGCTAGATGAGGAGGGAGACCTCAAACTCTGGAGCTTCTGCTAGAGGCCTAGATGTTACATAGTTTCTAATCCTTTCGTGAATTAGATGTTCCTTTTTACCTCTTCTAGATTCAGATGAAATCAAGAGGAGGTGATACTGACAGTGAGTGACCACATCGATCTTCCTCTATTTGATTTAATTTTATTTCAGATAGACGAAGATCCCATGGAGTTGCATGGTTTTAGGCTTTAGATTGTTCCTTGGAGTTTCTATAATTGCACACAAAGGCTGGTTTCTTATATTTGTTTGACTACTGTACTTTTTCTTAAATGGAGGTGAATAAAGGGGTCATGAGATTATTTCATCATCTTCTTTGAATGGATGGATTCCAACCACTGCTTGGGAAAGAAGCAAGTGATCAAGAACTTCTTTTCCTGAGAAGAAACTTCGGAGAGAAGACTTGAACACTTGGATTAAATCATTAAATCCAGATCTCTTTATCGTGGTGGCCGTTGGATTGATGCAAAGAAGGGAGGTCTGGATGAGAAGGGATCAGGGGGGGGGAGATCAGTGTGTACTGTCCATGGAGTACAGAGGACAGTGATGGTGTAACAGTTCTTTAGTTCAGTCTGCTTTAGAATATATTCCCATGATTCAAAACATCCAAATGCGTCCTTCTCCATCGAAACTCTTTATCTGTAATATTGCTTTATATCAATGCATTATTGGGGACACTGCAGAGCAGCCAAGATCGGCCTAATCAAATAAATTTTCTATCTTCTACTTGGTTGTCTTTTTCAGGATTTTTATTTGTTTTTATCTGATTTTCTATTTGTTTGAGCCTTCTGTAATCGGATTCTCTCTTTGTAGTTGGATTAAAAAAAAAAAAAAAGATAGAAAGGCTTTCGGAGTCCAAATATACAACTTATAAAACTTGAGATTCAAACGTATAGCTCCAATGAGAAAAGTAGCCCTTCTATCCTCTTATTTGGTCTTGCTGGCATGATGGAGGAATGAAGGATTTGGTCTCAGTTGATGCTACCCAAGATGCTGGTTTATAGCGATATTGGGTTATAGCCAATGCAACATCTTAAACTCACAACGCTTATTATCTTGGCCGATTTCAATCTATTGGACAAGACTTTTTTTTTTTTTTTTTTTCCATCTTTCATTCGTAGGGTTGGTAGATACTGACCCAGATTCATAACTTGCCCAGACTTACTTGAAATAAAAAGGTTTAGACCATGATTTTTTATAATTGGACAAGTAAATATTGGTTACTTGAACCTTTTGGATTTGTCTTCAATCTCCAAATCAACGGATCACCTTGGCCTCGAGAAATCCCTAAGACAGTGATTATATTGTTGTAGTTTTTTTTTTGGCTACTTGGGATTTGATTCAGGTGATTAGGAAAAATGCCCCCTATTTTTTTGATGGGATGGAAGGTTGCCAGTTAATGGGTAAGAGAATGAACAAAAAATATTGAAGCCGATGTTTCATGTTTTCTTTACTACTACTAAGTTGACGAAGAAATATTGAATAAAAGATTCGTGATATGTGTCTGACACCCAAAAAAAAAAAAAAATCTAATAACAAATGGGCCAGCCCAAACTCATTTTGTGGATCGTTGGGCTAACCATACATAGGACTACTGGGTATATATTATCGTTACCCCATATAAATTTATTGAGAACAGCAAGTATTTACAAGGAAGGCAGACCACAAAAGTTTGTACGAGATTCCAACCAATTTTCAAGGCATAGGTTACCCATAAAGAAAAGCCAGCAATGATTTTGTAGAGGATTGAAGATGGACAAGAAGTTTCCCATAGGATACCCTGAAGTAGAACGAAGTATAGTCATTGATGGACGATTAAGTTGGCATGCCTTGCCTCCCTTTCTCTGTCTCTTCCTTGATTTGGTTTTATTTCATGAAAATGCCATGAAGCTATCAACGGTTGGATTGCTGTAGCATTACAGCAGTGTCAAATTAATGGCATACGACTTCATTTTAAAAGCGAGAAGGAAGATAACCAGCCAACGATCAGGCTTTCTAACAATTCTTAAATGTACAAAGAAAATCCCCTTATTTTCATCAAGGCTTTACGAGATCTATGGGTTCTAATCTTCCACTGATAATGTTGAACATTGTTAACCATTATTAACCAATAAGAAGGAAAATAGACCGATATAAATGAGAAGGAAATAGATTGTGCATGCCGGTGCGCATATGGTGTGCAACAAGGTCCATTAGGCCACTGCACACGCGTCAGTATACGCGGATAATCAATTCACGATCGCACGCTTGCTGCATCAAAGGCATCGCAGCAAGAGTTTCCAAACGAGAAAGGTTGAAGCCCACATCTCTGTTATCATCCCAAAACAGTCCCAGCCCACAACTCCAGAGGCCCAACCCAGATGCAGTCCAACCTACAGGGCACCCGATGGCCTCATCTCTATCTCTTTCATCTCATCCAACTTTATTAGTCTAGTTGGCACCAAGTATCAACCGAGGGAGTCATGGCTGCTAGGAATGGCCCTCGTATTACTGTCTCGTGCCTCCCTCGCTAACTGTTGTGCCATGAAGAGTATTATTCAGCACTACTGCCTCCAATCTGATCAGAAGGGTGAAACTTAATAAGTCTATGGCCCTTTCCAACCGAAAGATTTCAGTGATCTGGCTGACGTATTGCAATCCATCTTGGGGATTCATCTTGTTCAGTCCGTGGGCTCATATTTAGGCGTCCATATGAACCTAGGACGACTGCTTCAACCACTCAAGGAAAGAATTATGGCCAAGTTGAACTCTTGAAAGTGAAATATATTGTTTTTTTTTTTTGCTGGAAGATGCATCTTAATCAGGTTAGTATTGTACTCTATTCCTATTCACTTTTTTTTCGTATATTGTTACCCCTACTTCTATCTCTTTGTGGTTTGATGGAATTATTAGAATTTTTTTGTAGAATCATGATTATGAGAGTGGAGATGTCCATACTGTTCCTTGGAATATAATTGAATGCTACAACACCCAACTTGGTAGTTTGGATCTTTCTATTCTCTTATTTGCTGTCAGTATTTATGAGTAAGAGTGCAGGGAAAATGGTGTTGCAACCTCATTCTCTTCTATCTTTCTGGCTCTCCTCCAAGTATAATTTTCAGAACCCTGGCTTGACTATCAACCAAAGTGTACTTCTCTACTTAGAAAATCTATTGTCGGAACATCCAAACTTATTGTGGGAGAGTTCAAGTGGTCTATTTGAAAAGGTGCATCGATCAAATGGGATAGAGATCCCTAGATCTCTGGTATTCTCTTTCTCTACCTCCCAATTTATTATGATGCCTCTCTTTGGGTCTATGGATGCCCTGTAAACACGTTGTTCGATTCAGAGGGAGGTTGGTGCTTCAATATTCTTTCCTAAATATTTCCTCCTCTTTTGATCCACGAGATTTTTTAAGTCTCCAGATGTGAGACTGACTCTAAGGTTATTCTAACATGAGGCAAGGGTACAGAGTTTCAATTTTACCGAAGAAACTATACCATTTAGTAGACAGTGATGCTTGGCACTTTCTATGCTTAAGAACAGCATCTTTGTAGCGACTAGATGCCTCCCTCTCACAGGGTTCTTTCCTTTTTTTTGGCATTTCATCCATTAGGATATCCCTATAGCTTCACTGTTATTAGGTCGGATCTTCTCCATCACTCTGTGGCCATTGCCACTAAAAGATTAAAATCATGGATCATCTATTTCTTTCTTGCCCTAAATCTTATGGTATCTGCTGCAATAGTGTTGCTATGGGGGTCAACATGTTTCTATTATCCATTGATGTGCTCTTGTAGTTCATTTGCTCTCCTTCACAATAGCAACATAAGCTGAAATCTCAATGGAGTTATATTCTATGGGCCATCTCGATTACTCATAGCGAGGAGTTGTTTTAGAAACGATTTCAGAGTGCTTATATTGCCTTACATGCTTAGATACTTTCTCAGGAATTTCTCTCGGCCTCTTGTTCTATTCTACCTCCTGGTTCTTAGGAATATTTGCTATTTACACTGAAGGGTCCTCCTTCCGTACCTTCTACTTCTTTGTATCCTCTTCAATCAGATAGGATAAAATTGAATTTTAGTAGATTTATGAGACAGACATCGTCTCAAGTTGGTTACGCTTTTCCTGATTGTTGCTGCGGATTCTCATTCTCTGGCCTAGGAATGAAGCTGATCAGTCTGGGTGGCAATCTCCCATTCAATGGACTTGCAAGACAGTCCTCGCGGATGATCCTTCGACGTTCAAGTCAATAAGAACCTTCAGCAATCAGAAAAGAAGAGAATGCTCTCACAGAAGGACACTGCAATGGTTCCTGCTTAGATCTGTGTAAGCATGAAAAGCATATAGGGGATCTTGGGACCTAGCCTTTTAGCATTGTGAGATGGCAATCGGTTACCTGAATTTTTGGCATATTTTGGGAAGTTAGGAGTGGATACGATTGAAATCCCGTTAGTTATAGGATCGATAGCTAATCAGCCTTATCAGGAGTTTGAAACTCCGTTAATCAAGGTTGGAGGGTCATATTTGGCTTTCGTTTCCGTTTAAGGAAGATTGCCCCAAAACTTCTGTTAATAGGATGGTTCATTCTCCAGAATATTCGGCGTGGTATGAGGTGGTAATGACGCATTGACGCTCAAACCGGAAAGAGGATTCTCGATCTTGTTGATGTATGAAGATGGCTTGGTCTTGCTGAGGTATGAAGGTGGCTCGGCCATGCTAAGGTTCGAAGGTTGAGGTTCGAAGATGGTTTAACCTTGTTGAGGTTCGGAGATGGCTTAGCCTTGTCGAGGTATGAAGTTGGCTCGGCCTTGCCGAGGTATGGAGATGGCTCGGCCTTACCAAGGTTCGAAGAAACTTGGTGCAGTTTGTCTTTTTCTAAATACGGCGGTTAGCGGGCCAGAAATCGAAAATGACCCTTACCTTTTTGCTGCGTATGTTAATTGGTACGGTAATGATTTTATCCAGCATCACATGCCCCCAACTCCCTAGTCCGAAGCGTAGGTTCGGAAATAGAATGTAGAGTTCAAGATGGCTCAATCTCATTAGTGGGATTCGAACATGAAGAGGCACATCATGATGGCCCCATTAATGCCAAGTCATCGCTCTATCATTTTCTTTAGTCGTACAAGGAGAAACCATTCGTTCTCTGTTAATGATAGTTGGTGAAATGACACATGGTAGGTCCATGGCTTGCTATGCCTGGGCCGAAGGTATGCGATGCCTGGGGATTCTTGCCGATGATATTCCATCCTCGAGGCTGTTTAAAAAGGGTTAGGCGGTATCGTCTTTAATTGTGCTTTCTTCTTGCTTTTTCTCTCAAAGACGAGCACCTCTAGCTAGAAAGTTGTAAGGTCAGCGTTTCTTTCGCTCATCTCGGAAGTATGGAGTGTCCGACCGATTTTGCTTCGACGATGATCTCGGCGGACTTAGAGAAGATTCGTTGTGACTATTGGCTCCCCCAAGATATCAGGTTACGAGTGCCAGGGCCTATGCAAAGGGTTACAGAGTAGTTGGAGTCTGGAGCCTTCTTTTACTAGGAGAGCCTGTGAACATGTTTTTGCTTTCCTCTTCCATCCCTTAGTGAAGAAGATAATGGCGTACTATGGTATTTGTCTGACGATGGTAGAGTCGAACAGTTGGTACTACATCATTGGGTTCATCTCCATGTGCACTTTTATGGGAGCAACGACGATGGTTCCTTTGTTTCGGGCCTGCCACAGCCTCGTCTTCCAGAAGAATGCTGAATGGCCCTTCATCAGACCCCAAAGGTCTTTCAAGAGAATATCGGATGTTCCATCCTTCATAAAGGAATGAAAATCTTAGTTTCTCTTCACCGATTGGGATATCGGGTTTGATTTCCCCCGAGTATGGGCAAACTTTCTCGTGGATCCGAATGAGCGCCCGATGCTGTCGATGCGAGAGAAAGAAGACCTCGATGTTCTTCTCGACAGCAAAGCGCTCTCGATCAATGTTCTTTTGGCCGATGATGCTCTCTATAATGCTGGGCTCAGTCTTGTTGACCTTCGATGTATGTTTTATTCTTACACTTTGTTCATCAAGTTATGCCAATCTCTGTTTAATTAAATCTTTATCTGTTGTATTTGCAGCTGAAAGGTTGAAGCTCGGAGCTCAGTTGAGAGAGAGGCTAGGCAAACGTGTTAAGAAGCACAATTCCAAGAAGAGACGTAAGTCTGATAAGAGGCCTCATTCCACCAAATCGAGTCTGAAAGAAATGAAGAAAGTTAAACCTAGTCGGCAGTCACCTTCACCAACGAGAGGGGAAGAGGGGATGTTGATAGAAAGGAAGGAAGGAAGATTGGCTCTACTGGAGGGGAGGCCAGTAACTAAGGAGAGTTTAAGGGAAGAGGTTGGTGGAGCTCCAAGCCTGAAGGTGATGGTGCTGTCGGATGATTTTGATGGGTAACCAACTGGCCATGCGGTCCCTCTTTCGAGCGACAGAGAACCTCCCGCTGAAGAAGCCAAAGGCTGAGGATAACCTTCAATCATGGAACCTCTTCTCGTGAAGGTGAAGAAAGTTGGAGAAACCATCGAAGAACAGGAAGAGCCTCTTATTGAAGAGCTCATCTTTGAAGAACTAGGGGAGGTGTTGGGCCTGGTGTGGTGCTATTAAGGCCCAGAGGGCTAACTTGTATTGGGCTGGGTTTGAATCCAAGGGTTGAGATTAAATCAAGTCACGGGTGTACATGGGCTTGAGGATTAGTTTAATCTTATTGGGTTAGTCCATGGGAGTTTTTGTTGAGTCTGGGCCTGGCCCACTTCGTTGATGTATTTAAACTCTAGTTCTAGAGTTTGAAGGAATAGAGAACATATTCTTTTCTCTCATCACATGGCAGCAACCCTATCTTCTCTTCCACCTCCTTCCTACAAGCGGGCGTTGTGCATGGTGGAAGACGCCAAGATTGAGTTCTGTGGCGTTCGTGGCCTTGGATTCCAAGAAGGAAGATCCGGCAGAAGACGTCTTGGAAGTCTTCACAGAAGAAATCCCACGCAATGGAAGAAGTCTTCATGGAAGAAATCCCACGGAAGAGGGCCTCTATTTGGGAAAGAGAGGAATTAATTGCACAGCGGAAGCGGTGAAGGCTTTCTTGGAAAACACCATGGAAGGTGTGTTGGAAAAATTATTGAGAAATTATTTACCCAATTATTGATTTTGATGATTAACAAAAGCCATGAGTATATTCCTTGTGATTCTGATAGATTTGATAAGTGTTTCAGAAATTAAGATCGATTATTTATCCAAATGATACTTAGAAATCAGTTTTGAATCGAATTTCAATGAAATTTTTTTAAGTTCGGAACTTGGAGCCGATACCTAGAACCACTCGAGCCGACTCCGGAGCGTAACGAAACAGTTCAGAATTTTGGCACGATTCGGAGCCGACACCCGACCTGGTGGAGCCGACTCCAACCTAAGATATAGAGAAACTATTTTCTACTTCAGAAGCCGGAGCCGACACATGGATTTCGGGAGCCAACTCTAAATTGATTCATAGAGACTATGTTTTCGGAGCAATTCTTGGAGCCGACACTTCAGAAATCGGGAGCCAACTCCAGTCAGCGGTGAGTCGACACCTTGTAAAGTCGGAGTTGACTCCACGTCGAATCGATTTCTTGCTATTTTGGGAAGACGATCTGAAGCCGATACATGAAAAGTTGAAGCCGACTCCAACATGTCAAGGATGATTTTCAAAAGTGCCAGATCAGCTCAAACGGATATATTTTTCAACCTAACCCTTAACGGATATATTTTCTTGCATGGAGAATCATCCAAGGTACATTTCAATGGCTATCTTCTCACCTAATCTTGGATTGAAAAATCTATAAAAAGGGGGATTCGTCCATTCGAAAAAAGAAGAGGAAAAATAGAGAGAAAAAATGGGAAAAATATCAAGAAAATTTCTAGTGAAAAAGAGAGAAATTTCAAAGTGAAATCTATGAGTCTACGCCTTTCATCTAAAGAGAGATTCAAGACAAATCCCAAGCCCTAAAAGTTCAAAATCGAAGGATTTTCAAAGGAGAAAAGAGAAGAGCAAAAGCCCTATTTCCTCAAAGTTCTCTCCAATAGATTTCAGTCAGGAATTAGAGCTGAAGCTTGATTCATCCATTCAAAAGAGAGGAGGAAAAGAAGAAAAGAAGAAAAGCTCAAATCCACTTGGCTTCAATCAGGCTTTTTTTACCCTTGTTTATTTACATTGCATATGTGCTCAGTTTAAGGAGCTTTACATTGTTGTAAACATTATCTTGATTTGTTGTTTACTAATTTAATTAGTGTGATTAAATTAGTTGAGGTAGTTTACCTTGAGGACAAGCTAGATTAGCTTGTGTTAAGGTTTTGTGCTGGTGAACCTGTGAAAACCAGCTGGGTTCGTTGTGACCTCATGTAAAACAATAAGTTAGAGTTGTGAGCTTGTAAAATAACTCAATTGTAATCAGGGGATTACAGTATGGACCCAAGAGTTGCTTGGAAGTGAACGTAGGTGTGGCTAACATCGAACCACTATAAATCTTTGTGTTTATCGTGCCTTTGACTCTCTCTTTTTCTATCTTCTTTATATTGTGCATAGTAATTATTAATTCACTTCACTTGTACACTTTTGTTAAGAAATTATTTTTAAAGGAATAATTTTTTTAAAGAACCCAATTCATCCCCCTCTCTTGGGTTGCCATTTGGGCCAACAATTGGTATCAGAGACTGTGCTCATTTATAATTGATCTAACAATCAAGAGTTAAAGATCCAAATGGCAACACAAGCTGGATCATCTTTTGCTGAAGGTCAATCCACTAATAGGCCACCTTTGTTTAATGGCTCTAATTATTCATATTAGAAAGCAAGAATGGGTATTTTCATTCAAGCTTTAGATTATGAATTATGGAGTGTCATTACAAATGGACCTAGCACACCCATACACATTGTAGATGGTTCAATCGTTCCTAAGCCCAAAAGGGATTGAAATGAGAATGATAAGAAAATGGCTCAGCTTAATGCTAAAGCCATGAATGTTTTATATTGTTCTTTAGATGCTAATGAATTTAATCACATATCTACTTGTTTATCTGCTAAAGAAATATGGGATAAATTAGAAGTTACCCATGAGGGTACTAACCAAGTAAAAGAATCTAAAATTAACATTTTAATGCATAAATATGAATTGTTTAGCATGGATCAAACTGAATCAATCATATGTATGTACACTAGATTCATAGATATTGTTAATGGTTTGAAAAGTCTTAGTAAGACTTATATTAATTCTGATTTGGTGCGCAAAATTCTTAGATCTCTTCCAAGATCATGGGAAGCAAAAGTAACTACAATCCAAGAAGCCAAAGACTTAAACGTTCTACCTTTGGAGGAGCTACTTGGATCCTTGACGAACCATAAGCTAACAATGAAGCAGCATCAAGAGGAAGAAGTCAAGAAGAAAAGAACCATAGCACTCAAGGCTACAGAACATGATAAGAGCAGCAGCGAGGAAGAAGAAGATGATGAAACAGCTCTCCTTACAAAGAAGTTTAGAAAGTTTATACAAAGAAGGAGACCCTTCCACAAAAGGAAATCAGGAATTAAAATGAAAGTAGAAAAGGAAAATATAAAGATAAAGAGAAAGAACCCTTGACATGTTATGAATGCAAAAAGCTGAGGCATTTTGATCTGAATGTCCTCAACTAAAGAAAGGTTACAAGAAGAAGAAGAAGGCCTATGTTGCAACATGGAGTGATAGTGAAGAATCTTCATCCGAAGAAGAACAAAAAGAGGTTGCAAACATATATGCTTCATGGTGAATGACGACAACGAGGTAAGTTCTGAAACTACTTATGATGATTTTATATTTGATGAATTATATGATGCTTTCAATGAGCTAGTTAGTGATTTAAGGTTTTGAGAATGAAAAACAAATCTTTGAAAACTGAAAACCTAAATCTTCTCAAAGAGAAAAATGAACTAATTCTTGAGGTTAAAAATCTAAAATCTAAAAATGAAGTTTCACTAAAAGAAAGGGAATCAATTTCTAATGAAAATATTAATTTGAAGAAAGAAATTGATAAATATAAGAATATTGTTGATAGATTTACATATAGCTCAAAAAAATTAAATTTACTTATAAGTAATCAAAGAGCTATTTTTAATAAAGCCGGATTAGGTTATAGACCTCACATGAAACAAAAATTTGTAAACAATTTCTTTATTAAGAAAACAGCTAAAAATGATACTTCATATTATTGCTGTAACAAACAGGGACATAAATCATATGAATGCAATTTTAGAAAATCTAATAAGAATTCAATGATTAAAGGAAAGAAAATATGGGTTCCTAAAGGAACAATATTTATTGCGACTAATCATGAAGGACCCAAGAAAGCTTGGGTACCTAAACAAAAGATTTGATTATCTTGCAGGAGTGTCTTGCGGCCAAAGAATCAAAACGAAAGTGGTACCTTGATAGTGGCTGCTCAAGACACATGATGGGTAACAAGGAGCAGTTCATCACCCTTGAAGATAAAAGAGGAGGAGTTGTTACTTTTGGAGATAATGGCAAAGATCAAATTATGGGATTTGGTAAAATTCAAATAACTTCATCCACTTTTATAGAAAATGTATTATATGTTGATGGTTTAAAGCATAATTTAATTAGCATTAGCCAATTATGTAATAAAGGTTTCAAAGTTTCCTTTGAAGCTTCTATTTGCATTATTTCTAATCCCATTAACAATAGCATTATATTTGTTGGAAATAGAAATGACAATGTATACTTAATTGATTTAGATAATTTGTCTACTAGTAACCATTGCTTAATTGCTGATAATGCTAAGGTTAATGAGATCGGATGGTTATGGCATCGTAGATTAGGTCATTCAAGCACACACCTAATTTCAAAATTAATTAGAATGGATTTAGTTAAAGGACTTTCAAAACTAGATTTTGAAAATAATAGAATTTATGATGCATGTCAATTTGAAAAACAAACTAGAAATTCTTTCAAATCCAAGAATATTATTTCAACTACTAGGCCACTTGAACTACTTCATATGGACCTTTTTGGACCCACTAGAACCATTAGTCTAGGAGGAAAGAAATATGGTCTTGTGATAGTAGATGACTATTCTAGATACACTTGGGTGTTGTTTTTAGCTCACAAAGATGAGACTTTCTCGATATTCCTGAAATTCTTCAAGAAAGTCACAAATGAGAAAAACACTACTATAGTGTCTCTTAGAAGTGATCATGGCACAGAATTTGAAAATCATCAATTTAAAAATTTCTGTATTGAAAATGGCATTCATCATAATTTGTCTGTACCTAGAATACCACAATAAAATGGAGTCATGGAAAGAAAAAATAGAACATTAGAAGATATGGCCCATACCATGCTTTGTGAAAGCTAACTCCCAAAGTACTTCTGGGCGGAAACTATAAACACAGCATGTTACATCCTTAATAGAGCTTTAATTAGGCCAATTCTTAAGAAAACTCCCTATAAACTATGGCATAATAGGAAACCTAACATTAGTTATTTTCATGCATTTAGTTGTCGATGTTTTATTCATAATAATGGTAAGGACAATCTTAGGAAGTTTGATGCTAAATCTGATAAAGGTATATTCTTAGGTTATTCCACATCTAGTAAAGCATATATAGTGTTCAATAAGAAATCTTTAATTGTAGAAGAGTCAATTCATGTAGTATTTGATGAGTCTTTAGCATCAAGTTATGAAAAGATTGATGATGAGGAAGATATAAATTTTCTTGAAAGAGATATTGAAAAATTAAATATAGATGTATCTTCAGACCATGAACCAGAAGCTAAAGATGATGACTCACCTAAGGATGATGTTATTGATACTACTAGTAATGATGTAGATTTACCTAGAGATTGGAGATATGCTTATGGTCATCCAAAGGATTTAATCATAGGTGATCCATCTTAAGGAGTAAGAACTAGATCATCAATGAGGAACATCAATAATCATCTTGCTTTTGTGTCTCATGTAGAACCCAAAATTATTGAAGAAGCTAAAAAAGATAGTAATTGGATATTAGTTATGCAAGAGGAATTAAATCAATTTACTAGGAATAATGTATGGTCCTTAGTTGATAGACCCAAAGGTCATTCTGTTATAGGATCTAAATGGGTATTTAGAAATAAATTAGATAAAAATGGCATAGTAATTAGAAATAAAGCTAGATTAGTTGCAAAAGGATATAATCAAGAAGAAGGAATTGATTTTAATTAAACTTTTGCAATTGTAGCTAGATTAGAAGCAATTAGGCTATTACTTGCATTTATGTCATATGAACATTAATTTATTTTAAATGAATGTTAAAAGTATTTTTAAATGATTTTATAAATGAGGAAGTTTTTGTAGAGCAACCACTAGGTTTTGAAGATCATGAATTTTTAAACCATGTTTTTAAATTACATAAAGCACTTTATGGTTTAAAACAAGCACCTAGAGCTTGGTATGATAGATTAAGCAAATTTCTAATTGAAAATAATTTTTCTAGAGGAAATATTGATAAAACTCTATTTTAAAAAGAAAAGATAAAGACTTATTGGTAGTACAAATTTATGTAGATGATATTGTATTCGATGCTACTAACAATCTTTTGTGTCAAGAATTTGCTAAGTTAATGCAGGGTGAATTTGAGATGAGCATGGTGGGAGAACTCAACTTCTTCCTACGACTACAAATCAAACAAGAAAGAGGGGATTTTTATCAACCAAACAAACTACACAAAAGAAATTCTCAAGAAGTTTGTATGGAACAAGTCAAACCTCTCAGAACACCAATGAGTCCTTCATGCAAGTTAGATAAAGATAAAGATGGTAAGCCTGTTGATCAAAAGCATTATAGAGGTATGATCGGCTCATTACTTTACTTAACGACAAGTAGACCTGATATTATATTTGCTATGTGTTTATGTGCACGATATCAATCTGAACAAAAGAATCTCACTTAATTGCAGTAAAAAGAATACTTAGATGAAACTAAAAATGTAGGATTATGGTATTCTAGAGACTCAACGTTAAATTTGATTGCATATTCTGATTCTGATTATGCTGGTTGTAAATTGGATAGAAAAAGTACAAGTTTGCATGCCAATTTTTAGGAAGTAACTTAATCTCTTGGTTTAGCAAAAAATAAAATTCGGTTGCATTATCAACTGCTGAAGCTGAATATGTTGCAGCTGGAATTTGCTGTGCTCAAATCCTTTGGATTAAGCGACAACTTGAAGATTATGGTATAACACTTGATAAAACACCAATTAGATGTGATAACACTAGTGCAATAAACTTAACTAAAAATCCTATTCAACACTCAAGAATAAAATACATTGAAATTAGATATCATTTCATTAGAGAACACGTAGCTAATAATGACATTTGTCTTGATTATGTTTGTACTGATGAACAATTAGCTGACATTTTTATAAAACCCCTAAGTGAAGAAAGATTTTGTTATCTTAGAGGAGAATTAGGAGTTTGTGATCCATTGGAATGATTTTTAAATCTCCTAGGAATGATTATCTAGAATTCAATCATTCTTCCTAATTTTCTTGTGTTTTTAAGAAAAATTTATCTAGATATTTGAACCCCTTGATTCATCACATTCCAAAGTTGATTTATCCAAAATTTGATGACAATCCGGACAAGTTTCAGATTCTTTGAAACTCTTATTTTTTTCATTGAAACTGTCTTGGAGCCGACACCATAGTTATTGGAGTCAACTCCAGTTTTGTCTGAGATTTTGGAGCCGACACCTACCTTTCCAAAGTCGACTCCACTTCAGATGCTGACTGTGTTAGCGACCTAGAGCTGACACCTCGCTTTGCGGGAGTCGACTTCAAGTGGTTCCAGGTTGATTTATTAGGGCAGAGTCGACACATTTTTCATTTCTATTCGACTCCTAACCTTTCTAAACTTTTCCAAATCCTTCCCAACTCTTTCCAAAACCCAAGTTTTTCAAATTAACCATTCCCTAGCACTCAATGGCACCCAAACATAGGGGATCCTTGTTTGATGGAGTGGTGATCACTGGAAAACGGATGGTGAGGCGTCTAGCACGAGAACCCTCTCCGAGTTCATCCTCTTCCTCATCCGCTTCAACACCAAGCATCGTTCTAAGCCCTTCTTCACCTTAAATCGATACCCTTGCTGGCCGTGTGATCACTATGGGCAGGAAGGTCGATTTTCATTTGTTTGAGATAGAGGGTTTCTCCATTGGGTGGCAGTTAAAGGAACTAGGTTGGGAGAAGGTTTGTTCTCTTGACGTTTCAACTTATCTCGCTTTAGTTAAAGAGTTTTACCATAATTTGTCGAGAGGAGATGGAGGTCTTGTAAGTTTTGTTAGAGGAAAAAGAATTTATTTATGCTGAGATATTAGGAAACCTTTTAGAGATTCCTGTTGTTGGACTAATTGCAAATTCCCACAGTGAGTGAGAGAGCAGGAGCTTTATCTAGAATGCTTGAAAGGAAGTTACAGAATTTGAAGAAGTTAGGGCAAACTAGTTGCCCCTAAAGCTTATATTATTACATAATATTTGTAGTCGGATTTTATTCTCAAAGACCGGCAGATTTGAGTATGTCTCGGAGCAAGACATTATTATCATGGACAGTGTTCTGACAGGTCAGCCAATAAATTTAGCTGGGATGATGATATGGTATATGGCTAAGGCTGGGAGCAAGAAGAGATCAACCTTGCCTTATGGCATGATTTTGACTTTAGCATTTCAGAGCCAAGGAGTAGTTATTTCAGAAAATGAACCTTTGAAGAACCTTAGGCACATAGATTACTATAGCATTGCCACTGTGCATCGTATGGGGTTCATGAAGATTAATGGTAATTGGGAAAGGAAAGGACACTTAGAGGATAGGGCAGCTGATACTGGAGCTACTGCATCATCAGAGGCTGGACCATCCATGAGGCATCCTTCACCTGAGCCCAGTAGATCATCACTACCACCAACACCTACACCAGCACCTGCATCTATTTCTGTTCCTATTTGTGGATTTTCTTCAATTCAAATGGAGCAACTAAAGGAGCTCTTTGCTTGTCATGAAGAAAGAATGAAGATTGAATTTGATAATAGACTTATGAGTATAAGAGAGTTGTATTACTCCTTGGAAGATAAAGTAAACAGAATTGAATCATCCTTTGGAACTTCTTCTGAGGCCTTGAAATGTGATTTAATGTAAATTTTTAAGAAGATCAAGGACATTGGAGGAGATTTTGATACATATTCAAAGTGTAATGCTGAGCTACAAGAAAAAGTCATTGTTGCATCTGCTTTTGTTGAGAGGAAGTTAAATGATTTTATAAAGATACAAGGAGAGGGCATGGGAAAGATCTTAGAAGAGCTTAAGAGACTTCTTAGATTTTCTTAGATTTTGATGTTTAGTTTTCTCTATGATGTAATTTGATTTTGTTTGCATTCTGAATGATGTAATGAAGTTTAGTGAAATAAACATTTTGTTGTAATGTTTCAGTATTCAATGAATATCATACTTGAATTTTGATATTAAGTTGCTTGAATTTTGAGTTAACCTTTGATTTTGATGTTTGAATTATTCAACTCCTATGTTTGATGTTAATTTAAGCTATACGAACCACATTCTTAACCTTTTTGTTGATTACAAAAAAGGGAGATAGAAGAGGTATTTGTATATGCATAAAGATAAGGGAAAGAAGAAATATTTGTATATGCATGTACAATGGTAAAAGATAATGAAGATAATATATGTTAAATGAATATTTTGAACATTTATATCAAAAGGAATTAAGATATGCAGTAAAGTTTCAATGAACTTAACATATGCACACATGTAGGGGGAGCTATCTCATTAAGGGGGAGCTTAACCTTATTGTTAAAAATATTTTATCAATTATGCATTAATTGATTATGCATATACTCAATATTTTTGTCATCATCAAAAAGGAAAAGATTGTTGGGGAAATTATTGAGAAATTATTTACCCAATTATTGATTTTGATGATTAACAAAAGCCATGAGTATATTCCTTGT
Organism: Calamus simplicifolius; assembly: GCA_900491605.1. Classification (NCBI taxonomy): domain Eukaryota; kingdom Viridiplantae; phylum Streptophyta; class Magnoliopsida; order Arecales; family Arecaceae; genus Calamus; species Calamus simplicifolius. The sequence goes on from UESW01005110.1 coordinate 84,053, forward strand.
GATTCTGATAGATTTGATAATGTTTCAGGAATTAAGATTGGTTATTTATCCAAATGATACTTAGAAATCAGTTTTGAATCGAATTTCAATGGAATTTATTTAAGTTCGGAACTTAGAGCCGACATCTAGAACCACTCGAGCCGACTCTAGAGCATATCGGAACAGTTCAGAATTTTGGCACGGTTCGGAGCCGACACCCGACCTGGCGGAGCCAACTCCAACCTGAGATACAGAGAAACTGTTTATGCTTTAGAAGCCAGAGCCGACACATGGATTTTGGAAGCCAACTCTAACCTAATTCACAGATACTATGTTTTTGGAGCAATTCTTGGAGCCAACACTTCAGAAATCGGGAGCCGACTCCAGTCAGCGGTGAGTCATACCTTATAAAGTCGAAGCCGACTTCACGTCGAATCAATTTCTTGCTATTTTGGGAAGACGATCTGGAGCCGACACATGAAAAGTTGAAGCCGACTCCAACCTGTCAAGGACGATTTTCAAAAGTGCCAGATCAGCTCTAACATATATTTTTCCATCTAACCCTCAATGGATATATTTTCTTACATGGAGAATCATCCAAGGTACATTTCAACTGCTATTTTCTCACCTAATCTTAGATTAAAAAATCTATAAAAAGGGGGATTCGTCTGTTCAAAAAAAGAAGCGGAAAAATAGAGAGAAAAAATGGAAAAAATATCAAGAAAATTTCCAGTGAAAAAGAGAGAAATTTCAAAGTGAAATCTCTGAGTCCATGCCTTTCATCTAAAGAGAGATTCAAGAAAAATCCCAAGCCCTAAAAGTTCAAAATAGGAGGATTTTCAAAGAAGAAAAGAGAAGAGAAAAGCCACATTTCCTCAAAGTTCTCTCCAATAGATTTCAGTCAGGAATCAGAGCTGAAGCTTGATTCATCCATTCAAAAGAGAGGAGGAAAACAAGAAAAGAAGAAAAGCTCAAATCCACTTATCTTCAATCAGGCTTTTCTTACTCTTATTTATTTACATTGCATATTTGCTCAGTTTAAGGAGCTTTACATTGTTGTAAACATTATCTTGATTTATTGTTTACTAATTCAATCAGGAGGATTGAATTAGTTGAGGTAGTTTACCTCGGGGACAAGCTAGATTAGCTTGGGTTAAGGTTTTATGCTGATGAACCTGTAAAAACTGGCTAGGTTTGTTGTGACCCCGTGTAAAACAACAAGTTAGAGTTATGAGCTTGTAAAAAAACTCAACTGTAATCAGGGGATTATAGTGTGGACCCAAGAGTTGCTTGGGAGTGGACGTAGGTGTGACTAACATCGAACCACTATAAATCTTTGTGTTTGTCGTGCCTTTGACTCTCTCTCTTTCTATCTTCTTCATATTATGCATAGTAGTTATTAATTCACTTCACTTGTACACTTTTTTTAAGAAATTATTTTTAAAGGGATAAATTTTTTAAAGAACCCAATTCGCCCCCTCTCTTGGGTTGCCATCTGGGCCAACAAGGTGGGAGGAATTTAATTCCAGCAAAAAGAAAATCAAGAAAAAAAGATTTATTTATTAAAATAAATCTTTAGGAATAAAAGGGCTATGGAGTTTTGAACCAAAGAGCAAGGGGTTCAAGAGCAAATACTTTTACCGCTACACCAATCTTGAATTTTGGATCAAGAGACTACACACCTAATTGTTGATAACAAAGGGTGAAAGCCCAGGGTTCTTGTTCAACGAGGAATCCCACTACTGTTCATCAGGGACTAAACTCCAACAAGTAGTATCAGAGCCAGGTTCAGAAACAAGAAGAAGTTGTTTGGAGATCTTATAGCCCGGTTCAGAAACGAGCCTGGTTGGCTTCTTGTTGTTTGGAGATCTTATAGCCAGGTTCAGGAACGAGCCCGGTTGGCTTCTTGTTGTTTTGAGATCTTATAGCCTGGTTCAAGAAGGAGCATGGTTGGTTCAGAAACAAGAAGAAGTTGTTTGGAGATCTTAAAGCCTGTCTAGTTCAGGAACAAGAATAAGTTGTTTGGAGATCTTCAAAGGGTTGAAACAATTTCAACAAGGTCTCATCAAGGTATCTCTTAATTTTCTAAAATTTATTTTTGTGCTATTTTTATTTTGGTTGAGATCTCAGCATGGGTAGTAGCATAAAAATAGATTTTGAAAAGTTTGATGGGAAGGGAAGTTTCTCCATGTGGAAAGTCCGGGTAGAGGATCTTCTTGTGCAGCAGGGTTTAGATCTGGCTTTGGAGGAAAGGCCAGATGGGATGACAGATAAGCAGTGGATGTTGTTGGAGAAAAAGGCATGTTCAATGATCAGGGGATGTCTGGTGGATTCAGTCCTTTATTCAGTGCTGAAGGAGAAGACCCCAAAGGGACTCTGGTCGAAGTTGCAAGCCCTCTATATGGGGAAGAATATATGTAACAAGTTGATGTTGAAGAAGTGCCTCTACAGCCTTTGAATGTCAGAAGGTGGAGATGTGCTGGGCCACATCCAGGTGTTCGACCAGGTGAGCAATGAATTACTGAATGTTGGGGTCAAGATGGAGGAGGAAGATAAGGCACTTTTGCTATTGTGTTCGCTGCCCACATCATAGACTCATTGGTCACGATGCTACTCTATGGAAAGGAGACATTGTTCTATGAAGATATTGTATCGGTGCTTCGGACAAATGAGCAAAGGGAGAGGATGACCAAGGAAGCTGTTCCCCAAGAGGGTCTATCAGTTGGAGAAAGGTCAGGCAGAGGCAGGGACAGGAGCAGGCCTAAGGGATGGTTACAGTCCAAGAAGGCTAAGTGCTACAAGTGTGGTAAGGTAGGACATTTTAAAAGGGATTATCCTAAGTGGAAAAAGGGAAAAAAGAGAGGATCTAAGTCTGTGAGTACAATTGTAGGATAGGAGGTGGAGGATGATCTTTTGATGGTATCAGATGGTCACAATCATAGTACAGAGATGTGGACCTTAGATTCAGCCTGTTTTCATCATTATACTCCCAACCATTCGTGGTTCAGTACTTACATAGAAGTTGATGAGGGGTGTGTGACTCTTGGGGATGATTACCCTTATAAGGTGGCAGGGATTGACACAGTGAGGGTGAGGATATTTGATGACATGGTGCGCATTCTTACCAGCGTGAAGCATGTCTCAGAACTCAAGAAAAATCTGATGTCACTGGGGTACCTAGAGCAGACTGGATACAGCTTCAGCAGTCATGCCATGAGTGGAGTTCTGAACATCTCCAATGGAGCTATGGTGGTGATGAGAAGGAGAAAGCTGGAGAACAACCCATATAGGTTGGAGGGCTCTGTGGTGATAGGGAAATCTGAGGCAATAGCTGTGGAACAGGATCCTCGGGATGTGTACAGGATATGACATTACCGCCTAGGCCACATGGGAGATAGGGGATGAAAGAACTGAGCAAGAGAGGACTACTTCCAGACATGAGTGATGGAGTCATGGAGATCTGTGAGCCATGTCAGATGGGAAAGCAGAAGAGTGTGCAGTTCTTGGCCAATACAGCTAGGAGTGCAGAACCCCTGGAGTTAGTACATATGGATGTCGGGGGCCAGCCCTAGTTTCTGCAAGGAATGGGGTTAGATATTTCTTTACCTTGATAGATGATTTCTCAGGAAAGCAGTGGATCTATTTTATGAAGGAGAAATCATAGTTCTTCACCAAGTTCAAAATCTGGAAGGCTGAGGTGGAGAAGGAGCAGGGTAGGAGTGTAAAGTGTCTGAGGTCAAATAGTGGCAAGGAATATACCAGCAAGGAGTTCCAGAGATTTCGTGAGGAGTGGGGCATCAAAAGGTACTTCTCGGTGATGGAAACTTCTCAACAGGAAGAGGTGGCTGAGAGGATGAACAGAACACTGTTAGAAAAAGTAAGATGCTTGAGGCTACAGGCAGGGCTTCCAAAGATATTCTGGGTTGATGCAGTAGGTGTAGCCAGCTACTTGGTCAATCAGTCACCGCACACCAGGTTGGATGGAGGCATTCCAGAGGAGATATGGTCTGGAGGGAAGATAAGCCTGAACCATCTGAGGGTGTTTGGATGCACGGCATATGTGCATGTTGGTGTTGGAGAGCGGAGTAAGTTGGACATCAGGTCTAAGAAGATGGTGTTCCTGGGCTACCCGTATGGAATCAAGGGGTATCGGCTGTGGGACCCCTTGGAGAAGAAGGTTGTCATCAGTAGGGATGTGACCTTCGATGAGAGCTCAATCCTTCAGAGCAGAGATGGTACAGATGCACAGTAGGGACTACAGGAGGTGAAACACAGTAACACTAGTCAGATGACCTCCTACATAGTCGTGTCATTTGCTAGTGGACCAGGAGGATTTGAGATTCAGGTGGAGAGGACTGACAGAGGGGTCAAAAGCTAGGAAGTTCAGCAGGATGCAGCTGAGCAGAGAACTCAGGAGGATGCAGCTGAGCAGGGGACTGATACTGGGATCGCACTGTACAGGCCTAGGAGAAATGTGCGACCACCAGTTTGATACAACTTCGAGGATTCGGTGTCATATGCTCTGGTGACAGCGAATGGAGACCCTTACACCTATGAGAAGGCTGTGGTGAGCTAGGATAGCCAGGTCAGAGATAGGTGGGTCCAGGCTATGGCAGGAGATGCAGGCTATGGCAGAGGAGATGCAGTCTCTCTACAGGACTGGCACGTGGCAGGTGGTCCAGCTGCCACAAGCAAAGAAACCCATTGATTGCAAATGGGTTTATCAGCGCAAGAAAGGGCTTTCAGAGCAAGGAGGTATCAGGTACAAGGCAGAACTAGTGGCCAAAGTATACTTTCGGAAGGAGGGCTTCGATTACAGAGAGCTGATGAAAGAAGGTGGAGTGGAGCTAGTGAAGGTACATACCAAGGAGAACCCAGCAATGCATTGACCAAGGTTCTTTCACGGGACAGCTTTCATAGGGATTACAGCTGATGGACACGGCGGACGTGCTGAGCCTTGAAAGCACCAAGGTGGAGATTGTTGGGCCTGGTGTGCTACTATCAAGGCCCAGAGGGCTAACTTGTATTGGGCTGGGTTTGAGTCCAAGAGTTGAGATTAAATCAAGTCACAGGTGTACACGGGCTTAGGGATTAGTTTAATCTTATTGAGTTAGTCCATGGAAGTTTTTATTGAGTCTGGGCCTGGTCCACTTTGTGGATGTATTTAAACTCTAGTTCTAGGATTTGAAGGAATAGAGAACATATTCTTTTCTCTCAATTCCTTCTCTTATCACAGGGCAGCAGCCCTATATTCTCTTCCACCTCCTTCCTACAAGCGGGTGTTGTGCGTGGTGGAAGATGCCTAGATTGAGTTATGTGGCGTTCGTGGCCTTGGATTCCAGGAAGGAAGATCCAATGGAAGACGTCTTGGAAGTCTTCACGGAAGAAATCCCATGCAACGGAAGAAGTCTTCATGGAAGAAATCCCATGGAAGAGGGCCTCTGTTTGGGAAAGAGAGGAATTAATAAATAAATCTTTAGGAATAAAAGGGATGTGGAGTTTTGAATCAAAGAGCAAGGGGTTCAAGAGCAAATGCTTTTACCGCTGCATCAATCTTGAATTTTGGATCAAGAGACTACACACCTAATTGTTGATAACAAAGGATGAAAGCCCAGCGTTCTTGTTCAATGAAGAATCCCACTGCTGTTCATCAGGGACTAAACCCCAACAGGAGGCTGCGCAGGTAGCCACGGATCGGGAAGAGTCCCCAATAGAGGAAGCTAATCAGGCTGAGGCTCATTAGGTTGAGGCTCTTAGTTCAGTTCTTCCCGATGCCAAGACTGAGGAGGCATTGGCCGCTTTGATTCGCTCAATCCTTAATGGAGAAGAGTGTTCTTTAGGGGTGGAACCCGTCGAAAAGGATCTCATTTCTATCACGCTTGGATTGTTGGGCTTATCGAAGGACATGGAGCTTTTACCCGAACTCAGCCATTCCGCTCTTGTGAAAACCATGACTGCCTACGCCTCCTGGGTAAGCAAAAATGACAAGGTACTGTTCTCTTTTTAACTTGTCCCGCTGAAATTTATTCATCGAGTTTTATTGCAAAATCTAATTCTTTTGAGGGCAATATGTAATTGCCTAACCTTGGTTTTGAGGGCCTATGCCCCTCGAGCCAGAAAGGATGTTGCCGATCTTCAGGGCAGAGTGGAGTCAAGCAACGAAGTCTCCAAGGCTTTAGTCACGACCCGTGACTTACTTGACCGGGATTAGATCGGAAGGCATTGCCCGACAAAAAGTATCAAGACTTTGGGCTGAAGTTACCAAACCAAAGAAGCTTGAGAGTTGGCCAATAAAGCTCGGTCGGAGTTGTCGCAATACCGAGCCGAGGTTGCCAGAGAAAGAGAAGTTTTAAATAAACAATTTGTCGAAGAAAGAGAAGGTTTGAATAAACAACTTGCTAAGGAAAGTGGCAAGTCTAGATAGTATCAGGAGTGAGTTGCCAAACTTATGACCGACCTTGCTTAGGCCTAGAAGAGAGTCGAAGAAAAATAGGTGAAGCTTGAGGACGCTTGGCAAAGGATTCACCGATACATAAAGGACAAAGTGAAGGCCCAGGAGCGGGCCAACCAAGCGAAAGAGGATATTGTTTGGCAAGCTGAAGAGGTACGAACTCGATGATTTTTTTAAATTTCTTTTTATATCCCTTTTAATGCTGTTGGTTCGATCGATCTTGCTCTTTAGATAAAAAATATCAAGATCGACACAATGGACAAACTAAGAACTCTGAATGGGGAGTTGGCCTCGTGTTGCCAGAAGTGCTCAGAGCTTTGGGACCAGATGGTCGAGGCTAATAATCAGGCCACTTTGGCCGTTGAGAAGTATAAGAGTTTTGCCTAGTTTGCCGAGGAATGGCTTACTTTTTTTGTAGGGTTATATAAGATCAAGATGAACAAGGCGCGATTCAGAATATCTTAAGAGTATCTGGATCTGGATCTCTCATTTTTGGAGGTTGAAAAGTATTGTGCTCCTATGCCAGTGGTTGAATCCTCAGGGGCAGTCCAATCATCCACCGAAGCCGAATATGAAGATATCTCGAACGTTGATTTTAAAGTTGCTTCGGAGAGGAATCCAGCTGAGGGTTCATCGACAACTATTCAAGAAGGTGAGATTCCACAACTTGTTGTCAAGGAAATTGATGCTTCGCAGCTGGCCATCGATGAGACCGAAGTTTTACCAGCTGCCGAAGAAGTGGGTCAGCCGAGTTAGCCTACAACAACAGTTCTAGCAAGAAATGAAGGTAGGCTATAAAGACTTTCTTTTTTGTCTTTCTCTCTTGTAATAGAAAGCTTCATTCATGCCTTGAATGTTCGTAGCATTAATCTCTAGTGACAAAATTCTACTTTCCTTTAACCACTTGTATTTGTGTTTCTCATAGTTTGAGTATAGCATGCTTGATGGTTTCCTCGATACGTTTCATAACTCAGCAAGTTTAAGCACTTAAACCTAGTTTTGTCGAATTGCATAGATAGCTCGGCTCTGCTGAGGTTAGAAAGGCTTCAAATGATTTTGCTGAGGCATAGGGGTAGTTTGGCTTTGCCAAGGTTTGTCGATGATTCAGTTTTATTGAGGTTCATTGATAACTCTATTTTATCGAGGTTCGTTGATAACTTGGTTTTGCCGAGGTTTCGACGATGGCTCGGTTTTGTCGATGCTTCGACTTAGCAACCAATTGCTCTATTTTCGATGTGGATTTGCCACCCACACACGTTAATTAACCAATCCGATTGCGTCACATGCTCCCCCATAGTCAACCTTTCGCTTTTATTCATGTTTTGGAAATCAAAAATGATTGCTTACAATTAATCCACAATATTTGAGATCGAGGGAGGTTCCAGTATTCAATCTCGCAATGCAAGGAAAGGCTCCTCGTATATCCAGTGAGGGCAGCTGATCGGGCAACACGTGGTCGATCTAAGGGTCATAGAGCATCCATCTCCTCGAGTGAGGTGAGACTCCTCGACTTCTACCTGAAGAAGCCCGGATGGGTGACACGTGGCTTAATCGGGGATTGAAGCATAGTGGTTGATGAACTTTGATTCTCGAGCTTTCTCCGATTAATGGCTTATGTCTCTTATCCTATGACTGTAAAAAGGAAAAAGGGAGAGCACTGCCCGTAGCCAGATGAAGAGTTCTCTTCAACTAAAAGTGAGCTTGAGAGAGTCTTGCTCATGTCAAAATCAGAAGCATTACAAGCAGAGGAGTTGGTCTTCCTCTTTAAGATTCAGCATGGGCTTGAGGGTTCGAATGAAGAAGTTGTTGAAAAGAAGATTGTCCTTGGGGGGTCGAAGAGTGGCTCCGCCAGAGCTCACAAAGCCATGAATGAGGCGCTATTGGAGGCATCTCCGAAGTCCCTCTTTCAGCACACAAATATGAGGAAAAGGAAGGAGGCTATAGAGGTCATATTGGAAACACAAAAAAGCATTCTCGTATGACCTCTTCTTGTATGACTTCCTCAGGCTTTACATAGCCTGATGGCTGTTGTTGCTACTCCACCAGAGGAGATGCATGAAGATTCATCTAGCATCTTCCTGGTAAAGGATGGAGAGCTTAAGGTAAACGTTTTCATTTTTAGCTTCTTTCTATACCTTTGCCTTGAGTTCCAAAGTTTGCCATCCAACTGAGTTTGAGAGCGATCTTCACGATCTTCTGAGGATGGAGCGTTGTTGTTGCAGTAGTCGCAAACAAACCTTCTATTTGTAAAAATGTTCTTACATTTCCTATGCTGCAAAGCACTTGTAATATCTTGTAATACCTTGTATCATAACATTTCAAATGAATAAAATTTCATTTTTGATTGTTTAGTCCTTGTGTTGAAAGTTTATTGATTAGTTAGTCAGATATCACAACATATAAATTCTCTCAGCCTTATCGAGGTATAAACTAGGCTTGGGCTTGCCGAGGTTATTTAAAGATTTCTCGGTCTGACCGAGGTGTAGGGAGGCTTGGACATGCCGAGGTACAAAAATTTCTAATCAACCATGCCGAAGTTGGGAGAATAGATACTTGGCTCTTGCAAGTTATAGGCAACTTTGATCGGCCTTGCCGAGGTTCGGAGGAGTGAGCACTTAACCTTCGCTAGGTCGTAGGCAGATTCGGTTGGCTTTGTCGACATTCATAGGATGCTCGGGCATGTCGAGACTTGGAGAGATAAGCACTTAGAATTTTTCATGCCCTAGGTGAATTCGGTCAGCTTTGCCAACGTTCATAGGATGCTTGGCTATGCCAAGATTTGGAGAACGCTTTTACTTGGCCTCGCCACGGTACAGAGAAAGCTCAGCCGTGCTGAGGTTCAGAGAAAGCTCGATCATGCCGAGTTTGAAAAGTTTTACACTTAGCCCTGTCAAGGAGAAAGCTCGGCCATGCCAAGGTACAAAAAGTTTTTACTTGACCTTATCAAGGTACAGAGAAAGCTCGATCGTGCCGAGGTTTGGAGAGTTTTTTACTTGGCCCTGCCAAGGTACAGAAAAAGCTTGATCAGGCCAAGGTTTGAAGAGTTTTTTACTTGGCCCTGCCAAGGTACGAAGAAAGCTCGGTGTGCCAAGGTTTGGAGGAAGCTCGATCGTGCCGAGTTTAAAAAGTTGTTTACTTGGCTCTGCCAAGGTATGGAGAAAGCTCGGCCATGCTGAGGTTCGGAGGAAGCTCATCGTGCCGAGTTTAGAAAGCTTTTTACTTGATCCTGCCAAGGTATGGAGAAAGCTCGACCATGCCAAGGTACGAAAAGTTTTTTACATGACCCTGCTAAGGTATAGAGAAAGCTCGGCTGTGTTGAGGTTTGGAGAGTTTTTTACTTGGCCCTGCTAAAGTACAAAGAAAGCTCGGTTGTGCCAAGGTTTGGAGAGTTTTTTACTTGGCCCTGCAAAGGTATGGAGATAGCTCGATCGTGCCGAGGTTCGGACAAAGGTCGGTCATGCCGAGGTATGGAAAGTTTTTTACTTGGCCCTGTAAAGGAATGGAGAAATCTCGATCATGCCAAGGTTTGAAGAGTTTTTTACTTGATCCTGCTAGTATGAAGAAAGCTCGGCTATGCCGAGGTTTGAAGAGTTTTTTACTTGGCCCTGCCTAGGTATGGATAAAGCTCGGCCGTGTCGAGGTTTGAAGAGTTTTTTACTTGGCCCTACCAGGGTATGGAGAAAGTACCCATGGGTCAACGATTGGCAGGACCTGCCTTTCTTCATAACTCAAGGAAGATAATTATTCAGCAAGAGATATTGAATCAAGGAGTGAAATTTTATTATGATGAGCAAAATGGCTCGGGTTAGGCATACTTCACTGATGATACATTCAAAGATTGTCCGAATTCCATGTCCGGAGAATAGCTCTTCCTTCGAGATCTTAAAGTTTGTAGGTGCTGGGTCTGATAACTTTCACAACTTGATAGGGACCTTCCCAGTTTGGGGCCAGTTTTCCTTGCTTTATTGGTTTGAAAACTTATACTTTTCGAAGCACAAGGTCACCAGGGAGGAATAGCTTCCCTTTAACTCGGAAGGAGTGATAGCGGGCCACACGTTGTTGGTACGCAGCCATCCGAACTCAAGCTTTTTCTCTGATCTCTTCTAATAGATTGAGGTTGGCTCAGAGTTGCTGGTCATTTGACTCCTTCAAGTAACTTTCGATCCATGGTGAAGGTAGTCACACCTCAATAGGGATGACAACTTCGGTGCCGAAGGCCATCTTGAATGGAGTATCGCCAGTGGGGATCCTTTGTGTGGTTCAGTAGGCCCATAGGACGTGATGAAGTTCATCTGTCCATCTACCTCATGCCCTATTAAGCCGAGCCTTAATTCCTTGTAATAAGGTCCAATTTGTAACCTCCGCTTCACCGTTGGTTTGGGGATGACCGACTGAGGTGAGCCAATGGTTAATGCCGTGATCTTCAAAGAACTCCCAGAATCTTGGATTGTCGAACTATCGACCATTATCAGTGATTATGGTGTACGAAAGATCAAACCATCACATAATTGACCTCCATACGATATCTTTGGATTTGGCTTTAGTTATATGTGTGACTGCCTCAGCCTCGACCGACTTGATGAAGTAGTCGATCACTACGAATAAGAACTTTCTTTGCCCGGTAGCAGGAGGGAATGGGCCGAGGATGTCCATGTTCCATTTGATGAAGAGCCAGGTGGATGCAATGGGTGTCAAATGTGCAGAAGGAAGCCGTTGGATGTTGGAGTGCCTCTAGTAGGAATCGTAGGCTCAGACAAAGTCTTCTAAGTCCTTTCGCATGGTTGGCCAGTAATATCCTTGGTGCAGCACCTTGTGGCAGAGGGCTCGGCCACCTAAATGATTGCTGCAGATGCCTTCGTGAACCTCCCCTCAAAGCATAATCAGCTTTCAACAGTCGAAGACACTTGAAAAGGGGCATAAAAAAGGAGCACTTGTATAACTGATCATCATGCAAGACATAATGGGATACCTGCATCTTCAGTTTTCTTGCTTTCTTTCTATCCATCGAGAGTGACGCAGCGCGAAAGCATTGGAATAAACAAGAATTCAATAACAACGACCAACTTCTCTTCGTCCTTGCTTCAGTTTGGCTGCTTTTTGTGCATCCAACTTGTCCATATATCTCATTGCAACCCTGTTTGCATTAGGGAGGGATCCATCTTTGAGGTACTGAAGAATCGGATCGAACCAGGATGGCTCGGCTTTGATTTGCATTACTTGATCAACATCTGCTATACTGGACCTCTCAAGGTTTTTCAGATGGAACTTTTGCTCGAGATCCATGGAGTCTATGGTAGCCAGTTGGGAGAGAAGGTCGGCACAAGTATTCTCGGTCCTCGAGAACTGAATGTCTTCAAGTTCGGAGAAGTTGGATGATAAATCATGCACCTTCTGAAGATATCGAATCATGTTTGTCTTCTGAGCTTCAAATTCTCCTCACACATGGTCAGTGACCAGCTAGGAGTCGGTGTAGATGTTCAACTTCTTGACTTTCAAGTTACAATCAATCCAGAGTCCGGCAAGTAGAGCCTCGTATTCGGCCTCATTGTTGGAGACCAGTAAGGAGAAGTGGATACCATACTCGAACATGGCTCCTTCCATGCTAGTAAGGACCCGACCCACACTGGAGTCATTTGTACTAGAGGATCGGCGTTGCCAGTGAGACCGTGGCAGCTATTATGCCGGGAAGTTGCTGAGTGGGTGCAGCAGGGAATGAAACTCCATGAAGCCCCTGCACCAGTTGTGCCAGGGTTTGGACTTGCTGGACCAGCATGCCAAACTAGTCCTAGGTGACCGGGGCTGCTAGCGATGGAGGAGTCTCGATCGGTGACAGCTGCAAGGGCGCTGTGTTGTTTGTGGTATCAAGCCTCGAGAGGTGTGTTGACCCAATTATTGATTTTGATGATTAACAAATGACATGAATATATTCATTGTGTTTCTAACAAATTTAAGAAGTGTTTCAGGTATTAAGAATGTTTAATTATTCAAATGATACACAAAATCAGTTTTGAATTAGGTTTTAAATAGAAAATATTTAAGTTCAGACCTTTGACTCGACACCTACAGTGTCTAGAGACGACACCAGGGGGTATCAGAACATTTCTAAGTTTTTGGCACAGCTTGGAGTCGACCCCTGAAACTCTGAAGCCGACTCTAACCTAAGATATAGAGAAGTGCTTTCTGCGTCAGTTTTTGGAGCTGACACCTTGAGTTTGGAAGCCGACACCTGGAGTTGGGAGCCGACACCTGAATTTCTTGAGCCGACTCTAACCTGAGAACAGAGAGCATATTTTTTAGACATCGTCAGAGTCGATACCCTCAATTTTGGGAGCCGACACCTATATGCGGCGAGCCGACACATCACTTTTTTGGAGCCGACTCCCCAACAAACTTTTTATTTACTATTTTTAAAAATTTGAGTTAGAGCCGATGCCTGCAAAGTTGAAGCCGACTCCAACCTGTCAGGAACGGATTTTCAAATTGTCAGAACGGACTCCAACGGTAATATTTTTCACCTAATCTCTAACGGCTATATTTCTTTATGTGTAGAAGCAATCCAAGTACCTTGTAACGGCTATTTTTCTTACCTAATTTGGATTAAGAAATCTATAAAAAGGGGCAACCGACCGTTTAAAAGAGAGACGGAGAAAAATTGGAAGATTCAAGTGAAAAAGAGGGAAATATTTTCAAAGAGAAATTTATGTGTCCACGCCTACTATCTGAAGAGAGATTCAAAAGAAATCCAAAGCTTTCAAAGATCATTTTCGAAGGATTTTCAAAGAAGAAAAGAAGAAGCTCAAAAGCCCTTTTTTCCTCAACTTCTCTACAACAACCTTCTATGAAGAATCAGAGCTGAAGCTTGATTCAACCATTCAAAAGAGAAGAGGAAAAGAAGAAAAGCCCGCATTCAAATCGCTTCAAACAGGCTTTTCTAATCCTTGTCTATTTAAATTGAGTATTTGCTCATTTGAGGAGCTGTTTTATATTATAAACCTTATTTTCAAATTATTATTTGCTAATTCAATTAGGGAGATTGAATAGTGGAGGTAGTATACCTCAGGACAAGCTAAGGTTAGCTTGGGTTTGGGTTGTGTGCTGGTGAGCCCGGAAAAATTGGTTGGGTTCGTTGTGATCCCGGGTAAAATAACAAGTTGGAGTTGTGAGCTTGTAAAACAACTCGACTGTAATCGGTGGGATTATAGTGTAAACCTAAGTATTGCTTGGGAGTGGACGTAGGTGTTGGATACACCGAACCATTATAAAATCTTTGTATTTGCCGTGCAATTATCTCTCTCTCTATCTTCTTTATTTGTGCTTAGTTTTAATTAATGTAGTTCACTTAAGCACCTTCATATCAATCTAATTATTTTCAAAGAGTTAAATTTTTTAAAGAACCAAATTCAACCCCCCCCCTCTTGACCAACAATTGGTATCAGAGCTTGTGCTCATTTAAATTTGATCTAACGATCAAGAGTCAAAGATCCAAATGGCAGCTCAAGTTGGATCATCTTTTTCAGAAGGTCAATCCACTAATCAACCTCCTTTATTTAATGGTACAAATTTTGGTTATTGAAAAGCTAGAATGAAAATTTTTATTTAAGCACTTGACTATAAACTATGGGGCATCATAGTAAATGGTCCTCACACACCCATAATAAGAGTAGATAACATGGTGATTCTTAAGCCGGAACGAAATGGGATGAACATGATAGGAAGTTGGCTCAGCTCAATGCTAAGCCATGAATGTTTTGTACTATTCTTTAGATGCTAATGAGTTTAATTGCATCTCTACTTGTATTTCTGCAAAAAAAATTTGGGATAGATTAGAAGTTACCCATGAGGGTACTAATTAAGTTAAAGAATCTAAAATTAATATTTTAGTGCATAAATATGAATTGTTTAGCATGGAACAAACTGAATCGATAACTTGCATGTACACTAGATTCACTGATATTGTGAATGGCTTGAAGAGTCTTGGCAAGACATATACTAATTCTGAATTGGTGCGCAAAATTCTTAGGTCTCTTCCAAGATCATGGGAAGCCAAGGTGACTACAATCCAAGAAGCCAAAGACTTAAATGCTCTACCTTTGGAGGAGCTACTTGGATCATTGATGACCCATGAACTAACAATGAAATGACATCAAGAGGAAGATGTCAAAAAAAGAGAACCATAGCTCTTAAGGCTGCAGAAATTGAAGAAAGTAGCAGTGAGGATGATGAAGATGATGATGAGATAGCTCTCCTTGCTAGAAAATTTAAGAAATTTATGCAAAGAAGGAGACCCTTCCATAAGAAAAGGTCTGAAACAAAAATGGAAGAAGAAAGGGAGAAAGAGAAGGACAAAGAAAAAGAAAAAGAATCCTTGACATGTTATGAGTGCAAGAAGCCGAAGCATTTCAGATATGAGTGTCCTCAATTAAAGAAGGGTTACAAGAAGAAAAAGAAGGCATATGTTTCAACATAGAGTGATAACGAAGAATCCTCTTTCGAGGAGGAACAAAAGGAAGTTGCAAACATTTGCTTTATGGCAAATAACAATGAGGTAAGTTCTGAAACTCATAATTTTACATTTGATGAATTATATGAGGCATTCAATGAGCTAGTTAGTGACTTTAAAATTTTGAAAAAGAAAAACAAATCTTTGAAAACTAAAAATTTAAATCTTCTTAAAGATAAAAATGAATTAACTCTTGAAATTAAAGATTTAAAAGCTAAAAAGGAAGGTTTTCTAAAAGAAAAAGAATCAATTTTTAATGAAAATATTAATTTAAAGAAAGAAGTTGATAAGTATAAAAACATTGTTGATAAATTTACATATAGCTCAGAAAAATTAAATTTACTTTTAAGTAATCAAAGAGCAATTTTTGATAAAGCCGGATTAGGTTATAGACCTCACATGAAACAAAAATTTATAAATAATATTTTATTAAGAAAAAAAACCAAAAATGATGTTTCATGTTATCATTGCAACAAGAAAAGACATAAATCTTATGAATGTAATTTTAAAAAAATTAATAAGAATTTAAATATTAAAGGCAAGAAAATATGGGTTCCAAAAGGAATAATTTTTATTGCGACTAACCATAAAGGATCCAAGAAAGCTTGGGTACCTAAACATAAGATTTGATTTTCTTGCAGGAGTGTCTTGCAGCCAAAAAATCAAAACAAAAGTGGTATCTTGATAGTAGCTGCTCAAGGCACATGACGGATGACAAGGAACAATTCATCACCCTTGAGAATAAAAGAGGAGGAGTTATTACTTTTGGAGACAATGGCAAAGGTCAAATTATGGGCCTTGGTAAAATTCAAATAACTTCATCCACCTTTATTGAGAATGTTTTGTATGTTGATGGTTTAAAGCATAATTTAATTATTATTAGCCAATTGTGTGATAAAGGTTTTAAAGTTTCATTTGAAGCTTGCACTGTTTCTAATCCCATTAATAATAACATTGTATTTATTGAAAATAGAAATGGCAATGTATACTTAATTGATTTAGATAATTTGTCTACTAGTAATCATTGCTTAGTTGCTGATAATGCTAATGTAAATGAGATTGGATGGCTATGGCATCATAGATTAGGTCATGCAAGCACACACCTAATTTCAAAATTAATTAGAATGGATTTAGTTAAAGGACTTCCAAAGTTAGATTTTGAAAATAACAGAATATGTGATGCATGTCAATTTGGAAAACAAACTAGAAATTCTTTTAAATCTAAAAATATTATTTCCACTTCTAGGCCACTAGAGCTACTTCACATGGACCTTTTTGGACCTACTAGAACCACTAGTCTAGGAGGAAAGAAATATGATGTTGTGATAGTAGATGATTATTCTAGATTCACTTGGATATTATTTTTGGCTCAAAAAGATGAAACTTTCTCGATATTCCTGAAATTCTTCAAGAAAGTCACATATGAGAAAAACACTATCATAGTGTCTCTTAGAAGTGATCATGGCACAGAATTTAAAAATCATCTATTTAAAAATTTTTGTATTGAAAATGTCATTCATCATAATTTCTCTGCACCTAGGACACCCTAATAAAATGGAGTCATAGAAAGAAAGAATAGGACTTTAGAAGATATGACCCATACCATGCTATGTGAAAGCCAACTCCCAAAGTACTTCTGGGCGGAACCTATAAACACGGTATGTTACATCCTAAATAGAGCCCTAATTAGACCAATCCTTAAAAAGACTCCCTATGAATTATGGCATAATAGGAAACCAAACATTAGTTATTTTCATGCATTTGGTTGTAAATGTTTCATTCATAATAATGGTAAAGACAACCTTGGAAAGTTTGATGTAAAATCTGATGAAGGCATATTCTTAGATATTCAACATCTAGTAAAGCCTATAGAATATTTAACAAGAGGAACTTAATTATAGAAGAATCTATTCATGTAGTTTTTGATGAGTCTTTAGCATCAAGTTCAGAAAAAATTGATAATGAGGAAGATATAAATTTGCTAGAAAGAGACATTGAAAAATTAAATATAGATGTATCTTCAGACCATGAACAAGAAGCTAAAGATGATGATTCTTCTAGAGTTGATGTTATTGATACTAATCATAATGAGGTAGATCTTCCTAGAGATTGGAGATATGCCTATGGTCATCCAAGGGAATTGATTATAGATGATCCATCTCAAGGAGTAAGAACTAGATCATCAATGAGAAATATCAATAATCATCTTGCATTTGTATCTCAAATTAAACCTAAAACTATCGAAGAAGTCGAAAAAGATAGTAATTAGATGTTAGCTATGCAAGAGGAATTAAATCAATTTACTAGGAATAATGTATGGTCCTTAGCTGATAGACCTAAAGGTCATTCGGTTATAGGATCTAAATGGGTATTTAGAAATAAATTAATGAAAATGGCATAGTAATTAGAAATAAAACTAGATTAGTTGCAAAAGGATATAATCAAGAAGATGGAATTGATTTTAATGAAACTTTTGCACATGTAGCTTTTTAAATGGATTTATAAATGAAGAAGTTTTTGTTAAACAACCACCAGGTTTTGAAGATCATGAATTTTCAAATCATGTTTTTAAATTACACAAAGCACTTTATGGTTTAAAATAAGCACCTAGAGCTTGGTATGATAGGTTAAGCAAATTTCTAATTGAAAATAATTTTTTAGAGGAAATGTTGATAAAACCTTATTTTTGAAAAGAAAAGATAAAGATTTATTAGTAGTACAAATATATGTAGATGATATTATATTCGGTGCTACTAATAATCTTTTGTGTCAAAATTTGCCAAGTTAATGCAGGGTGAATTCGAGATGAGCATGATGGGGGAACTCAATTTCTTTCTAGGACTACAAATCAAACAAAATAAAGAGGGGATTTTCATCAACCAAACAAAGTACATAAAGGAAATTCTCAAGAAGTTTGGAATGGAATCAATTAAACCCCTTGGAACACCAATGAGTCCTTCATGCAAATTAGATAAAGATGAAGATGGTAAGCCTGTTGATCAAAAGCATTATAGAGGTATGATCGGATCTCTACTTTACTTAACAGCAAGTAGACCAGATATTATATTTATTGTTTGTCTATGTGCTAGATATCAGTCTGAACCTAAAGAATCTCACTTAATTGCTGTAAAAAGAATACTTAGATATTTAAGTGGAACTAAAAATGTAGGATTATGATATTCTACAGACTCAACACTAAATTTAATTACTTATTCTGATTCTGACTATGCTGAATGTAAATTAGATAGAAAGAGTACAAGTGGTGCATGTCAATTTTTAGGAAGTAACTTAATCTCTTGGTTTAGCAAAAAATAAAATTCGGTTGCATTATCTTCTGCTGAGGCTGAATATGTTGCAGCTGGAAGTTGCTGTGCTCAAATTCTTTGGATTAAGCGACAACTTGAAGATTATGACATAACACTTGATAAAACTTCAATTAGATGTGATAACACTAGTGCAATAAACTTAACTAAAAATCCTATACAACATTCAAGAACTAAGCATATTGAAATTAGATATCATTTATTAGAGAACATGTAGCTAATAATGACATTTGTCTTAATTATGTTTGTACTGAGGAATAATTAGCTGACATATTTATAAAACCTTTAAGTGAAGAAAGATTTTTTTATCTTAGAGGAGAGTTAGGGATTTGTGACCCATTAGAATGATTTTGAAACCCTAAAGAATGACTACCTAGAATTCAATCAATTTCTTAAAAATTCTTTTATGATTCTAAGGACAATTCATCTAGACAGTTGAACCATTTGATTCACCATATTCCAAAGAATTTTATCCTATTTATTGATTATTCTTTTGATAAGTTTCGGATCCTTGAAACTCTTTTTTTCTGAAACTGTCTTGGAGTCGACACCCTAGTCAGCGGAATCGACACCTCTTCTGTGTCACTCTCGATCTGAGACCTTGGAGCCGACACCCGCCTTAGCGGAGCCAACTCCAGTTCGGATGCTAACAAAGTTAGCGAATTGGAGTCGACACTCGACTTTGCGGGAGTCGACACCTTGTGGACCCAATTTGGCTATTTTAGGGCAGAGTCGACACCTTTTCGTCCCCAATCATTTCCAATCTCTTCCAAAATTCTCTCCAAGCCTCCTAAAACCTAGATTCTCTCAAATCAATCATTCCCTAGGATTCAATGGCACCAAAGCGAAGGGGATCGATCTTTGGAGCTCCCGTGGCGACAAGGAAGAGGAGTGAGAGACGTCCGGCTCCTCAACCATTGCCCAGCTCAGATTCTTCATCTTCATCCTCCATGCCCAGTGCCATTCCAGGTCCATCTTCACCACAGTTAGATTTATTAGCGGGAAAGATGATAACAATGGGTAGGAAGGTAAACTTCGGATTCTTTGAGGATGAGGGCTTCTCCTTAGGCAAGCAAATCAAAGATATGGGATGGAAGAAGGTTTGTTCACTTGATGTTCCGACCTATCCTGCACTTGTTAAAGATTTTTACTTGAATATATCTAGAGGAGATGGAGGTTTAATTAGCTTTGTGAGAGGAACAAGGATTCACCTCACCTCCGAGATTTTGGATAGACTGTTAGATATTCCAGTTGTTGGACCCACTGCCAATGCTCATAGTGATAGAGGAGCAGCTTTATCTGGAATGCTTGGAAGAGAAGTTATTGAATTTGAAGAAGTTAGGGCTAACCAATTGCCCTTGGAGCTTAAGTTGTTACACAATATTTGTGGTAGGATCTTGTTTCCTAAGACCGATCGTTTTAAGTATGTTTCTAAGAGAGATATTCTAGTTATGGATGCTGTTGTGACCGACCAGCCTATTAACCTTCCGGGTATGATTATTTGGTATATGGCTGAGGCTGGAGGAAAGAAGAGATCTACCCTTCCTTATGGCATGATTTTGACCACTATTTTTCAGAGCCAAGGAGTTAACATATTAGATAATGAGCCCATGAAAAGATTAAGACACACTGATTACTACAACAAAGCTACACTGCACCGGATGGGATTCATTAAAATCAACAAAAACTGGGAGAGGAAAGGAAGCATGGATGACAAGGCAGCAAAGATGGATACTGGAGCCCACGGCACTTCGGAGGCAGAGCCCTTAGTGAGGCATATGTCACCTGGTCCCAGCTGTCCAGCACCTTCTGTTTCTATACCGGCTCCTTCAGCTTCTGTTCAGTCCTCTGTTGGTTTTTCTGAGATTCAGATGGAGCAGTTGAGATCTTTATTTTTGGATCATGAAGCTAAAGTAGAGAGTGAGCTAGATGGTAGTCTAATGAGCTTAAGGGAAATGTTCTATTCCTTGGAAGAGAGAGTAAGCAAGATTGAATCATCCTTTGGATCTTCTTCAGAAGCCTTGAAGACTGATCTTATGCATATATTTGAGAAAATCAAGGATATAGGAGGAGATTCTGATGTATATTCTAAGTGCAATGCTGAATTACAAGAGAAAATTACAGTGGCATCTGCATTTATTGACAGAAGATTGAATGAATTTATCAAGATTCAAAGTGAAGGAATGGAAAAGATTTTAGAAGAACTCAAAAGACTCGTTAGATTTTGATATTTTTAGCTTTTGTTATTTGATTTACTTTTTGATGTACTTAGTCTTTGAAGTTTAGTTTGAATCTTTGATGTAATGAAGTTTTTTGTTGAATAATGTAATGAAGTTTTTTTTTTTATTGTTGAATGATGTATGAAGTATTTAACTTTATGAAATTTGTAATGAAGTTTTGAGTATTCAATGAATATCACAGTTGAACTTTGATTTTGAGTTAATATTGTTCTATTCAAAGATTATTGATTCTTATGCTTAAAATTTTATAAAGAAGGAGAAAGAATGATTGATGTTAATTTAAGCTAAATGAATCTTTTCTTAACCTTTTTGTTGATAATAAAAAAGGGGGAGAGAAGATAATTGTATATGCATTGAATGAACTTATTGAATGAATTTGATTAATTGATATCAAGCATTGAATTTGATTAATTGATATCAAACATTGAATGAACTTGCATGAGTTTTAATTATAAGGGTAGAGAAGATGTTAATTTGAGTATCATAGGGAGAGCTACCTCATTCAGGGGGAGCTTAACTATGAGAACTTAAAATTTACTTTGAAACTTTCATTGTTTAATCATGCATATACTCAATATTTTTGTCATCATAAAAAAGGGGGAGATCGTTGATCCAATTATTGATTTTGATGATTAACAAAAGACATGAGTATATTCATTTGTTTCTGACAAATTTAAGAAGTGTTTCGGGTATTAAGAATGTTTAATTATTCAAATGATACACAAAATCAGTTTTGAATTAGGTTTTAAATAGCAAATATTTAAGTTCAGACCTTGGAGTCGACACCTACAGTGTCTGGAGCCGACACCAGGGGGTATCATAACATTTCTAAGTCTTTGGCACAACTTGGAGTTGACCCCTGAAACTTTGGAGCCAACTCTAACCTGAGATACAGAGAAGTGCTTTCTGTGTCAGTTTTTGGAGCCGACACTTTGAGTTCGGGAGCCGACACTTAGAATTTCTGGACCCGACTCTAACCTGAGAATAGAGAGCGTATTTTTTAGACGTCGTTAGAGTCGACACCCTCAGTTTCGAGAGCCGACACCTAAATGCGGCGAGCCGACACATCACTTTTTTGGAGCCGACTCCCCCAACAAACTTTTTATTTACTATTTTTGGAAACCCGAGTTGGAGCCGACACATGCAAAGTTGGAGCCGACTCCAACCTGTTAGGAACGGATTTTCAAATTGTCAGAACGGACTCCAACGGTAATATTTTTTTACCTAATCTCTAACGGCTATATTTCTTTGTGTGTAGAAGCAATCCAAGTACCTTGTAATGGCTATTTTTCTCACCTAATCTTGGATTAAGAAATTTATAAAAAGGGGCAACCGACCGTTTGAAAGAGAGATAGAGAAAAATCGATAGATTCAAGTGAAAAAGAGGGAAATATTTTCAAAGAGAAATCTTTGTGTCCAAGCCTACTATCTGAAGAGAGATTCAAAAGAAATCCAAAGCTTTCAAAGATCATTTTTGGAGGATTTTCAAAGAAGAAAAGAAGAAGCTCAAAAGCCCTTTTTCCTCAACTTCTCTACAATAACCTTCTGTGAAGAATCAGAGCTGAAGCTTGATTCAACCATTCAAAAGAGAAGAGAAAAAGAAGAAAAGCTTGCATTCAAATTGCTTCAAACAGGCTTTTCTAATCCTTATCTATTTAAATTGAGTATTTGCTCATTTGAGGAGCTGTTTTGTATTGTAAACCTTATTTTTAAATTATTGTTTGCTAATTCAATCAGGGGGATTGAATTAGTGGAGATAGTATACCTCGAGACAAGCTAAGGTTAGCTTGGGTTTGGGTTGTGTGCTGGTGAGCTCGAAAAAATCGGCTGGGTTCATTATGATCCTGGGTAAAACAACAAGTTAGAGTTGTGAGCTTGTAAAACAACTCGACTGTAATCGATGGGATTATAGTGTGGACCCAAGTGTTGCTTGGGAGTGGACATAGGTGTTAGATACACCGAACCACTATAAAACTTTATGTTTGCCGTGCATTTATCTCTCTCTCTATCTTCTTTATTTGTGCTTAGCTTTAATTAATTCAGTTCACTTAAGCACCTCATATCAATCTAATTATTTTCAAAGAGTTAAATTTTTTAAAGAACCCAATTCACCCTCCCCCCCTCTTGGGTTGCCATCTGGGCCAACAAGGTGGTCTGATCTAGAGCATCAATAGTTTCTCTCTTGCGGTTGGCCATTGAAGAATCATCCTTCTTGCTTTGAGCCTTGTCTCCTTGATTTTAAATTTAATCGGACTTGAGGCCCTTCCTCTAGCGCTAATCTGTTACTATAGATTCTCGTTCTCTGGCCTGGGAATGAAGTTGATCGGGATCTGGGTAGCAATCTTCCATCCGATGGACCTACAAGACAGTCCTCGTACAGGAATCACAGGGGATGATCTCTGCGGAAGACCCTTCGACGCTCAAGTTAATAAGAACCTTCATCAATCAGAAAAGAGGAGACGTGTAACATCCTGGAAATCTTATAATTTTGGTAATATTAATGGTATTTTTATTTATAATGAAAGTTGAATGGTTTAATGATGTATGGGTTTGTTGGCCACTTGATAAATGTAAAAAAAAATTTATGGTGTAAATGAGTATATTTTTGGGTGTTAATGATTTGGATTTAAGAATTTAAGAAATTTGAGTTTTAATAGGCTTAAATTTTAAGAAAAGTCAAGTTTAGTTTAAATTTTGCCCTTAAGTATTATTTTTAGCAATTAGAGTCGACTCTAATTGGTGAGAGATCGACTCTGGCATGGTTTAGAACTTTTGGCATGGATTAGAGCTGACTCCTATAGAAGTTAGAGCCGACTCCCGATTCTGCTAGAGCCGACTCTAAGATGGCAAATTTCCTTAGTTAAATCTTTAAAACTTTATATTTATTTCGTTTTTAGTCCGATTTGAGTGCCGTTTGAACCATTGGATTCCAAAAATTGACTTTTTAAGTTGGCAAGGTTTTTTCCTAAAAATATTGAATGAATGTATTAATTTAGATGAATAAAAATAATCTGACCTATAAATGGATTAAAAAAATACATGTTCAAGGGCAAAATGGGAAAAGGCTTCGATGTCAATTGCTAATTATGCTAAGGGCAATTTGGAAAAGAAAATCTAAGGGAAAAATAGTATGATTATGAATGAACCACGTATTTTTCAAAAAGTATGCGTTAAGAGTTTGCGAGGGGAAAATGAAAATTTTACCAATGCCTTAGCCCCTAAGCAACTCCCTTTAAGTGCCTTAGCCCCCAAGTCATCTTAAAAAAAAAGGGAAAAAACATAGGTTTCAGCCAGAGAAAGAAAGAAGGAAAAGAAAAGAGATGAAGAAAAAGAAGAAGAAGAGAAGGGAAAGCTCGGGGTTCGTGCTTATCTCTAGGCAAGCTATAGCTTTCCTAGACCTTGTATGGCTTCATATTTTCTTAGATTCTTTTAGTAGGAGATGATAGTAGAAGTAACTTGAGTAGAGAAAGGATGAAAGAAAATAATGAGATATCGAGGTTAGATCATATATGTATGCATGGTTTCAGGGAAAAACCTTATGTGCAGATAAACCTAATAGCTATCATGTCTGTATGTTGACATAGGTCAAGAGGGTTATTCCAGGGAGCTGGAATGCTAAAGTTGAGTACCAGTTGAAAGAGTAATCTGCTAAGGTGAGTGGGTTTTTCATCTAGCAAATGAAAAGTTTATTTTGAGCCAGTATAATGATATTAATACCTAGTTGTGGTATATTATATTAGTAAAGTATTATGTATATTTTAAATCTAAAAAATGAGGACCTAGTATATGATATTCTGATGCATGGGTTTTGATGCACGAAGCTTTGAGCATGAGTTTTATTATAGGATTTAAAACATAAGTTTTGAGCATGAGTTAAAGTTCGAGTTTATGAACATGAGTTTTAAAAGCAAAAGAATTGAGCCTGAGTTTTAATGTATGAGTTTCGGATGCATACATGGCATATGTGCATGAAAATTTGTTAAAAAGAATATGTTTTGATGTATGAGTTATACAGAGCATTCAAGCAGCTATGGGGCTAATCACTCTATAGACTGTGATGTAGCATAAGCATTGTATACAACTATTGAGCCGGCACCTCCTTGCGATTCGATTGTACAATGAACCCCAAAAATAGGGGTGAGTGTACGATAGACCAGGCCCAGTGGGACAGGTTGTAAGTAGTCCATAGAGGCAAGAATCATAGCTCAGTGGAGCTGGTTATTATATAACTCGTAGGGGCAGAGTGAAAACCCGAGGTTACAGGGTTAAGGAACAAAGCACTTTGCCGGGTGAACCGCATGGGTAAGAGGTGCTATTTGTGTGGAGATTTTGTTGCTAGTCACGCACCCGATAAGAGTACACCTGCAGGAGGGCGATTGTAGGATTGTATCTCAGAGGCATTACATACACAATCCAGTATCAGAGATTTAAAAGCTTATATTTGATTTAAAAAGGGCCAGTGGGCCAAGTATTTATCTTAAGAGGAAAGTTTATATGAGAGGCCAATGGGCAGTCAAATCTCAGTGGGGATAAGAAAATTAAATAAAGAAAGTCTGAGCTGTAGGTAAAAAATGCATACCTTCATGTTGTAATGCATCATACACTGATATTTATATTAATGAGTTATTTTTTAGCGGAAAGTTATTGTAAAGTAATTCAGTACTGGTATATTATTTGAAGAATAAGCTATATTTTACTTTATATGATATCATGTTAAAAATATACTTTAATTTATACAAGCTATATTGTATTAGCATAATGTTGAAAATGTGATGTTATAGTTCTCTATTTCTCCTTTGTTATATGGTTATCCAGCCACCAGGACTTAGGTTTCACCCCTCCATTGTTAATATTCTTTTTTCAGATCAGTGAGTCTATTTGGCAGGATTAAGGTTTGCGGGATTGAGACCCTTAGCTGCTGAAGCATGTCAGGTTACAAGAGCATAGATGATAACTTTGTATATTGAGCTAGTGTGGGGTGATATTTATGTATATGTATATATGTACAGTAAGATGTGGTGAAGTATCAAACTTATTTAGATATGAATACAAGACTTGTATTTTGGAGAAAATTATGAGTATGATGTATGTACTTATGATTTTGATGTTGGTTGTGAATGCGATTCTATAAACTACCTAAGGATGTCATAAAAAATATTATTTGAGCAGGTTGATGCTTAGTGTTGATTTGAGTAATGTGCATAAATAATTGAGCTGATAATAAAAAGTTTTTAACAAGATGTGTTTTCGAATGTCTACCGCTTATGATAATTTGTTGGAGTTTCCTAGCACTTTATGAAGCGCTACATAAAGACTAGTAAAACTCTATCCGATTACCATATGTGTGCAGGTGAACTGTCGGTAGCCCCAAAGAGAAGGGGGAGCTAACAAGAAGGCTCTTGCAGAAGGACACTGTCCCTGCTTAGAGCTGTGTAAGCATGAAAAGCATACCTGAGGGATCTTGTGACCTAGCCTTTTAGCGCTGTTGAGATGGCAATTGATTACCTGAATTCCTATGCACATTTTGGGCTGTTGGGAGCGGATACGATCGAAATCCTCTCAGTTATGGGATTGATAGTTAATCAGCCTTATTAGGAGTTTGAAACTCCGTTAATCATGAACGGAGGGTCATATTTGGTTTTCATTTTCGTTTAAGGAAGATTGCCCCAAAACTTTTGCAATCAGAATGGTTCATCCTCCAGAATATTCGGCGCGGTATGAGATGGTAATGACATTCAAGCTAAGAGAAGGATCCTTGGTCTTGCCGAGGTATAAAGATGGCTCAGCTCTATCAAGGTATGAAGGTGGCTCGGTTCTGCCAAGGTATGAAGATGGCACGATCTTACCGAGGTTCGAAAAAATTTGGTGCAATTTATCTTTCTCTAAATATGATGATTAACGAATCGAAAATCAAAAATAATTTTTATCTTTTTGTTGTACATGTTAATCAGTACGATAATGATTTTATCCCATATCATATGACTGAAAAATTTTTAGCAGCAAAGGCCATTGCCTTTGAATATTTTACTGTTTCTTAGACTGAGTCGACAGTGAAGAGACTAACCTTTACGCCATCATTCATTATCGAAGGTGGTTCTAGCAGTGTAATTGACTTGCTCCTTCACGGTTCTGATTGTTTCCATCCTAATGCTATAGTATGGCATTTTTCAATAACCTTTCAAACTCCTCTCTTATCCCAAAAATATATTTTAACAAAAAAAAAATAATTTAAAAATTGAGGGAGCCATATTGGATCTTCTTGCCCTCCATCCCGATGAGCACTTGGTGCAATACAGTGGAACGCCGGGAACTTTACCTGACTCCCTTCTCAAGCCAAAACCCAGGCCAAGAAATAAGAATAAGGACGATACAGACTACCGGTTACGACGACAGCAAAAATAAAAGAAACAAACAAACGACTGTTCCACTCCTTTTGTTTTTTTTAATTTTTTTTTAAAAAATTACTATACCATTCTTCGATTGCAGTAAGTATGTATTAATCGTAAATTAATTATTTATATATATCAATATATATAATAGTTTAATAAATTTTATTATGTATTATATTTATATTGATATATAAATAATTAATTTATATAATTAATATGTACTTGCTGCATTGTGTTCGATGCAATAATTTTTTTTCTTTTTTTAACAACACAAAAGAAGGCCACGACAACACAGACGGTCCACCAATGTCACGCCCCACCGGTATTGTCACCGATTTCTAGAATAAATATTTATGCACTGCCTTCCATATGTATAAAAATGCGCATCAAGCGCAATTAACCACGTATCTGTACGAAAATGCATGTCAAAACCCATTAGTCGCAGCGTGCTCCGCACGCATGCTTGCACGGCACAGATCGATGGGCTACCACGACAGTTTATTTCTGAACGGCTTTCTCAAATCAAAAAATCCAACACGATTTTTTCCTAATATTTTTTTACCTAGCCTTGGTACCCGGTCTTGATCGATATTTTTCTCAATATTTTTTATCCAACCTTGGTCTCTTTTAGTACCTATCTTTAGTTGAAAGATATGTACAGTGACTCTGAAGTCAAACCTTCATGATATTGTTAACACATTCGATATCAATTTTTTCTATGAGCATCTCGATTTAGTACTAACGAACAAAGTTACAAAATAGAAAAATTAATAACAGAGATAGCTCATGCCATCAAAAGGCTTTCTTGGACAACAGTGCTCATGTAAAGGTTTGGGAACGCTACCATAAAGATCTCATCACGCAGAGCTGCATGATACAAGGAGGAGTCTTTAGTGCTTGATCCCTGTACCAGTAGAGTATAGGAGTCCGTTTCCACGGAGGATGGGTCAAGAGGTGGCCCGGTTAGCTATCATGCCAACGGTGGAAAGAGCCGTTTGGGACTAGACTCAGGCCGAGGACAGCATGTCTGGTTTCCCGGCCCCGGCTTCCTCCACAGCGGCCTCGTTTCCTCCACGATGGCTACAGCGGCATTCGGATCCCACGACGGCCACAGCAGCCGCGTCCCCCAACAGTCACGGTGGCCCGAGACTTCACAACGGTCTCTCTCCCCACAGCGGCCCCCGGTTTCCTCCACGGCGGCCACAGTTTCCTCCACGGAAGCTCCCAGCCTCTCTCTCTCTTGGCGGCCCGAGGCTCCATGGTGGCCCCATCCTAGGCTGCCTCCGGGTCCTTGGCGACCCGAGAATCCCACAGCAGCCCTTCTCTTTCTCTAGTCAGCCCCACAACGGCCTCTCTCCCTCTAGGCGGCCTCCCCCGTCATCCTAGGCGGCAACCTCCAGCTTCGTCACCTTGCCCATACCGGCCACAAAGGCCTTCAGTTCCCTCAACGGCCATGGCGCTCTTCGGACTTCCTCAACTCCACAATGGCCACAGCGCCCCCGGAACGGCCTAGACGGCCCCATGCATGCATGTAAGGAAGCTTCGGTAATGAAGCTTCAGGACACCGTCTTCATCCTAGGCGGTCCCGAAAGCTTCTCCCAGCTAGGCAGTCCCAATCCCATGATGGCCCCGGACAGCGGCCTAAAGCAGCCTTGATAGCTCCCGACAGCGGCCAAAAGCAGCCTTAACGCCCCCGAGTGAACCTAGGCGGCCCCCCTAGCAATCCTAGGTGGCCTCATCGGACCCAAGTCCCACAGAAGCCTTCCCGGCCTCAGTCTGCAGCGGCCTTGTGGAGCAGAGGCCCTAGGCGGCCACGAGCGCCCTAGGCGGCCACGACATCAACAGCAACTTCCGTCATCCACGGGCCGTCGACGATGGCCTTCCCGGCCTCAGTCGACGACGGCCTCGATGGCCACCGATGGTGGCCTCCCCGGCCTCGACGATAACAACCCCTCTCTCTCTCTACTCGGCCCCCAACGGCGGCCAAGTCACCCATAACGGCCTCTTCCACAGCGGCCAAGTCATTCCCACGACGGCCTATGGCCGTAGCAGTCTTCGGACTCCACTTCTCCTAGCCGGTGGTCTGCAGCGGCCTCCCCGGAGAGCCTCATCCATGACAGCCCCGGGTCTTCCACAGCGGCCTCAAGGTCCTTCTTGGTGACCCTCCATCCATTCATGGCTTCCTCTAGCCGGCCCCTGGCCTTTCCACAACGGCCTCATTCATCCGTTGTACAGCCGAGAATCCCACAGCGGCCCTAGGAGGCCCCAAGCCTCGTCCACAACGGCTTCACGTCCAGCTCCATCCCCAAGAGCTAATTCCTCGACGGCCCCCTGCAGTGACCACGTCGACAGCACCATTCTCAACAACCCTGAACCCCCAGCTCTCTGTTCTTCAACGGCTTCTCCACGATGATCTCCATCTTGCCACCCAGCATTCTCAATGGCTCTAGACAGCTTGAGACGACCTCGGCGGCTGGCAAGTTCACGGTGGCCCCTCGCTCAACAGCCTAGTCCACGGCAGCCTCCTCCACGGCGGTTGCCAAGTTCACAGCAGCCTAAGGCGGCCTGCTTCTCCCAGCCGGCCATCCACGGTGGCCCCTCGCTCAATGGCCTTGTCCACGATGGTCTCGACCTTTCATGGACCTCCTGACTTTGCTTTAGGTCTTCTCCTAACCTCTATCCTGGTTTCCCGGCCTTTGGCAACCGCCGCCCAATGTTTACAGTCGTACCAAGCTCACTTGCTTCCAATGGCTAACCTCTATCAGCTTTACGAAGCCCAGCGGCACCTTCTTCCTCGTCCGTCTCATCTTCTTCGCCACCGGTTTCAAGCGTGGTACCAATGAGCCTCACGTCATGGCTTTGGCTCCCCTCCCAATGGGGGTACAGTCTCCATGACCCACTAAAGGTCAGGTCCAAACAATAGAATTAGATGGAGGGAAGATATGGCCAATCCACGTGACATATGCATGAGCTAGAGGCATCCTTGAGTGGCCTATGGGTCTAAGGGTGCTACTGACCTTTATTTAATTTAAAAGGAGACTCGTGGAAATTAATAAGGACTCTGGCCATTAACAAGTACTCGGGTCCAATGTACTAAAAGAAGCCAGCTGTGCTGCCACCGGCAAAATCAGGACTTGACATGATAGAACTTTTAACTCTGAGATGCCATCAAGAAGAGGCATCTTCATAAAAGCCCTGCAGCATCTCAGGTCTCATATATATTAATTCTGATATTTCACTTACCAAAAATCCTCAGTCATTATGGCACCCCCAACCACTCAGATCAGATAAGTCCCAAAAGTCATGGACCATCATAAGGCTTGACGTGACTTATTCTCACTAAAAGACAAGGCTCCAAACTTCTTAGGCAAGCTACACAAAGTTCAAAAATAAATAAATAAGGTAAGAGAGACCCTCCATCAGATACCTCCAAAAACTCAACATGCTTATTCTGAGCCAGGCCCTCTTTCTCTTTTAAGCTTTCTCAAGCTCAGGACTATTGCCTAAAGCACTAATTTGAACGTAAGGTCTCCATTAAAATACCTGATCGTGAAACTTCTTATAGGCTTTGAAGATAAAAAAAGGGCCCAATATTTTTATAAAGGAATGGCCGATAGTCAAGAACCCCCCAGCTCAAAATGACCGGCCATCAACACTCGGAACAAGAACAAAGACCGAATACAATCACTTGCCTTTGTCCTCCCCTCTCTTGCCCTCTTTCTTGCGGCCGGCGATGTAGGCGGTGTTGTGGAAATCGAGGAAAAGGGCGAGAAGCGAGGCGTTGAAGACGGCGTTGAAGAGCCACCCCTTCATCCCGCTGCACCCGCCGCCGGCGAAGTGGTACCAGAGGAACACCACCGACACGGCGAAGCTGAAAACGAACTGCGCCATCTGGAGCTCCGTCACCGCCCGCTTCCACCGCAGTCGCCACCGCCACCCGGCGCTGCTCGACAGGTAGTACGCGTACATCACCACGTGCACCAGGGCGTTCGTAACCAGCGCCACCGGCACCAGCGACTGCGCCGTCGCCAGCCAGAAGTAGCACATCACAACGACGCCGGCGTGGTGGTAGACGTGGAGGAAGGTGAGGCGGCGTCCGCCAGCGAGGAGGATGAGGAGGGTGTCGAGAAACTCGTAGATCTTGGAGAAGTAGAAGACGTGGGCCCAGAAGAAGACGGGGCCGGCGGCGGCGGGGGTGGAGGAAGGGGGGAAGCAGAAGAGCCAGCTGGCGGAGGGCGCCTGGGCGAGGGCCGAGAGGGCGCAGCCGGCGGCCATGGCGGCGGAGAGGAGGAGGATGAGGAAGTTGTGGGCGGAGGAGGCGAGGCGCAGGGAGGCGGCAGATGGGGAGGGGAGGGGGAAGAAGCGGCGGTGGAGGAGTAGGGTGAGGGAGAGGTACGAGAGGACGGTGGCAGCGACGAAGGGAACGGAGGCGCCGGGGGTCTCGTGGGGCCGCCACTCGTAGCCGGCGATCGCCGGTTGGTCCACCAGCCACCACCGGAGCTGCACGCACACCCACCAAGACGCCATTCTTTTTCGGGGATTTTGGTGGAAGGTATCGGACTGAGCTGCGGACTATATCTGGAGTGGTCCGGAAAAAAGATGAGGCGATCAGGAAGGCAGCGGAGCTGATACTGATAGCGGCTTTCGGGTAGGCATGCAGATGGGCCGGGTCAGAGCAAGGTCGAGATCAACCCGACCCGACCCGGTTATGAGTTAGACTAGGCCGGGGTCCGGCCCAGTGCGATGTAAACCCCCGATCTGAACCCAAACCCTCTCATGAGCCATTGGATTCGAGGCGACATCGTGGTAGGCATGGGCACTGGACCATGCCTGTCGTGCCTGGGCTGGCATGATTTAGGCCCGCTGGATCGTTCTAGAATTTAGGGTTTAAATAATTTAATTTTTAAGAATTTAAATATTTTAGCTATCATATTAATTAAATTTTATTAAAAAAATTATTTCTATTTATCTTTATGAATCATTTTTTTAGTTTTTTTTTGATTATTTATATTATTCAACCATTAATCCATCTATTGGATCATTGAGCTATTGGTCCAATCTTCTAATTGTGTTAAAGTCAGGTCTAGTTCTAACTATTGTATGTAATTGACTATAACTTGTGAAGTTGTGAGTCACATTTGTAGTAATACATCACTAGTATATATCTTTTTGGTTACATTTATATTATTATATTTAAGGCATGCTGTACGTTTGAATGGTACCCTCTTCAGCTTTTGTCCATTTATTTATAATTTAACGGCATAGAAGGAAAAAAAAAATAACAAAAAGGAATATGACCTACTAAGTTTAGATATTCTCATGAAGACTCAAATTTATAAGAAAGACTAGGTTGTCTGGTGCACTGTACGCATCATGAACGAGTCAAGTAAGAAAGTCTGGTTTCTTGACATTAACCGTGCTCTTATTGAGCAAAACCAGCCAGAGAGCACAGTAGGCCGAGGAATCACCTTATGAACTAGTCAGAGGATCAGACTTGCAAATGCCGCACATCCGATGCGTTCTTTGTGCTCTGAAGATCGATGCACAAGCCTTTTTTAACATGAGAGAAGCTGAGATTGATGCTCTTAGAGCATAGAGTGTGCTTTAACAAGGCCTTTTGTATGGGCCATATGTCTTCCTAAGGCTTCAATCAGTTTCACTTCTAATAATATAAGTTTCACTTTTAATAATATATGTTTCACTTCTATTAATGTATTTTTTTTAATTGTTAAAGTAAGTCATCTCTATTTTTCTTATTTTTTATTATATTCTGAAGGTCAAGCCTAGCCCTCCTCCCTTCATGTACTATTTTAATTTTAAATTAATAATCTGATAGGAGTCTATGCCAACCCTCCACTATTAAGGTGGCTTCATATTAATAAATTTTTTTATTTTTAATAATTTTTTAATTTATTTAAATTTTTTAAAAAAATTTAGGCCGTGATGGGCCCTAGCACGGCCCAGGCCCGTCATGGACCGTGTCGTGCTGGGCTCAAAAATTTCTTTTTTCGAGCCCGGCACAGCATAGTTTAATGGGTCATGCCGGCACGGCCCGGTACTATAGCAGTACAGGGCCGTGCCAGGCACGGTCCATTTCGTGCTAGGCCATGCTAGCCCATGGGCGGCACGGTCTGTTGCCCATCTTTACCTCGTGGTTCTTTCTATTTTAGAACTACAAAAAAAAATTTCAAAAAAAAATCGCTTTGTTTTATTAATCCATAAAATAATTATATATTTTATTTATATATGTATATCATATAATTATATAGATAACATATGTAAATTTATTAATCGGGTTGAATCTAGATCAACTTGAACTTGGACCGAGATTACTTAAAATTGTGACAAAATCCAACCCAATAATTTTAGGAAAAGTCTTTGTACACCGTCTCTAGTGTAGCAAGTCCTACGTGGGCTGCACCACCCCTCCTTATTAGTCCACGTGGATCCAACGTGTTTTGATGCTGTCAAACGAAAGAGTAGGAATACGATGTAACGTTTTGATCGTGACGTCCATTAAAAGCCATTCAGCTTTATTTTGAAAGTGGTGTGCAGATGAAAATACCCTTTCCCTTTAGTGTACTTCTCTTCTTCTACGCGTTAGTTTGCTTGGATTATATATGATGGAAAACTCTTTCCCATTCTAAATCATTCTTCCTCACTCTGGCTTTCGGTTATAAGAAATTAGTCCACGGTTTGAGCAAGATCCTCTCCCCTCTCTTTAAGAGTCTGGTCTTTGATTTTGTCCTATTTTCGTTAGTGATATAAGCTTCTTCGTTGCTCAAAAAAGTGCTCGAAAAAGTGTTCTGATTTTTGGCCCAAAGAAAATATTTTGCTTGAAGGCTGGAATACCTAGCTACTGAATACTTTATTAACTTCAAGAGAAAATGTCATCCCATGCAGGAAGTAAAAAGACCTTGTTTATGTATCTTTTTATAGTTCCTTTATTACACTAACTATTTTGGTCGTTAGAGGAAGTTAATGCATTAGAAACTATTTAATACTCAGGTAGCATCCCTGGCATGTTATAACAATTTGAGAGGTATAACTCAGTCACTAGCGTACCTTTAGTTTCATGTTTTTATTTACAAATGCCACTCTTTTAACTAAAGTATTATACCTTCTCAACTAGGGTGTCATAATAGTGTTTCGGCCGACATCATGTGTTATATGATGAACCTATAGCTCCGGTGGTGTAGTTTATTAACTAGGATGTCCTAGGTCTTTGACTGTGGTGTCGTAATATTTTTTTGGCCCGTGACACGATCCTTAGAGCTTCCATGGCATGTTACGACACCCTAGGAGCCATTATTCATACCATAGATGGCAGGTATTTCTAGTATTAGGGGTTCGAACATAAAACCTTAACGCTTTATGAATGAGTGTCGTAGTTTTTAACTGAGATATCGTAGGTTTGTAACTGCGGTGTTGTAATACTTTTTCGGATCGTAACACGATCCCTATAGCTTCCGTCACATGTTACGATTTCTTGGGAGTCATAACTCAGTCCACTAGCGAAGGGTATTGCTAATAGGAGGGGTTAATACCTTTAGTTCGTGTCCTTTGTTGTTTTTATGCACAAATATCATACTCTTTTAACTAGGGTGTTATACCTTCTGAACTCAGATATCATCATAGTATTTCGACCTACATCAGGTGTTATACCATGATTCTATTGCTCTGGAATCACCATTTTACAACTCGGGTATCGTAAGTTATTTTCTAGGATGTCATAGGTTCTTGTCTTAACAGTTTCAGTTAGGGTGTTGTAATATGAGAACTTGGGTGTCGTAACAGTTTTTCTGAGATATCGTAATAGTTTTTCTGGGGTATCATAATGGTATTGTAATAGTTTTTCTATGGTTTCATTAGTTCCTAGCTTAGCAGTTACAGTTAGGGTCATGTCATTTTATAGCTCGGATGTCGTAAGTTATTTTTTGGGGTGTCATAAGGTCCTGCCTTAACAGTTTTAACTAGGGTATCGTAACAGTTTTTCCAAGGTATCGTAACAGTTTTGCTGAGGTGTCGTAAGTCCCATAGTCATTATCTTCAACATCCCGATACTCTATTTGCTGCTAGGGTGTCGTAACAATTTTTCTGAGGTGTCGTAAGTTCCATAGTTATCAGTTTTTCTGAGGTGTCGTAAGCACGGGTGTCGTAAGTTATTTTCTGGGGTATCGTAAGTTCCTGCCCTAACAGTTTCAGCTAGGGTATCGTAATATATGAACCATTGTATCGTAACAGTTCCTGCCTTAATGTCTTATGAATGGGTGTCATCATTTTATAGCTAGGGTGTCGTAGTTAATAAACTGGAGTGTCATGACTTCTGAACTCGGGTATCGTAAGTTCATGTCTTTAACTGTTAATAGGTGTCGTAGTTTTTAACTAGGATGTTGTATATCTTTAACTAGGGTGTCGTAGGTTTGTAACTGTAGTGTTGTAATATTTTTTTGGCATGTAACACGATCCATATAACTCTTGTGGCATGTTACGATATCTAGGGAGCCATTATTTAGACCATAGATGGCATGTATTCCTGATATCTGGGGTTCGAACATAATTGGGGTGTCATATTTTTTTAACTGAGGTATCATATTTCTTTAACTTGGGTGTTGTAATACTTTATCAGGATAAATCGACATCTAAATCTATGGATATCAATGTTTATAACTATGTGCCTATATTTCCATAGATGATGCTGAAATTATATATCGAAAAGAAATCGAACAAACTTCCGGCCATGCACCTTCACCCATCACTTAAAAATGCAGAGGATGATACTGTTGTTCCTCAAACTGGAATGGAATTCAATTCAGCAAATGATGTATATACTTTATACAATGGATATGCAAAAAGAGTTGGTTTTGGAATCACAACAGTGTATAGCAGGGCCAACTATAACAAACAACTTTACTTCAAGCACCTAGCGTGTTGAAGGCAAGAAAAATCTATAAAAATAGAGAAGAGTATGAATCCTAGGGAGCAAAGTTGATTGTATGACATCCATAAAAGCAAAACTAAATTCTACAAGTGGTAAGTGGATATTGGTTGAGGTTTCTTTAGAACATAACCATCGAATGTCCATAACATTAACTGATTATCTACGGTCTCATAGAAGGATCAGCATACCAGAGAAGGAAGAGATCAGCAATTTATATGCTGTAAATGTGCTCACAACTCAGATATACTTTGCTATAGCAAGAAGAAAAGGGGGTAGAAGATAATTGAATTTTATAGAGAAGGATGCTCGTAATTTCATTTGTCGCAAACGCAGTCTCAGCTGAAAGAAGGATATGCTCAGTCGATGCCTTAGAGAAAAGGTATGATGTAGAAAATGAGGAAGATAATAGGACATTGCAAATGAATGCTTTCCTAAAGGTATCCTCCCCTTTTGAGAGGCGAGCAACAGGAAAGTATACAAGGCGCATGTTCAAAAAGTTTCAGAATGAGATCCTTGAAATGGCTACATCAAATTCTAAATTAATTAAGCTGAGAACTGTGATGTATATTCTGTAAAGTCATATGAAAGGAATGAAGTTGATGGAATCGGCAAGAAGATGATAAAAGATTTGTCGTGTCATACAATAAAGTTTTGAAGGATGTCCAATGCCAGTGTTGATCCTTCCAGTTCAAGGGTTACTTGTGTAGGCATGCCTTATTGGTTCTTCATCAAAGCGACGTATTTTATTTACCAGATAAGTGCTTCTTCAAGAGATGTTGCAAGGACATGAAATACCAATTCGATGATTTTGACATAAATTTTGAAGGTTGTGATAAAAGTTCATGAAAATCATGGTATGCAGTTATATTTTTTTATGTCTTGTTTTATGTTTTCTTTAAAATTATGTTATTGATTGTAGATATTCTTTGATGAGTCATCAGATGATGAAGCTCGCAGAGATAGCCTCCATATTTGAAGATGCATTTAATTTAGTAATGGATGATCTAACACCGTTATTCAAAAGAGCCGTGGATGCTAACTGTGTAGCTAAGGCAAGTATACAACTTGTAATTCAAGATCCTGAGCATATTAGGATGAAAGATCATCCAAGAGAGAATAGATTAAAGAGTAGAGTCGAGAAGAAGTCAAAGAGATCAAAGAAAAATATGGACAAGGCATCCGTTGACGCTCCTCCTATGCAAAATGAAATAAGAGTTAGTTCAAGTAACAAACAGACTTGTATGTAGGCAACTAACATCGGACAGGATATGAAAAGAATTGTACCATTTTTTGATACTTTGTTGGACAAGTTTGATGCTTATGTATTAAGTCAATTAATGTAGGAGAATATATAAAAATTTACCCTAGTTATAGTTTACTATACGCAAGCTCTTTTTTTGACCGATTTCCTCCTGAGTATCCTAAGTCTCTTCTCCAGCATTCATTTTAAGCACGGGTATCGTAGGTTTGTAATTAGGGTGTATTAGTTCTAAATCTAGGGTATCGTAGCTCTTTTTTCGATCGATTTTCTTCTGGGTATCGTAAGCCTCTTCTCCAACATTCATTTTAAACACGAGTATCGTAGGTTTGTAACTAGGATATCTTAGCTGTAAATCTAGGGTGTCATAACTCTTTTTTTGACCGATTTCCTCCTGGATGCCGTAAGTCTCTTCTCTAGCATTCATTCTAAGCACGGGTGCCGTAGGTTTGTAACTAGGATGTCTTAGCTGTAAATCTAGGATGTCATAGCTCTTTTTTGGCCGATTTCCTTCTAGATATCATAGGTCTCTTCTTCAGCACTCCTTTCAAGCATGGGTGTTATAGGTTTGTAACTAGGGTGTCTTAGCTATAAATCTAGGGTATCATAGATCTTTTTTCGATCGGTTTCCTCTTCAGACATCATAAAGCTTATCCGTTCAGCATGCGTTTAAAGCATGGACGCCACATGGCTGATTGAAGATTGGAAAGTGCTAACTCTGTCATGCGAGGAGGGACTCTCCGATTTACTATAATGAAGATGCTAGCATGGGCCATACTTATTCCGAATCGGGGATCAGAACACAGAGATTGACGAGATTTGGTTTTTTGGCACTCTCTTAATTAATGGTTTCTATCCCCCAACTCGATGGCTATAAAAGGGGAAAGAATGAGTATTGTCTCCAACCACACAAGGGTTCTCTTTGATTGAGAGAGATAGTTTGAGAAAGCTTCGCCCATGATGACATCGAAGGCAGATGAGTTGGCTTTTTCCTTTAACATCAAACTTGGGCTCGATGGCTCAAATGAAGATGTTGCTGAAAAGAAGACTACCAAGGGAATGCTGAAGACCGACTCTGATGGATCTCAAAGAGCCATGGGTAAGGTGCCATCAAAGATGACATCGTCAAAAGGTTGTTGTAACATCCGAGCTTTAAAATGACAACACCCGAGTGGAAACTCTTACGGAAGGAACTAATGGCATCTTCGAAAGGCTGTTACGACACCCAAGTTTTCATGTTATGACAACCAAGCTCTTTTTTCGACTGATTTTCTTTGGGATGTCGTAAGTCTCTTGTCCAGCGTTCCTTTCAAACATGGGTATCGTAGGTTTGTAACTAGGGTATCTTAATGCTCAATCTGGGGTGTCGTAGCTCTTTTTTTGGCTGGTTTTCTTCTGGAATGTCGTAAGTCTCTTCTCCAACATTCCTTTCAAGCACGGGTGTCGTAGGTTTGTAACTAGGATGTTTTAGTTCTAAATCTGGGGTATCGTAGCTTATTTTTGATCGGTTTTCCTCTTGGGGTGTCGCAAGACTCTTCTTCAGTGTTCATTGTAGGTACGAGGTTTGCAAACATGGTATCTTAGATGTACAGTTGGAGTATCATAGCTCTTTTTTTGGTGAGTTTCCTTCTGGAATGTCGTAAGTCTCTTCTCCAGCATTTGTTTTAGGCATAGTTGTCGTAAGTTTGCAAACAGAGTTCTTAGATATAAGCTGGGGTGTCGTAGCTCTTTTTTCGATCAATTTTCTTTTAAGATGTCGTTAGTCTGGGATGTCATTGTTGTTATGACACCCCAGTTCTCATCCTACGATACCCAAGATTTAAAATGACGATATCATAGGAAAAATATTACGACATCCCAAAACAAAAATAGGATACCCCAATTCCCGTAGAACGACATCGTGGCTGAAAACGTTAACATTACTGATATCGAAGGAAAAAAATTATGACACCAAAGTAGTAACATTATGACACTCCGGTTTGAACATTATGACATCCCGATTGAAAACTTAAGAGACTCAAAATTTATGATATCCATGTAAAGCACCATGACATCCATATAAAAAAATATATATTTATTTATTTCTTAATGAAAAAATTACATCAATTCTGAAACACTATCATTATGAACAAATGACATCAAATTTGTAGCACTATTTGTGTGAAAAAATTACATAAAAATTGAATCAATAAAGTCTAAAAAAATCAAGAAGGTTTTGAAGCAATATTATCGATCTTTTGGTTGAGGCCTTCTCTCAATATCCTTGCTACTAATCATTGCCAGTAATCTCTGATATCATCGTCCGTGAAATCTATCTTCAAATCAGGACTACTAGAAAAATGGTCATTTGTGAGGGAAAAAGAAAAAAATTCATCGAAAATTTATATTTCTAACGGATTTCCGACGGATATATGGTCGTCGGAAAAATCCTTCTTGGAAAATTTTTTCGAGGAATTTTCAGAGGAATTTATTTTCGAGGGATTTTTCGATAAAATTTATCCCTTGGAAATTTCTGATGGATTTTCTGAGGGAAATTTTCCGAGGGATTTTCTGATGGATTTTTCGAGGGAACATTTCCATGGGATTTTCCGAGGGATTTTTCGAGGAAAAAATTCCGAGGAATTTACTGAGGGATAAGTTTCGAGGGATTTTTCAAGGGAAATTTACTGAGGGAAAATATCCGAGGGGTTTTTCGAGGGAGTTTCCAAGGGTAATTTATCGAGGGAGTTTCCGAGGGTAATTTTTTGAAAGAATTTCCAAGGGATATTCTGAGGGCAATTTATCGAGGGATTTGCTGAGGAAAAATTTCCTAAGGATTTTATGAGGGCAATTTACCGAGGGATTTTTCGAGGAAAAATTTTTAAGGGATTTTTTGAGGGATTTTGCGAGAGATTTTTTGAGTGATTTTGCAAGAGATTTTCAAGGAATATTTCGAGGGATTTTGTGAGGGATTTTTCGAGGGATTTTCCAATGGATTTTTCGAGGGATTTTGACAAAAAAAATTTTGAGGGATATTTTAAAATTTTTAAATAGCTTTTTTTTATTTTGAGAAAATTATCCCTCGCTAAATAAATATCCAAGGAAATAATCCCTCGCAAAATGGCCTTTTTTTTAAATACATCTGATATATATATATATATATATATATATATATATATATTATCCACAAGTTTCATCATATCCAAGGGTTCATAACAAACTCATAATAAGCTCAAAAAAGTTTATAATAAGTTCATCATATCCAAGTTCATAACAAGTTCATAAAAATAAGTTTAAAAAAGTTATACAAGTGTCATCATATCCAAAATTTCATAACAAAAGAAAAAAGTATCACAAACAAGTATAAATCCTCCTCCTCATGATCATCATCATCATCATCGACATCGCAATCATCATCATTTGTAGAGGTAACAACTGGATATGATGCTGAAACCATAGATGGATCAACTTTCATATTTTTCATTATAAGATGCATAAACTCCTCGGTACGGAAAATCCAAGCAGACAACTTATTGTTTTAAGATGCTAGCTAACTCCTCATTTCGAATAGCCAACCCCTCATTTCGGATAGCTAACTCATCATTTCAGGTAGAAACAGTTTCAAATATATTATAAATCCTCTCCCACTCCTGAATCCATTCCTCAGGAACTCGTGAGGATGTGCGGCTGGAAGATGAGCCTGTCAGCAAGCTAGCCTGGGATCCAAGTTCATAAATTCGTCCCTTATTACCTCAACTCTCTCTTTCCATATATGCATCATGAAGGGTTGAGGCTGCTGTGATGATTCTGCACCATCCTCTTTAGTTGAGCTTTGACTTGATTCCATCTCTTGCCATTTTTATATAAAATTTGTCTATAAAAGATATTAGATATAATTAGTTAATCATACAACCATAACACTCACCCACGCAGAAAAAAGAAATGTCTCACCTCAAGATGTAGTTCAAAGGTTAAAAAGTATTTTTAAATGTTCAGCAATTATAGTAGCAATTGAAAAACATAAGAATGGAGAAGGACATCACTATCATGTGGCCATTAAAAATCAAGATGGCTCAAAAAACATAGCAACAAAAATAATAAGAAAGGCCTTTCAGGAATTTGAAGGGATGCAATGTAAATTCACATTCAACAAAGGAATTGCTAACACAATAGCATATATTACCCAAGAAGACAAAAACCCTTTAGTATGGGGACAATACTCACTAGAACAAGTATTAGAAATAGGAGAAAAGGCAAAGAAACATAAAAAGAATGATATAGCATCATCAGATGTCATTATTAATAAAATTAATAATTGTGATGATTGGTACCAAGTATACCAAGAGCCCATACTAAGAAATAAACTGTTAAAAGCATACAACAACATGAAAAAAATTCATGAGGATTTAAAGGCTATTCAAAGTAGAAACTACACTTTAGAAGAAAAATTGGTAGAATACCTAAATAATAAAAATTGGCCCCAAGAATACTATCCAGAACAAATTTTGGAAAAATATCCATTTATTGATTGGGTTGCCTGTCAATTATCCTTTGAAAGACCCATAAAAACAAACAATTGTTCCTATATGGTGAACCAAGTACACAAAACACTTATCATACATTTTCTAGTAAAAGTACTAAGAATATACTTGTAAGTGCAAGAAGAAATGACTTCTTAGAAGCAGACAACTACTACGATATTTGGGTTTTCAATGAATTTAACGAACCATAAGATGGTGATTTCAGAGTAATAGTAGCAACAAAAGGAGGATCCGCATATGCAAATACCTTACTAAGAGTATTAGATGGTCAAGAGTGTAGACTAGAAAACAAATGTACCCATTATCATGATAGCAAACAGACTACCCAAGGCAACTAAAAAGAGTGGACCCATGCAAGAAAGACTAATGAGATTTAGATTCACAAACAACATTGAAAATTTGGAAGAAGAAAGAATAATAGCCACATTATGGGGATGCATCAAAAGAAGAATTTTGAGAAATATAACCTTGCAAAAAGGAAAAAATACAAACATAGATATAACCATGAACTACAACGAAATGAAAGCAATTGAATTCGTTGAATTCAGCGAACCAATGATAAAAAAACATGAAAGAAAACTTATAACAAGAGATAAAAAAATAATAAAATTTAAAATTGTTAACCAACATTATGAAAATAACCAACAACATGAATTAAAGTAGAGTTTTTTAAATACTTATATGTGATGTCTCTGCCTTTTTATTTACCCACTGATTGCAATCTTTTTCTTTTGATGGGTGTGTCTGAACAGCTCATCTAATATCTAATGTAAGTGCTCGGTTCAACTTCTATGTCTGAATTTCATAATATAAACAACATTATCAATTTTTTTAAAAAAATTATATGAAATAAGAGCAGCATATATGTAAAGAAAAAGATTATCAAATTAGAAGATATTACCAAATTAGAAAAAGATATCATACCATAGTATAGCATTATCATAATTCATAATTCAAACTTGCATAGGATATCATACTAAAAAGATATCATACGTAAATAAGCAATCATAATTCAAACTTCACGTAGGATAAACTATAAACAATTTGTTATGATATTAATTTTTAACATGGACAACTTGATTATGACATTTTTTACATTAGAATATCACTTTTCCAAGGCATTTCATTATGACATCTTAACAGGCTCCAGGATCTAGAACACAATAACAAACAGCTTTTCTATGGCTTTACGCAAGGTAAAATTTTAACACAGTTAAATTCTCAGAATTCTTGTAGAAAAATTCTTGTAACGGGTGCTGTATCGTACATCCCTACCTACCTACTTACCCTCTTGTGCCTCTCTTGTTGTGCTTTATCATAGTCTTTTGCACCCTTAATTGTCACAGTATATAAAGATTTTTACAAATGTGAAAGCAAATATACCTAAGGGTACACCATTTTTTAAATACCACATTGTCTTATATGTATGAACAGCTCTCTACATTTGTAAAGATGTATCCAATCTTTTTCATGCTAGAAATGTCCCCTTTGAAACAAGACAAGCTTTAGCATGCAGCTTTTGTTTTACAACACCTTCCATGCTTTAACCATTACATGCGGCATAACTATTGACTCAGAAGCTTCTGCGGGACATATGGATGCAGTCATTATGGTTTGTTTCTTCGAAGTATCATGCTACTCTGGTCCACCATTTCTAATTCATTTTGCTCTGATCTTGATTTTTGGTGCCTCCATTGTTGTCGGGGGTCATATAACTATTGACTTAAAAGAATGCCAGCACCTCCTAGCACTTGGGACAAAGACACCTCCCAGCACCTCAAATTATCAAGTCAGTATGCCATTACTATTAGATGCCTACTTTTGACAATTGTACAAAAAGCTGTCAAATCTAATTACATTCATGTTAGTTTTACAAATTGTGGATCAATTGGTTTAGCTAATTATCCATTACACACATATATCTATAGAAATCTACAGAAAGGTACAAGAAGCCAATGCCACCAAATTGAATTCCTAAGGGTTCCCATGTTGGATTTCGTTCATCACTTGGACGTTGGCATACACCTCACATGTCCAAGTGTTGTTGTTGGAGACATATGCTTCCAAAGATTTAAAAGGTACAAGCAGTTCTTTAGGATCGATTGGCCTGAGCCGACAGAAAGATAGTTTGTTTTTACTTGCCAATTCGATATAGCTCCAAACCAGTCTGAATCATATCAAACTTTCTGATTTGGATGGTTTTTGGGTGGGGCCGTATGCTGGGCTCATGCGAGGTTACATTATCTAAAACCAAGAGACTTTGTGGTCTGATAACAAGGTTTCATCTGCATATGCAGTGGGTAAAACCTGAAATCAGAGCCAGTTTAAAACCCCTGAAAACGTTACCTCATGCTACGTAATGGAATCAAAGCAAGGTGTTCTAGAAACAGGTGTTTGTTCAAGTCAGTAATAAGCGACATCAAGTACTATAGGGATAAATTTGCCACTAATGGATTATCGGGGCAGGTTAATGTCCTAATAATTCTGCAGTCCCAATGTTTTTAAAGTCCTTAATATATGCAATCTGTGTTGAAGTTCCATAGTAACTAATTCAATTAGAGCTTTTCTTTTTCAAGGAGTAGTGCTTGAATCAAGACAATGGAATGCCTAAATTATAAAACAGACCTCCTAATGAAATAGTTTTTTATGAGCTCAATCCTTAACACAATTCAGATTGAATCCCAAATTTTAATAAAAAAATGAAACACATTTCTCCGTAACTTGTAACAACAAGTTACAAAATCACTGTATCCACAAGATTCTTAGATAAAGAACCACTTGCAGCAAAAACATGAGGAAAAAAAATATCATCCCAATATTTAATTTATTCCTGTCAGTTCAGTCTAAAGAAACTGAAACTTTCTTCAAGAATGAAAGGTAATATTCATAGTTAAAATAGAACTCAACAATGGCATATAGTTAAATTTTCTCAAAATTGGAAGCAAACCAAAAAATAATGAAATCATATAATAGGGGGCAAAATAATGGGTGTCAAAATAGCAAAAGAAATTGATGACAATTTATTGCTATCCATCAAACACTAGAGAAAATATAATCTTTACAGTTTACAAAAACAAATACTTATTTTCTGCACCTCATTTGGGAGCCGGATGGTGAAGGTGATGAACCCCAGGGACACCTTGCGCCTCGCTCCAAAGCCTCCCGACCACCGTGTCTCGCCTCGGCCCAGACCGTCCATCCCCCAAAATTCCATGCTCAAATACATCGAAGACAACAAAGAAATGAGAGATCGCTAGAGATTGCTAGGGTTTCTGGGGAACGGACTGGGGATGAAGAGAGAGATTGGGAAAGGGGAGGGCAGGGTAGGAAACAGAGAGGAGGAAGAGGGGTCACGGGCGGCGTCCAGCCACGTGCAGCACACC
Organism: Calamus simplicifolius; assembly: GCA_900491605.1. Taxonomy (NCBI): domain Eukaryota; kingdom Viridiplantae; phylum Streptophyta; class Magnoliopsida; order Arecales; family Arecaceae; genus Calamus; species Calamus simplicifolius. The sequence continues at coordinate 129,037 of UESW01005110.1, forward strand.
GGCGTCAGCTCCAACCAATCCTGGCCTTCCTCCGTCACCGCCTCCTTCATCTCTTCTCCCCTCCTCTCTCTCTCTCTCTCTCTCTCTGGCTCTCTCTTCTTGATTCTCGGAGGGGAGAAGAGAAGAGGAGAGGAGAGAGAATGGGCAAGGGGTTGGGGAAGAGGGGGGGGGGGAAAGAGAGAGAGCGAGGGATATTGGGAGTAAAACTGGTGGGGTGGGGGAAGTGAAGGACGCCGAAAAAGGAAGAAAGAAATTTATGAGCGAGCGGCAAAAAAATTTGGCGCTTAAGAGAGGGAAGAAAGAAATTTATGAGCGAGAGATGAAAAATTTTGGCACCTATGGTTTTAACAATTCAAAATATATATATATATATATATATATATGGTTTTAACGATTCAAAATTATATATAACGAGGGATTTGTTTCATCAAAAATTTTATTAATAACTCGTTTATGAAAAAATATCCCTCAGAAAATCCCTCACAAATTTAATTTCCAAGGGCTTTTTCCGAGGGATTATTTTTATCAAAAATTTTTTTTTACAAATAATCCATTTATTATAGAAATATCCCTCAGAAAATTCCTCACAAAATCATCAAAAATTCCCTCGGAAATTAAATTTGCAAGGGATTTTTCGAGTGATTTTTTTCATCAAAAATTTTATTAATAACTCGTTAATGAAAAAATATCCCTCAAAAATCCCTCGCAAATTTAATTTCCGAGGGATGCTCCGAGGGATTATTTTTATCAATTTTTTTTATAAATAAGCCATTTATTATAGAAATATCCCTCGGAAAATTTCTTGCAAAATCATCAAAATTTCCTCAAAAAGCCCTCAGAAATTAAATTTGCGAGGAATTTTTTGAGAGATTTTTTTCATCAAAAATTTTATTAATATCTCGTTAATGAAAGAAAAATCCCTCGAAAAATTCCTCGCAAATTTAATTTTTGAGGAATTTTTCGAGGGTTTATTTTTATCAATTTTTTTTACAAATAAGCCATTTATTATAAAAATATTCCTCAAAAAATCCCTCGCAAAATCATCAAAAAATTCCTCAAAAAAGCCTTGGGAAATTAAATTTGCAAGGGATTATTCGAGGGATTTTTTCAACAAAAATTTTATTAATAACTTATTAATAAAAAAATCCCTTGGAAAATCCCTCGCAAAATTAAATTTTTGAGGGATTTTTCCGAAGGATTATTTTATCATTTTTTTATAAATAAGCAATTTATTATAGAAATATCCCTCAGAAATCCCTCGCAAAATCATCAAAAATTTTCTCAAAAAATTCCTCGTAAATTTAATTTCCAAGGGATTTTTCGAGAGATTGTTTTCATCAAAAATTTTATTAATAACTTGTTAATGAAAAAAAAATCCCTCAAAAAATCTCTTGGAAATTAAATTTGTGAGGGATTTTTCGAGGGATTATTTTTATCAATTTTTTTTACAAATAAATTATTTATTATAGAAATATTCCTCAAAAAATTCCTTGCAAAATCATCAAAAATTTCTTTGAAAAATCCCTCAGAAATTAATTTTACGAGGGATTTTTCGAGGGATTTTTTTCATCAAAAATTTTATTAATATCTCATTAATAAAAAATAATCCCTCGAAAAATTCCTTGCAAAATTAATTTTCGAGGGTTTTTCCGAAGGATTTTTTTATCGAAATTTGTTTACAAAGAACCCATTTATGTTAGAAATATCCCTCAAAAAATCTCTTGGAAATAAATATTGTGACGGATTTTGCAAGAAAATATTTTTTATCGAAAACTTTTATAGTTTATATTTTTTTGTCGGAAAATCCCTTGGAATTGCGAGGGATTTTTTTTCTCGGTAAAATCCCTCGGTAAATCACACTTTTCTAGTAGTGTATCCCGATGAGCAAGGTATTCCATGTACTTCAGATAGTAGAGGCTACAATCCAATGATCCGGGAGGTTGACTTGGGCAATCTAAAATTTTTTTCGTCGGCCATTTCTTAACCTCTTCCATATCGCAGAAGATATGGAAGATCGATCCAAGAAAGTCCTGTCATTTCTTTGCATCGGTCTTGTACTTGGCATTGTGTTTCAATGAACTAAGGTGCATCAACACCCTTCTTTCCATGTCGACTTCAACTAGGTGCCAGTACGAATTTATTGAGTTCATGATGGAGAAAAAAAACCAAAACTGGAACTTTTCTTCATCGCTAACTCTATCAAAGATCATCAACCAGGCTGATCCGGTGAGTTATTTAATAGGAGATGTTCGATTATTCAGACACAAACTGAATGTCACAATAGATGCAATGATGTATGTATGATATCGTTCCAAATGCTCTATCCAGTTCATCTTCAAAAATTCCTACCCGACATCAATAATCTAGCAATGCAATGTAAATTGATTAATAAAAAAATAATGTGATGTCATTCTAAAATCAATATAAAAATATCCACTAAGATATATACATCGTCTATTATCATATCTTTGACAAGAAGATCCTTAAGACTTTTTCTTCTAATGTCACCATCTGATTGATTTGTGTACATGATATCGTCGCTAAAATGTTGAAGCATAAAAGATATCAGGCAACTTGGAATATGAAATAGAATACAAAATAAAAATAAGTCAAGAAAATCACTTACTCACTAGATCTTTCGCTCAAAAACTGTGGGATCAAAATATTGTCTTCTTCTATTCTTATTTCGGATTTTATAGTGCCAACTTGCTTCGACGATTTTTTAGGATGGCTTGTCTCATAAGAGTCCCCTCTGAACTTGGAGGCCTTGCATTTTCTGAGCTCTTTTTTAACCCTCTTAATAAGCAAGGGTATTGCTTCAGAGAATTGTATATCCCCCTCATCGGCCTTAGGCTCAAGGGTGATCATTTTATTATCATAGGGTGTAAGGGTGAGGATCATTTCCTTGGACTTAGGCTCCTCTTGTCCGTCCATAGAATGACCCTTCCCAATCTTCTCCTTCCTCCTCTCTTTCAGTTGATCTGCCATCCTGGGCTCCTCTTGCCCCTCCAAGAACCGCCCCTCCATCTTCTCATCCCTCCTCTCCTCCTCCTTATCTACAATTCGGACCCCTCTTGGCCTTCAAAGACTGCCCCTCCTGGCCTTTATCCTCCCTCCTCTCCTCCTTTTTATCTGCAATCCTTGGCTTCTCTTGGCCCTCCAAGGACTGCCCCTCCTTCCTCTTCTCCTTCTCATTATTTACAATGCTCTCCTTTCTACGCAATGATTTAAGGAGGTCTTCAGCTATGGCAAGCCTATACAAAACATCATCGAGTTGATTCTTAACACACCCCAATTTAATCCTTAACTTCGTATAGCTTGCACAACTTTCTATTGGATCAACGAAAGCTACTGTCTGTGGAATGAGAAGCCACTGCTCTTGTGCCATAGGTATAGTAGCACTCTCCAACTGTAAGACAAGATAATAAACTAAATGATTAAAAAATTTAAAATTAAATTTATTTTAAAAATTTTAATGGTACAATGGAAAATAGTTATGACATCATTCCATAGCAAAAATTATAACACCCCAATTTCCTAGACCGACATCGTAGCTGAACATTACTGATATCAGAGGAAAAAATTTTACGACACCACAGTTGTAACATTACGACACTCTGGTTTTAACATTATGACATCCCGATTGAAAACTTAAGAGACTCAAACATAAAATTATATCATAAACTTACCAATTTGTCATGCTGCATGTTGGCAACTTGGACATACTACACCTTCAATTAGCTGTCATACCACTTCAACAGCCAGGGCAGTTTATTGGGATATGCTGGGGCTCTTATTAACCTATGTCCGAGGAACCACGCCTGCACATAATAATTTTATGATATGAAAAAATGAAAGATTTATAAAAAAAGATAATTACGATACTCATTCTGCATATCAATATTCCTTACCACCAGCGCTGCTGAGCATCCGAACAGGGTAGGCTGCCTCCTAACCTTGTCCCTTCTCTTTGACTGGACTGGCTCTTGAAATTGCAAGCAAGCAGTGACCTCTGGGAGACCCAGAACGATCAACTCCTTAATTGCGGAAGCCTAGTTGATCCTCTCCAGTTGAGTTAAATCATCCAAGTACTAGATGAGATATCGTAGACATATATGATTGGACTTTGAAGCCAAAAATATTGCAAACATGTAGGCGATCCAAAGTCTAACAATGTCCTCGACATCCTCATGTTTCTTGGATGATTGGAATCCATTTATTAACTTCTCCAACCCCTTTTGGCGAAGATCTAACGTCCGACCAAATCGTCTGAATAACCTTCCGTTATACAATTGGTAGGATATGTCGATCTTCCTTCTATGAGCTGGAAGACCCAAAATCAGTGCAACTTTATCGGCACTGAAAATGACCGCATTGCCATAGAAAATAAACTCCTCACCTCCATTATGACATCATATTATGTCTACTAGCAGTCGGTCGTTGACTGAGAACGGCTGCATATCGACGAAGATACCAAATGGGGTCCTTCGGATAACTTCTATATGTAGTGTATTAAGCCCCATCTTTCAAACTTTCTGAACGTAGACTACCGGTTTGCAACAGTTCTTAAACAATTGGGAAGCCTTCACTGTAGGGACTAGAATAATTTTTAAGTCACCTGAAATAGATGAGATTAACAAATTTGTCAGATTAAGAAAAAAAAATTTGTGTAGGGTGTCATAATATCTAAACTAGGGAGTCAATGTGCAAGGTGTCATGATATTTTGAGAAAGGATGTCATAAAATTTGAATCAAAGAATCATCGTGTTGTTTACCTCTTTCTGATTCTGTAGCTTTATATGGGACAACACTTAAAGAAGCCTCATCCTCATTTGAATACAGAACCATTTCTTTGCTTGCTTCCGCCATTTCCTTATTGCGGTGCTTCGTGTACGCTGTGTTCACGATCGCTATGTTCGCGATCGCTGTGTTCACAGTCTGCGTCGAACCATGAAACCACTCTTCACCATGGAGGCAAAAGAAAAAACAGTGAAGAAGATCTGGGATGCCAACGGCTACTCGACTACCAAACAGAAGAGATATATGCCACCTTCAGAGGAAGAGATAATATTCTAAAGCGAAGGTTAAAACTAGGGTTCAGAAGTTATATATGTTGCCTTCAGAGGAAGACGAAAGAACACCCTTCTGTGCAAAAGGATGGCAGGAGCGGCGCGATCACATCACGAATCCGCAACGATGTGATCTCGCGTCCCGTACCGTTGGCCACATGAAGCCCACATTTTCAAACGGATGGCATAGATGTCTTAATAGGGTATCGTCGGTTTACAACTAGGGTTATGTAAAAAAATTTTTGTCTATTTTAAATATATTACAGTGATGCCATAAATTTATACTAAGGGTGTCGTAAGGTAAAACTGGGTGTCGTAGGGGTTTTTTCGATGTAAGGCCATGGGTGTCATAAGTTTGAACATACGGCGTCTTAACGGTAAAGCTGGGGTATCGTAGCTTTGTTATGATTGATTTTCTTCTGGGATGTCCTAAAGCTTTTCTCTTAAGCATGAACGGGTATCTTAGGTTTGTAACTTGGGTGTCATAATAATTCAGCTAGGGTATCGTCACTGGTTTTCAGCTGATTTTCTCCTGCGATGTCGCGAGGATTTTCTCCAGCATCTGGTGTAAGGCCATGGGTGTCGTAAGTTTGAACCTACGGTATCTTAACGGTAAAGCTAGGGTATCGTAGCTTTATTTCGGCCGATTTTCTGAACGGGTGTCTTAGGTTTATAACTTAGGTATCGTAATAATTTAGCTAGGATGCCATCACTGGTTTTTGGCCGATTTTCTCCTACGATGTCGCAAGGCATTTTCGGCCAATTTTCTTCTACAATGTCGCGAGGCTTTTCTCCTGCAATGTCATGAAGCTTTTCTTCAGCATCCGGTGTAAGGCCATGAGTGTCGTAAGTTTGAACCGACGGTGTCTTAATGGTAAAGCTGTGGTGTCGTAACTTTGTTTTGACTGATTTTCTGAACGAGTATCTTAGGTTTGTAACTTGGGTGTCGTAATAATTCAACTGGGATATCGTTACTAGTTTTGGCCGATTTCCTCCTGCGATGTTACGAGGTTTTTCTTCAGCGTCCGTTGTAATAATTCAGCTAGGGTGTCGTTACTGATTTTCAGCCGATTTTCTCCTGCGATGTCGCAAGGTTTTTCTCTAGCGTTCGTTGAAAGGCCACGGGTGTCGTAAGTTTGAATATATGGTATCTTAACTGTAAAGCTGGGGTGTCGTAGCTTGTTTCGGCCGATTTTCTGTTGGGATGTTGTAAAGCTTTTTTTTCTAAGCATGAACATGTGTCAAATGGTTTGTAACTAGGGTGTCGTACTATTTTAGCTAGGGTATCGTAGCATTGTTTCATACAAAACCTTTTGCAAAAAAACTTTTGGAGAAAAAAAAATGTCCTTCGCCTTACGTACAAAAACATAAGAAGAGAAGTACGTTGGAGGGAAAGGGCATTTTTGTTTGTACACTACTTTCAAAATAAGGCTGAACAGCTTTTAATGGACGTCACGATCAAAACGTTACATCGTATCCCTGATCTTTCATCCGACAGCGTTAGGCCACGTTAAATCCATGTGGACCAATAAGAAGGGACGGTGTAGCTCGTGTAGGACTTGCTGTATCGGAGGCAGTGTACAAAGATTTTACCATAATTTTAAAGCAATGTAGCCCAAGCCACACTATTTTGGAGGATGGTCCAACCCATTTACATCCCTATTTGGAGGTTGGTATCCAGGATCTGGTTTTTGAGACTCACCTTCATTAGGATTTTGATCGGAATTTTTTCTGATCACAATGATATAAATAGATAGTAAAGAATAGCTTTATTAAGCATTTTATATGAAAATAGTTTAACATCATTTATATGGTGCAATTATATAAGTAGAAGTGGACTTTTTTTTTAAATATTAAAAAATAACTCTATACCATTTATTTTATCCATTGTTGCATTAAAATATGACATAAAAAGTACCTTGTCTTGTCTGATTCATTTCACAATCAAATGAAGCCTGAACAAACCAACAAAACATTATAAACAGCCACAAATATCAACTTTGATCTCCATTTGGTATTTGGTGATGTAAATTATTGGTAGTTTAATGTCTATGCATGGATTGGTTGCATCTCATTACATGGATGGACTCCTAGAAAAGATATTTGGTGATGAGTGGTGTTGACTAATCCACCTTCTATTAATTAGGTGTTAAATTTTTAGGTAATAGATGCTTTTTTATTTTTTTTCCTCCAAAGTTATATGGTTTAATCAACTCAATAATGTCCTTTATTTTAAATATCTATATATCTAAGGTACCCCATGAACAACTGCTTCTGTTTTCATCCTTAGCATCCATCAGTCCAAGGAATTAGAAATAGATTTACATCATAAAGATTAAACTCATCAAAAATAATAATCTCAGAACTGATTTCTTTTCAGGTTCCATATGCTGCTAAATTGTTCCTCAATCAATGGTCCATCCTTCAGCTCTGGTCCCTCTCCTCTCCTGGCTTCTTTGCCTCCTCGTCCTCCGCTGGGGCGTATTGCCCTCGAATGCAGACCGTTTGGGAGCTTGGACCAGCATCCTGGCGCACATGAGATTTTATCCATAAAACATCAGTGCCCATGCAAACGTTTGCAGTCTTGGACCGTGCTCTACTTAACGTTCAATTGGCACCTCAAAATAAATTTTTTTTTTTTTTTAAATGAGGACCATGAAACAGTCCAGGGGCCAATTTTTGTTAGGTCTACACTATGTTAGGACATGACAACATATGCGGTAGATTCCAGACATCGACTTATATTTGGTCTACACTCTTAAGTGAGGACAAGGATTTGCGTGTTCTATCTTGCTCCACTAGGAATGGCATTGCAGTCCAATGCAAGAAAGAATCCTTGAATCTATTGCATGAGATGTAGACCAGGCCAAGCAATCAATATTTTAGATTAATTTAGTGGTTTACCTCTTAAACTTTTAGCAACCTGATCGCATACACAATTAGTTTAACTAAGGTTAGAACCAATTTGTCTTTTTTTTATTGTGGTATAGTTCAGTAACAATTGCTGATGAGATACTCTCTTATAATTAGCCTTATCCATGTTCCTTATGGTAGATGAGTGAGGTATGCTTGACAATTTCTCCCAACACAAGCATTTTGGCTTGACTTTCTATTCGTTTAATATAGAAGCAATACCAAAGATTAATACTATGTGTGCATAACAAATTATCTCTGAGTATAATGCCATATTGATATGGTATGCTACGTTAAAATTGTATACAATTCAGATTTTTTTTTTTTTAAAAAAAAACGTTTTTGTGCAAAGACTTTCGGGAGTGGTAATACGAAATATTAGGACTGCATTTGGTTTCTAAGAATATTTTTTATTTTTATTTTTTATTTTTTTTAAAAAAATATTTTTTATTTTTTATTTTTTAATCTCTAAGAAACATATTTGGTAAGTAAAAATAAAAATTATTTTTTATTTTTATTATAATAAATATATTTTAAAAGGATAAGTTAAAATATAAAAGAAATATGATTGACTCCTATATTTTTCAAGTTCTTTGGAATTAAAGGAAATGCAATCAATACTTATGCTTTAAAGTTCTCTGGCTTTTATTTTCTACCTTTTTTGGTTAAAAAATAATAAAAATATCTTTAAATTACTTTAAACTTTCTACCATTTTGATGTTTTTTTTACATAATTATTTTTTATAAAAATAGAAAATAGAACTATTTTTAAATATCAAACATATCCTAGATTTTTAATTAAAAATTAAGAAAACATTGACATTTATGAAGAGGAGTGTAAATTTTATGAAATATTCTCTTTCCTTGTAAAATACATTGGTCTTGTCAACAAGAGCTAAATTTTATGAAAAGTGATATGGGTTCTCGCATGGAGTATTTCTTTCTATATTAAATAAATGGCTTTGTCATTTTGAACGACCACTAACTTTTATGAAAAGTGATTTATGTACCCAGGTACCCCTTATATTATCATAGGTTTTTTTCCCAAGCTGCTAGAATTAAAATGGACAATAAATCTCTACATGAACTACTTATCTTGTGTACGGTAACACTCATGTATAGTAAGAGATATCTCAAATAATATTGCACCTTTTACCATTCGTTACTTCCCTCTCTAACAACCCTCTTTCTCTAAATTGTTAAAGATAAATACATTAAAGGTACATAAACTTAATTAAAATTTTTAATTAAGTCCTTATATATATATTTTTTCAATTAGGTAACTCAAGCCATGCAAATCTTTCAATTAAGTACATTTTTTATAGTCATAATCACTTGACAAACTACATGTAGCCATTAATGATGGCCTTTTTTTTTTTTTAATTGAGTAGATAAACTTACCAAAGTTTTTCAATTGGATAGATTTAGTTTTTTAACCAAGTGCATAGAATGTTGATAGAAGAATTATAGAGATTATCTATTGACATTCTTTTAACATCTAGCTTTATGTGATAGAACCAAATAACCTTTGTCGAGTCACATGGTTTAAAAAGAACAATTTTTTTTGTTAAAAAATATATTAGTAATGCATCAAAAATCTATAACATAGAAAAAATACTTATATTTAAATATAATTTTATTATTAATTTATTTGCTATTAATCGAGTGACTAAAAAAATACCATTTTACATCTTAACCTTTCATACATATAATTTTTTTATATTTAAATAAATAATGATATTTTTTTTAGCTTATTAAGCATAAAATTTTATATATAATTTTTTTTATTAATTGATTTATCATATATTTACGAGAAATGATTACTGAATTTAAACAAGTATACCTAATTGAAAACTTATGGGAGTTAGTATAATCAATTGAAAAACTTTTGCAAGGTGATATATTTAATTTAAAAAAAGTATACTCAAATTATTATTTATGATTGTCATATGGTCTATTAAGTCATCATTAATAGCTATTAAAAATATGCTTGATTGAAAAATTTATATGATTTGATATATTCAATTATAAAAAAAGTATAAGAATTAATAGAAAATCTTAAATAAATTTACATATTTATTATTATTATTATTATTATTATTATTATTATTATTATATTCTAGCAAAACAAGCTCTGAAAAGGAGTGACGAGCTGCAGAAAACCCAAGTTGAATCGGTAGCGTCGCTTTACGATCGTGTTATCTCCGCAATTTAATTTTTATGGGTAGGTTTCTACAAGAGAACTTCACACACAAAACTCTATCCCCATAAATACCTCTAAAAGAGTCATGCATCCTTGTGACATTACTCCGTTAGTTGGTCAGATCTTTCCAATTAAATGCTAGGACCTCCTTCATCTTCATAGCTTTTGAATTGAAAGGGAGTGGGGATGGGTGGGTGGGTGGGGGCAATGATTTTCTTTCTTTTTTTTTTTCCCCCTCCAACGAGGCTTATTATTTTTCTGCAAATTCATACCTAATTTCCTCATAGTACCAAAATTAACAAGTTCTAGATTTATTGAAATATGTTCAAAATTCTATGGACGAATTTCTATATTTATTGAAATATGTTCAAAATTCTATGGACGAATGCTATGTGAATATGCATAACATTTTTCTTTTTAAATAAAATTTTTCATTCAATTGGTAGTTGAAGTAATTGTTTAATTAGTGTGACTTATAAAGCAATTTCCTTGTCGCTATTTTTTGTTATTTATAAGAATGCTATCACCGAGTGGCCAATCTATATGTAAAATGGATGAGACCTTAGAATCTAAATAGCCTCCAGTACTAAATCTGTCAAGTATTATGCTCATGTGGCTTGAATCCAAATATTGAACTTCTTGCATCATATGTCTTTGCATTAAGAATGCTAGATTCATCCTAAACTAAATTCTGAAACACTTTGTCTCTATCGAGGATGATGTGCAAAATTTTCTACATAGAGTACATGGGTTGATATTTAAGTTGGTTCTAAAACCTAATGGCTTAGTTTTCAGGTAAACTAGATTCTGGCTTGTATATCAAGATCTTCTCCTCCTTGAATCAAATTTCTTATTTCTTTTCAACGGTTCAAGCTCTTCCTTTTCTTTTATATCCAATGCCAAAGCTTCATAGCATAACAAAAATCATATTCCATTCAATCCAAAGACATGATAGCATAGAAAAATTGTGATGGACTCATGGGCGCTGTCATTGTCGCTATTATTTTGTTATTTATAAGAATGCTATCACCGAGTGGCCAATCTATATGTAAAATGGATGAGACCTTAGAATCTAAATAGCCTCCAGTACTAAATCTGTCAAGTATTATGCTCATGTGGTTTGAATCCAAATATTGAACTTCTTGCATCATATGTCTTTGCATTAAGAATGCTAGATTCATCCTAAACTAAATTCTGAAACACTTTGTCTCTATCGAGGATGATGTGCAAAATTTTCTACATAGAGTACATGGGTTGATATTTAAGTTGGTTCTAAAACCTAATGGCTTAGTTTCAGGTAAACTAGATTCTGGCTTGTATATCAAGATCTTCTCCTCCTTGAATCAAATTTCTTATTTCTTTTCAACGGTTCAAGCTCTTCCTTTTCTTTTATATCCAATGCCAAAGCTTCATAGCATAACAAAAATCATATTCCATTCAATCCAAGACATGATAGCATAGAAAAATTGTCATGGATAAATGAATTTTTTTTTCCTCCATTTTCTTTCATGTTTTTGTTTAATTATTTATTTCTCGATTATTTTTAAATAAGTACAATTCTCTGAGTTCATAAAATAAGATTTTTTTGGGGGAGGCGAGAGGTGGCGTTACGTTGGTTTGATGACATTTGTCGTCATGCCGGCTTAATGATATGGGTCATCGAAGGCTCCGATCCAACTTGCTATTGTTTATTGTTTTTGTTATTTGATTTAATGTTCTGGTTCTGAATATTTTAGAGCATGCTTTCAAGGAAGAGTTACCAGAGTCACTTCCATGGCTGCAACTCTTTAATGTGGAAGCTGTTGGAAAACGGCAGCATTTCAATAGCAATTGCAAATATTTCACGTCTTTATGGTAGGCCGTCCACTATGTTGGTAAGTCCTTTCACTGGCACTGTTGACTAATTCCTTCTCAAATTCCATGTAAAAATTTTGTTACCACTTGTAGAGCATAAACCAGTTCGCAAGGACATCAAGACATCCTTCGCTTCATAACAAAGCCAGGAGAATACCGCTAAAATTATTAAACTTCAATGATATATGATTTTTTTTTTTTTAATGGAGCTTGCCTAGATAGTTCAAATATTGCCACTAATCAAAGCCCTATTCACTCTTTTTCAAGCATTTAGATCGTTTGCCTTTTCAACTGACACGTTACCCCTTTCGTTAGGTGCAGCCGGCCGATTCCTCACGTGAAGTTCAGTTTGCTGTAAAAAAAAGTGGGAGTGGCAAGAGGAGTTTTGAACTAAATAGAATTGGTGGTAAAAAAAAAATGCTAATGGAACCTGCCTTCATGGTCTAGCAGAAGAATTGAGTGCAGAATGTGACAGCAATCTTTTCAGACTCAAATAATGCGAAAAGAATTGAGTGCAGAACGTGACAGCAATCTTTTCAGAGTCAAATAATGCGAAAAGAATTGAGTGCAAATTGGAAAGCTGACCAGTGAACTCGGACTCGATGAGAAGAAGCGTCACATTCTCCGCAGAACAATCATCAATGTTTAATGTAAAATGCAAGCAGATTATTTCATAAAGCCATACCATAGCTCTGGGATCCTTCAACAAACTGGCTTGTCATGGCACCGGTTCTCATCATGGCTGGTCTTATTATTAGAAGAAGAAAATGGAGCAAACTGGCGAGTGCTGGCTTAGGAGGTGGAATTTGGTGCCATGGAATTGCTTAAATGTTAAAAAAACAAAAAAACAAATAAAATTGGGGGAAGAAAGAAGAAATATTGGAGAGGCCAATGGCTGTCAACTTCTGGCGTTGTGGCAGCCACAGCCGCAGATTCTGTGGTAGTCGCCCACCGCATGCCTCTTGCCATCCTCATACTTTTGAGCAAGCATGTCGAAGAGGAAACCAGCTCCGACCCCGGCGGCCAAGTCGATGGTGTAGTGGCCCCTGGACGCGAGCAGGCGCAGCCCCTGCAGGGCATTGAGGGCGTCAAAGGTCCAGGCCATCCCGCGCCGCCTCATCCGCCGCATGTCCAGAGACGCGATCACCGCGGCTGCCACATGGCCCGAGAAGAAGAGGAAGAAGGACACGTTGCCCACGGGGAAATCGACACCCGAGCCCAAGAAACCCTGCGAAAAAAAAAAATTTCAGGGCCGTTGTGAGGTGAAGCGGAGGAGGGAAGGCCAAAGGGCAGGAACCGCATTGGGGGCGGGTTCCAGTGCCCTAATTAAATTGGGTACAGTACGTACCTGAGGCAAGGGGAGCTGCGTTGAGGTTCCGAGGATTCCCCTGCACGCAAACATGAAGAGAGTTGCGACGGTCGGCCGCGGCCTGCCTTCCACCAGGAAGGTCCATAGTATGTACGCCATCTGCAACCCCACGAACACCTGACAATTCATGCAATCCACTCGATTGGTTATTCTTATTGCAGGAGGCCCTGAGCTGTTGATTTGTCGGTTCGATACGTCGTCGTCGTCGTCGTCGTCGTGGATGGCTTTTGGAATCATGCCATCAATCCACGGACCATGGCATGAAGAATGGTTTTTTTAAAAAAAAAAAAAAAAAATTTGCATCTCATCTCATGGAAGACGTTAAAGGAAAAGAAAAAAGAAAAAAGAAAAAAAAAGAAATGAATGAAGATATACAAATTAAGAAAGAAGGAATAAAATTGAAAAAAAAAGAAATAAAATTAAAGGAAGAGGAAGAAATAGGGGTAAAAAAGAGCCATCGATCTTGACACACCGACATTAGCGCTAGCGAAAAGAAATTATGTACTTACAGTGTTGAGGGCAGCAAGGGCCGAGTTGAGGGAGGGACTGGTGGCAAGAAGGCTGTGGAAGGACCGCGTGAGGGTGAAACCAAGGTCTACGGGTGGGGACGAGGATGCAACCATTCCATGGGTGTACTCCACGAACATGAAGAAGAGCAACGATATGCACAACAGACATGGAAGAGGATGGTACCTCGCAATCCCCACCACGTCCTCTATCGACAAACTGGCCATGAAGGCGCCTTTAGAAGGCAGAAGGGCACCGGTCCGCTTGCTGTCGTCCATACCGCCGTTCATCGCACTACCAACCGCTGGCTGTCCACGACGGCGATGGCCGTTCAGAGGTCCGGGGGCATCGCCGCCAACGTGTTCGTTGTTATGCTCAGCGGCTTCACGCTTTAACCTTGCCTTGTCGCTCTTCCTTTCATGTGGATAGAGCCCGACGATGCTCCCGACCTTGTTGTTGCTCATCTCCGACGGCGATTCCGGTGCTTTCGTGAGGCATGGCTGCGCGTGTTGTCGGAGCCTTGTTTTTATAAGGAGGCACGAGGGGGGGGGGGGGCGGTGCGGCGGAAATACCAAGGCGGATTTGAGAAAAACGTGGATAGGTGCAGAAGGTGGTATCCCAAGTTCCCAACAATTAATCGAATGCTTGGGTGAAGGACGGTGCAAGAAAAAAAAAAAAAAAAAGCCAACACGGAAACGCCGTGCAAATTAACAGCCAAAGGGAGGGCGGGGGAACCGGACTTGGTCACGGATAAGAGATGGTCAAGTTTCGCAAGCGGCGCGAGACGTGGGCACGGTTTTAACGTTCGCTTTTGGCAGCGCAAGGGGCATGCGGACGCCAAGCGAGCGGCGCGCGCGCTGGCTGAACGGACTTTCCCCACCACTTTTCCACCGCCCTCCCAGCTTTTATTCCACAGCAGGCTGGCCCCCGGGATAAATTTCCATCGTCCTTCCCGTTTCTTTCTTAATTGCCGTTTTCTCAGGCACAGCTACCTTCGTTGCCGCATGTGACCGATGCATTTAGGATTTGAAGGAAATTAGCTGTCACCTCTGGGATCCCAGCCTTCTTTTCTTGGGGACACTGTTTTTAGCTTGCACGACTGTTCCTCTTTTCACAGCTTCACGATTTATCGCTTGCGTATATCACGCAACTGCCAACGGAGTTGGTAAATTTAAACGTCAACAACAATTCTCTCCTCATGTTATTTACGTGTCCACGTCAAGGAGCTAGGACGATTAATCACGTTGGTATGGTACATAGGCGTCGATTGATGAAAAGAGAGAAGAAAAAAAAATTTAAGGTTAAATAATTTCTACCTAATTAGATATGAAATTTGGAAAGTGATAATTAAAAATATTTTTTAAAGAAAGTATATCTTTTGAATCGTCGTTTTGAATAGGATAAAAAAGATTTCATCCATATATTATCTAAAGGTCACGAAGTGGTCCGAACTGATCTTGGGTTGAAAATAAATTAGACCAGTTTTGATTTTGATTTTCCATGACCAAACTAGAACAAGACAAGTTTGGGTTAAGAGTTGTGAAACGCGAGTTTGATTAATCTAATCCACATATATATATATAACTCGCAATATTTGGTTGATTAACCTCAGTATTATATATAATCTCCTTCACCTTTCTATCACTTTAAATTTTCTATGGACATTTTGATAAGTTTTTTTTTTTAAAAAAAATTATAGTTAAGATAATGGCCATGAAATTTGCCTTCATTTGTTAGTATGCAATTTATACTGGATATAGGCTATATTTTATATTTCCCTTTTTTTTTTAATACGTAACGTTGTTGTTGGATATTTTTGTTGTTTTTAAAATATCATCCACGATGGCTTCACATTTATATTTGTTGACACTGAGGTATTATATTATTCTTTAACAAAGTCAAAATAGGATTAATTCAAAAATTGACCTAAATTGACCAAATCACTACTAGGTTAGGCATATTTGGTTTTCAGCGTTATTTATAGATTTAGTTCCAATTTCAAAAGTTGACAATTGTTTGGGATCATGTCGGCTTTAGATTATAGCCTTTGACCTAAAGTAATCTGACCCTTTGCAACCTTAAGCTCAATAATGTAGCAATTTTGAAATGTTGTCAATTTTTTTTATGAAGATGTATCTAAATTCTTCATATATTTATTCCAAGATTTTATTCCCAGATTAAATCCCTGTTTTGATATCCCTAAAAAGACCTAGGGTTTTCTCATTTTAAACAAAACATGAAAAAACTTGCTAAATTCTCTCTTCCCTGCTAATCCCACTACTTCTTTACCTCATCAAATCTAATCAAAATTCTGAAGAGATCTCTTTGCCTTCCTTTTAAAGTTGTCCGTCCAAATTGTGATTTTGTCTCAACATCCTACCATGCTTAGCCTTCCATGTCATTTTTATTTCTAATATATTACATTATTACTAGCTCTTAAAATAAAAAAATTTATTCCATAACAAATTCAAAAGTTGATATTTATTATTATTTATATATTCAATTTCCTTGATGATAGATTTATATATTTGTCTTATTTTTAATCTAAATCATAATTTATATTTTATAGTTTTTTATGATCTTTTTGACATGCATTCTACATGTCCATTTGCTAATTTGATA
Organism: Calamus simplicifolius; assembly: GCA_900491605.1. Lineage (NCBI taxonomy): Eukaryota > Viridiplantae > Streptophyta > Magnoliopsida > Arecales > Arecaceae > Calamus > Calamus simplicifolius. The sequence goes on from UESW01005110.1 coordinate 145,574, forward strand.
ACAAAAGACAATAGATCTAGATAAAATGCCATATCTTTTTACACTTCAGGATTTTACCCAGAAATTAGCAACCCTAATAAAGCTTGCCTATCCAAATAATTAAATGCTTTCAACATTAGAAAAAAAATTTGTTAGTTGAAAATAACAAAGGAAAAAAAAAATTCTATGCTTAAGGAGCCGCTAATAAAGATCAATACTATGATGGAGTAATATAGATAGATGAAGATTAGAATGTCATAAATGAAATATGTCATGACAAAGCAACTGAACAGCATGACAGCTATGTACATAATAATTAAGATACTATTTGAAACAGTTATTGATCTTATCTATTAAAAAATAACTAAAATTTTATGCATATATATATATATATATATATATATAGGGGAGATTAGAATGCTATAAATGAAAGTTGTCATGATAAAGCAACTAAACAACTTGACAGATATGTGGTATGGAGTAACTACGAATCTATTTGAGCATCTGTTGGTCGTACCTGTTTGCCTCTCTTAAGATCTATTGACGAACAACTACTGTTTGCATCTTCCAATAGCTATCTTCCAACTGCGATTTTGACGAACAACTGTGTTTGTACTTATTAAGCTAAGCCAATTAACTACTTTTAAATGGCCGATAGCGATACATAATAACAAGGTTCATTTACAATAACATTTGGAAGGATGGACTATTATTAGCCGCTTTTTATTCACATAATCTTAGATTTTTCCCCCGTACTTCAATGGATAGTCCTCCATATACCATGATGTGTTTGAATAGGCTTAGGCTTTGTTTGGATCTTTGAAGTGAAAGAAAGAAGAAAGTAAAAATAAGGAAAGAAATGGAAGGAGAGGGAAGGGAAAAAAAGAGTTATTCTTCTTTTCTTGTTAGAAAATGATAGAAGGAAAAAGAAATGTAATATTAATTTTATTGTTTGGATAGAGAGAAAAAAAAAAAGAAAAAAGTTATATGATAATTATACCCCTATAAAGTGAGAATGAAAGAATAAAGAATAAAAAATAAAAAAATATTTTGACCTTCCATAAAAAATATAACTTAAACATTTTTTTCCTTCTTCAACTTATCCCTTATTTAGGGGTTAACAAATTTACCGTCAGAAAGAAAGAAGAGAAACCAGTTACTTCCATTCCATTCCCCTTTTTCTTTTATTTTTCTTTCAAATAAAGTAACTTATGACATTTCTCCTTCTTTTTCTTTTTCTACCCTTCATTCTCTTTCATCCAAACAGTCCCTTGTAGTGTTTGAAATAGGGGATAAGAGGGGATATCCAGGATATCCCCTCTTATTCCCAAAAGCCATAACTATAAGGAATAGTTAGGAATAAAGTTAACCAAAGGGATAATCCATAGTTAACCATGGGATATCCCCTCAATTTATTCCTTAGAAAATGCAGGAATAGCTGGTTATCCCTCCAAATAAGAGTAAAAAAAAGTTATCCTATGGATTTACCTTTTTACATTTGATATGATCAATGGGATAGCCAAGGGATATCTCTAAGGATAGCCAAGGGATAACTCTATCCCGTACAGTTATCCATGGATAATATTTTTTGTAACAAACACTACCAAACACTACCAGTGTTTAACTTGAAATCAAAACAACAAAACTAATAATAATTGTTGCCGCCAACTCACTTGTGATGAACTTCGAATGGGCTAGGATTGAGGTGAGTGTAGAAAAGTCGTCGTCTTCCTTCTAGAGCATGCAAAAAGTTCCGGGCCGGTATTTCCGGCGGGGACCCTCCGACGCCCAAGTCAGCGAGTCGTGGAACAGGGAGATTGTCTAAGTGAAATTTTAAAGAGGAAGCCAGAGAGAGTCCCCCTCGCATAGAGCTCGGGTCCTCTTTTTATACCTGTCGGGGATCCCGTTTACCTCATTCTGTTGGAACCGTCGAATCTTCCCGTTGTGATGTTTCATCGAACGGCAAGTCGTTGGGCTGTTGCTGGATAGGGCCGCTTATAGCGGTAACTGCCGATCGAGCTAACACTTGCCCGTGATTTCGGCGAACGAGGTGCTCGGCAGTAGACCTTAGATCACGGGATCCGTTGTATGAGACTGGTCATTGAAGGCCGACGCTGGGAGTCGGAGCTGGAGGCCGGCGCTGGAGGACGCTGGAGGCCGCGCGCTGGCGGAGGCCGGAGCCAAAGTCTTAGCACTGGGCCGACGCTGGTGGCCGACGCTGAGGCCGTCTCAGCGCTGATGCCATGCTGATGCCGATGCTGGAGGCCGGAGCCAAAGTCTTAGCGCTGGGCCGACGCTGGTGGCCGAGGCCGACGCTGAAGGCCCCGCGAAAGGGGTTTTGCTGTCACATCATTGCTTTCAAAAACCGTGCAAAAGATAATACTACCCAGAGGAAATGGCCAGCCGTATCAGATGCCCCCCGCCCCTGAGATGGGTGAGCGTTCACTTACCCGCGAAAGGGGTGTTAATATCCTCTAGGCGGCCGGTTTTCGCGTCATTATTTCGCCTTTGTTGGGATTAGAGAGGATTTCCCTCGGGCAGCGTTACGAAAAGGCGAGCGGTATCATTGTGATAAAGTTAATGCCTCCCTTTTTATCGGTGGTCTTTTCGAGTTTTTCGCGTTGGCAGGCCGTCGAAACGCCTCCCAATTGAAGATGGACGCGTGGTCAGATCGGACGATTGTGGGGTGATCTGAAATGGCGTTATGAGGGAAAATCGCCCTTATCTTCCCATCCTCCCCATTTCTTGCGCTGCTGCCCCCTTTCGAGTCCGCAAGCGTCCATTTGTCTCCCTGTGTTCATCTCTCCCGTGCTCTGTTTTTGGCTCGAGTTTTCCAGGTTAGTTCCTATGGTTTCATCACCTTCCTGCTCCATCTCTGGTTCCTGGGGGGGTTCCCACAACCCTTCTCAGACTTCCGATTCCTTACCAAGCCAATGGTCTACCCCTTCCCCTAACCGTTCTTCACCGGAGCAGCGGCCAGTCAGTCGTCCCCTAACCGGGAGTCGTCCGGCCGTGGGCGGATTTCCGTCCGGAGCCATTCGATGGCTGCCGGTCCTTCCAGGGTTGCCAAGGAGTCCCCCGAAGGGACTGCTTCCGCTATGTCTGCTCAAGACATAGTAAACCTAAAAGCCAAGTATAGCTTCCCGTCGGACCTTCATTTGTTCCACCCTTCCCCAATGACAGGGTAACTTCTTCCCGTTCCGGAAGGGTTGCTTTGTACGGAGCCTTTTTTAAGGCCGGGCTTCGGTTGCCTATCCACCCTTTTATTCTCAATCTCCTAGATCGATACTCTTTGACTCCCTCCCAGTTAGTTCCCAATTCAATCCGGACCATCGTCGGTTTTCTGGTACTCTGCCACTTGCAAGGCATTGAGGCCAGTATCTCTTTATTCCGCAGCTTTTACACCCTTCGCAAGCAATCGGGTTGGTGGTCCTTCACCCCTAGGTCTAATAGGATCCTCAAATTGTGCCTTCCTACTTCCGTCAAAGGGTGGAAGGACAAATTCTTCTTTGCTGACATCAGTGGGGTTCGTGGAAGCTGGGGGATACCCAACATTGACGCTAATAGGGATCCCTCCATCCTTCCACGAGATCGGATGGCATTTGGGCAGCTTCTGACTGCCGACATCCCTCGGTGTAATATGCTTTTAGCCGAGGAGAACCTTCGTCTTGCCGGTTTAATTCCCGCGAGGGGTGAGCACTTGATCACTCGCCTCTCTTCTCCTCCCTTTGCTTTTCTTCTTTTTCTTTTCCTCTTCCCCTTTTTCTTTTTTCTTTTTTTTTAACTACCCTCCGCCTGTGTAGGGATGGCGCGTCGCTTCATGAGCTCAAGCAAGCGGCCTCCAGGAAGAGGAAGGTTACAGGGGACGTGCCCCCTGCCCAAAGAAGAGCTATTGCTAAAGTCCCAAGGAGGGCCGACGCTGGAAGGGCCGACGCAGAGAGGGCCGACACTGGAGGGGCTAAAGTCGTGAAGCCCCTACGTGCAAAGGTTTTGAAAAAGGGCGGCCCTAAAAAGGCCGACGCTGGTGAGGTCGAGGCCAAGGGGGCCAGAACTGAACCCTCGCACACATGCGAGGCGGCCAGGGCCCAAGGCGACGAGCCCGCCATGACAGAAGTGGTAAGGGCCGAGACCGGCAAGGAGGTAGAACGGAGCCAACTAGAGGGAAGATCCTCAGCTTCAGCTCCTCCGGTTATTCTGCTCGACCCTTCTCCTGAGAGGATTGCAAGGGCGCCGTCGCCCTTGCCTAAAGCCGTAGAGACGGAACAAGTTCCTGCGGCAGTAGTGACGATTCCAGCAGCTATCCTGCCCCCCATGGGGGCAACAGCTGAAGCGCCTCCACCAGTCAAGGGGTCGGAGGCGGCAGGTTCAGAGGCGGAATCTGCCTCTGTAGGCCCAACGCCAAGGGAAGAGAGGGGCGTCGATCCTTCCTTCCAATCGCTGTTGGCAAATCACAGCCGCTGGGCTGAACGGACCTTGGAGGAAGCCACGGTGGTTGAGGTGCAAGAGTTTCTCCGGAGTCAGGGGAGAGTCACCTTCTTCCGCGAAGCATCAGTGGCGCATCTCTGGGTGAGCTTCTGCTCAATTATCATCTCTTTCTCTCTTTTTTTTTTTTTTCTCACCTTGACATTTCCTTCAGGCATTGAACTCTCTAGTCGCCCTGAAGAACCTCTGGACCTTGAGCGATACCGCTATCGACCAAGCGCGGGAGGAGATGTTGTCCCTCCAAGTCAAGGCGGAAAAGGCGGAGATGGCTCTGGAGGATACTCGGGCCACCCTAAAGGGTGAAATCGATGTCATCCGGCTAAGAGCCGAGAAGGCTGAGTATGCGCTGGAAGTTGCCCAGCGCCGCGCAGCCAATGAGCTGGATAATGCTCAGGTGGCGAGGAAAAACAGAAAATTACCGAGGAGAAGCAAAGGGCAGCCGAAGAGAAGCTGAAGGTGGCAGAATTGGAGGTGTGTGTTTTAAAGACCCAATTAAGTTCTGCCTCCATTGAGACGGATGCGGCCAAAGAGGCCACCCGCCAGTGCATAACCAAAATTGCAGATCTGGAGGCGGCAGTGACAGAGGCCCAGAGGGGGGCCATTGAGTCCGAGAAAAGAGCTCTCGAGGCTGAAAAAAGAGTTGCCGAGGCCGTAGAAGATTTTAGAAAGTCCAAAGCCTTCGACAAGGAGGTGGCCGAGTCAGCGGCGCTTGCTTATGACGCCGGCTTTCAAGACTGCAAGGATAAAATCCAGGAACTCTACGACCTAGAGGATATTGAGGGACTGAAGCCTGATGACGTTCCTGAGGATGATGTCCCGGCCCCGGATGACCTTTAATAGCTTTAGTTTTTCTTTTTGTATCAATCTGTGCCTGACTTGAGTCGGCAACTTTGTAGCCTTTTAGCTATCAATGAATATTTTTTTTTACTGTGCACCTTTGGTCATAGTCAAATTCATCTGAGTCAGCTTTAGTGCCGACGTGGGCGCCAGTGTCTAATATGCCGACACAGAGCCAATCTTTGGTGCCACTGCGGAGTTGCTTTATTGCCGACGCTGGGCGCCGGTCTTTATTGCCGACGCTGGGCGCCGGTCTTTTGTGCCAACGCGGAGTTGGTCTTTATGCCGATGCTGGGCGCCGGTCTTTGGCTGCCGAAGCGGATCCGGTCTTTGGTGCCAACGCGGAGTTGGTCTTTATTGCCGACGCTGGGCGCCGGCCAACGCGGAGTTGGTCTTTAGTGTGCCAACGCGAAGTTGGTCTTTAGTGTGCCAACGGAGTTGGTCTTTGGTGCCAACGCGGAGTTGGTCTTTGTTGCCAACGTGGGCGCCGTCTTTGGCGGAGCGGATCCGTCTTTGGTGCCAACGCGGAGTTGGTCTTTGTTGCCGACGCTGGGCGCCGGTCTTTGGCTGCGGAGCGGATCCGGTCTTTGGTGCCAACGCGGAGTTGGTCTTTGTTGCCGACGCTGGGCGCCGGTCTTTGGCTGCCGGAGCGGATCCGGTCTTTGGTGCCAACGGAGTTGGTCTTTGTTGCCGACGCTGGGCGCCGGTCTTTGGCTGCCGGAGCGGATCCGGTCTTTGGCGTTAACATACTCATCCGAAAGTAAGTGAACATGTTGATCATTCATTTATCAAATAGATTCAAATTAATGACGATAGCGTTCTATTGATAGTACCGGCGTAAGTTGTCGGCGTTCCAAGTGCGAGGGAGCGGTTTCCCGTCTAGCTCTTCGACTTTGTACGCCCCATGGTGTAGTACCTCCTTGACACGGTATGGTCCTTCCCATTTTGGTGCCAGCTTGCCCCCCTCTGTCGGCTTTGATATTCAGCTCTTCGCAGAACGAGGTCTCCAGGACGGAATGTCTTGGGTCGCACCCGAGCGTTGTAGTGCTTGGCCGCTCGCTGACGGAACGCTGCCATGCGAAGCTGTGCTTGGTCTCGCAATTCTTCCACCAAATCCAGATCGGCCCTCAGCTGGTTTGAGTTGCTTTCTTCGTGGTATAATTCCGTCCGGGGACTAGGAGCTCCTATTTCCACTGGGATGACCGCCTCGGTCCCAAAGACCAAGCTGAAAGGGGTTTCCCCAGTAGGTGCTCGCGGCGTCGTGTGGTAGGCCCACAGCACACTGGAAAGTTCTTCCACCCAGCGCCCTTTGCAGCTATCTAGCCGAGCCCTGAGTCCTTGGAGGATGATGCGATTGGTCACCTCGGCTGCGCCGTTGGTTTGGGGATGCCCTACTGAGGTGAATCGATGATGGATGCCCAGGCCATCACAGAATTCCCGGAAGGCCGTGTTATCAAACTGTCGGCCGTTGTCTGTAACGAGGGTGTGCGGTAGCCCGAACCGGCACACCACAGACTTCCAGAAGAAAGTCTTATTTTGGCTTCCGTGATCTTAGCAAGAGCTTCCGCCTCGATCCACTTAGTAAAATGGTCGACGGCCACCACTAGGAACTTGCGTTGTCCGGAGGCAGGAGGGAACGGTCCCAGGATGTCCATGCCCCACTGTGCGAAGGGCCATGGTGCAGCTAGAGGGGTCAGCTGGGACGCCGGCTGATGTTGGATGTTGGCATGACGCTGGCAGCTGTCACACCTCTTAACGAGTTCGGATGCATCCTCCTTCATTGTCAGCCAATAATACCCCTGACGTAGAGCTTTATATGCAAGAGCCCTGCCCCCAGATGGCTTCCGCATATCCCTTCGTGTATCTCCCGCAGAATATAATTGGCGTCGGTGGGGCCGACACACCTGAGGATAGGGTATGAGAACGACCTTCGGTAGAGCTTTCCCTCCATAATGAAAACTTTGGGGCCCGTCTTTTAAGTTTCCTAGCTTCGGCAGGGTCTTCTGGGAGGGTACCCTCAGTAAAGTACCGGACATAGGCGTCCATCCAGGAGGGCTCCTGCTCCACTGGTAAAGTTTCTCTTGGTACATCAATACTCGGGGCTTCTAAGTGCTCCACATAAGCCTTTCCCAACATCCCATCAGCTGAGGCGGCAAGACGGGATAAGGCGTCGGCTCTAGCATTCTCCTGTCGAGGAATGTAGCTGACGCTGAAGTGAGTAAAGGGGGAAACCAGCGAGTGCACCATATCTAAGTAGCGGGCCATGATGGGATCCCTTGCCTCGTATTCCTTTGTAATCTGGCCAGCAACCAGTTGGGAGTCGGTGAATGCCCTAAGGCGTTTCACCCCAAGCTCTCGAGCCAATCTCACACCGGATAACAAAGCTTCATATTCCGCCTGATTATTAGTGGCTGGAAAGAGGAAGCGAAGTGCACACTCGGTCACAACCCCATCCGAGTTGGCCAAGATGAGGCCTGCTCCGCTCCCTTGAGAATTCGATGCCCCATCCACATGAAGGACCCACTCATCATCACTGGTTCCGAGGGGCTGAGTGTCCGTAGGAGGTTCTTTAGGTTGCTCCGTTCCCCAAGTACATTCGACCAAAAATCTGCCAAGACTTGAGACTTCATGGCCGAACGGGGGCGGAAAGATAGATCAAACTCCCCCAGCTTGAGGGCCCACCTGCCAGCCGGCCGAAGTATCTGGGCGAGCAAGAACTGTCTTCAGAGGTTGGTCTGTGATCACCGCGATCGGGTGGGCTTGGAAGTACGGCCGCAGACGCTGGGCAGACACGATCAATGCAAAGATGATCTTTTCCATATTTGAATATCGGGTCTCTGCATCGTGAAGCACCTTACTCGTATAGTATACTGGCCTTTGTGTGCCATCAGTGTCCACACGGACTAGCACAGAGCTAACAGCTTCAGGAGAGGCCGCAAGGTATAGAAGGAGTTCTTCTCCACCCGTCGGCTTGGCTAGCAGTGGCGGGGTAGATAAGAATTCCTTTAACCCTTCGAACGCCTCCTGGCATTCTTTCGTCCATTCGAACTTGTTGACTCTGCGAAGCGCCTTGAAGAAAGGTAGACACCTTTCAGCGGACTTGGATAGGAAGCGGCTTAGGGCGGCTACTCTTCCTGTCAGGCGCTGTATTTCCTTCTTATTGGCAGGAGGCCTCATGTCCAAGATGGCTTGGACTTTGTCCGGGTTTGCTTCGATCCCCCTCCGGGTTACCATGAAGCCCAAGAACTTCCCGGCTGTCACCCCAAATGCACACTTACGAGGGTTCAGCTTCATCTGGTACCGACGAAGGTTGTCAAAAGTTTCCGTTAGGTCCGTGATGTGGTCAGTGGCATGAACGCTTTTTGTCAACATGTCATCCACGTACACTTCCATGTTACGTCCTATCTGACCTTCAAAGACCTTGTTCATCAGCCTCTGGTAAGTGGCTCCCGCATTCTTTAACCCGAAAGGCATTACCTTGTAGCAATATAACCCTTTCTCAGTTATGAAGGAGGTAGCTTCTTCATCCGCCGGATTCATCCGGATCTGGTTGTATCCAGAGAAAGCATCCATGAAGCTAAGGACCTCATGGCCGGATGTAGCGTCCACCAGTTGATCGATTCGGGGCAGGGGAAAGCTGTCTTTAGGGCATGCCTTGTTGAGGTCGGTGAAATCTACGCACATTCTCCAGCTTCCGTTGGTCTTGCGGACTAGCACCACATTAGCCAACCATTCGGGGTAGTGGACTTCCCGAATATGGCCCGCAGCCATTAACTTGCGGATCTCCTCGTCGATAGCTTTCTGTCTGTCTGGAGCAAAGTTTCTTTTTTTCTGTCGGACCGGCCGACACTCTGGCTTGAGGTTAAGTCGATGGGTGATTACTTCTTCAGGGACGCCCGGCATGTCTGAGGACGACCATGCGAAGACGTCAGTGTTGGCACGCAGGAAAGTAAGAAGTTGATGGCGTGCTTCCTCTGGGAGCAATGCCCCCACCTGAACAGTCCTTGCCGGGTCATCACCCAAGGGGAGGGTTAGAAGGTGCTCTGCCGGCTCTCCCCTTCTTCCCAACTCCCGAGGATCGAGTGACTCAGAGGCTGTTGTCGATGCCGCGTTCAGCGGGCTGGGAGACAAATGGTAGCAAGGCGGAAGTGGGCTTTGCTCCCCTTTCATTTCTCCGACCCCTTCATTGGTGGGGAACCTTACCAATAACCTCTTAGTGGAGATTACGGCATCCAGCAGATTCAACCCTGGTCTTCCCAAGATAGCGTTGTAAGCCAGTGGGACCCGGACCACCAAGAAATTTATAACCACAGTGCTCTGACATGGAGGGGTTCCAGCCGTGACCGGGAGGGCAATTTCCCCCTCGACACTCACTGAATCTCCCGTGAAACCCATTAGCGGTGTGGCAACGGGTCGGAGTAAAGACCTTGACAAGTTCATCCGAACAAAAGCCTCATAGCTCAAGACATCCACAGAGCTCCCACTATCAATTAAAATTCTTTTTACAGGATGTTTGGCTATAGTCATGGACACCACGACGCTGTCGTCATGTTTATTAACTACCCCATCTAGATCCTTTCCGAAGAAAGGAATTACAGAGTCTATTCCCTCTCGCTGCCTCTTCGAACCACCATCCGCTCCCCAGGAAATCATAGCTATAGTCTTTTCAGTTGGAGCATTATCCACGCCAGCCGGGCGACTCGGAGGCACCGGGGGGCCCGATGCGGGGAGATTTCCCCGTCGAACAAATTTGCTTAGGTGGCCTTGCTGAACCAGCTCCTCAATGGCCTTTTTCAGATGGCGGCAATCCTCGGTGTCGTGGCCGTAGTCTCGGTGGTACCGGCAATAAAACTCCTTGTTGCGGGGGGCCCCAGACTTCAAGGGAGTCGGACGCTTGAAATAAGGTTCCTCCTCTATCTCCAGCAGGATGTGAGAGATGGGAGCCATGAGGGGGTGAATTGCTCCTTAGGAACCAGTGTCTGTGGTCGGCGATCTGGACGGCGTGGAGGCTCGGGCTTACGAGGTCGTGCACCGGCGTGTTCAGTAGGCGGTGGTTTATTACTGATGTTCTTGTCAACTTCCCTCCTGGAAGAATCCGCCTCGTCGGCACGGATGTACTTTTGGGCTCGGCTCAGAAGCTCAGCATAGGAACTCGGAGGCTTCTTATCCAGGAATACGCGAACCTGGATGGGCGAAGTCCTCGTTTCAGGGCCAAAGTGGCCACGGAATCTTCCAGGTTGTACACCTCCAACGCCGCCTCCTTAAATCGAGCGACGAAATCCTTCAAGGTCTCGCCACTCTCTGCTGAACAGCAAAGAGGCTATCTGCCACTCGCGGGATCTTTCGACAGGCATCAAAGTGAGCCAGGAAAGATCGCTCAAGCTGCCGAAATGAGTTGATGCTGCGCGGGGGCAAGCGGGAGTACCACGCGCGCACCGCTTTCCGAGAGTGGCCGGAAAGGCGACGCATAAAAGGGAGTCCGTCGCTCCCTGGACCTGCATAAGGACCTTGTAGCTCTCCAGGTGGTCAAGGGGATCCGTCGTCCCATCGTATGGATCCAGTTGGGGGAGACGGAACCGGGGCGGGACCGGCTCCTTCATGATATGACGGGAAAGCGGGGACGGCGCTCATAAGCCGTCCCGTAAGGGTCGGTGATCCGGCGGCTGAGCTCGTCCAACCGTCGGTGATACTCGTCGAGCCTTTGCTCGGCCCGACGGTGGTTTTCCGGAGAGTGCCATCTTGGGATGAATCAGAGGAAGGAGCTGAAGAAGATCTCCGGCGCAAAGAACACGCCCGCCTAGACTCTCTTTCCTTCGGTCGGTGGTGGGAACGACCGGAGTGGCGAGAAGGGGACCGCGTCGCTTCGAGGTCCCTCGGTGATGAGGTTCGGGGTGAGCGGTGGGAGACCTCAGGCGGGGTCCCACCTTGGTGAGACTGACTGTTCCCCGCATTCCTTCGTCAAGCATAGGGGGCTGAGTTGCAGCAGCCAAATGATGCTCTTGCAGCCCCCGACCATTGTCGTCAGATCCTGGACCTGGTGGGCCAGAGCTTCGAGCCGGTCAAGTTGGCTCATCTGCGCAGGGGGCGGAACATGGAGATTGGCCTCCGAATGCTCAGCCCGCGGAATGCACCCGGCTGCCTGACTGGAGGAAGCCTCCTGTGCTCGCGTGGTCACCATCGTTTCCCTTGCAAAATTGGTGGGGGTCACAGGGAGAACTTTCGTCTTCTCCCGTGTGAACTGTCCCCCCTTCCTGGTGCGCCAATCTGTTGCCGCCAACTCACTTGTGATGAACGTCGAATGGGCTAGGATTGAGGTGAGCGTAGAAAAGTCGCCGTCTTCCTTCTAGAGCCTGCAAAAAAGTCCCAGGCCGGTATTTCCGACGGGAACCCTCCGACGCCAAGTCAGCGAGTCGTGGAACAGGGAGATTGTCTAAGTGAATTTTTAAAGAGGAAGCCAGAGAGAGTCCCCCTCCCATGGAGCTAGGGTCCTCTTTTTATACCTGCCCGGGGATCCCGTTTACCTCGTTCTGTTGGAACCGTCGAATCTTTCCTGTTGTGATGTTTCCTCGAACGGCAAGTCGTTGGGCCGTTGCTGGATAGGGGCCGCTTATAGCGGTAACTGCCGATCGAGCTACACTTGCCCGTGACTTCGACGAACGAGGTGCTCGGCAGTAAACCTTAGATCACGGGATCCATTATATGAGACTGGTCATTGAAGGCCGACGCTGGGAGTCGGAGCTGGAGGCCGACGCTGGAGTCTGACGCTGGAGGCCGTCGCTGGATGCTGACGCTAGAGGCCGGAGCCAAAGTCTTAGCGCTGGACCGACGCTGGTGGCCGACGCTGAAGGTCGTCGCTGGATGCCGATACTAAAGGCCGGAGCCAAAGTCTTAGCGCTGGACCGACATTGGTGGCCGACGCTGGTGGCCGACGCTGAAGGCCGACGCTGAAGGCCCCGCGAAAGGGGTTTTGCTGTCACATTATTGCTTTCAAAAATCGTGCAAAAGATAATACTACCCAGAGGAAGTGACCAGCTGTATCAATAATGATAATAATTTAAGCAGAATAAATAATTCTATAAAGTAAACCAGAGGCATATAAGATAAGTACAGTCGATCTACAAATTAATTACAATAACAAGTGTCTTACCTCACCACTGAAAATATTCATTAAACCTTGAATCCAACGGGAATTTTGAAACAATAGTTTGGTGCTTTGATTGCAAAGCATGTTAAGTCCAACATAAGGTTAAAATTAGAAATAAAATAGAGTGTGAAAAAAAGACAGTGAAAAATATTTATTTTATCATTTATCAAAATACTTTACAATATTTATAGGGATAAATAAATAAAATAGGGTTGTTTTATAAATATCCATAATTCCTTGCATCAGTTCTTTTTCATTCCGATAAAATATTAAAAATAATAATAACTCACCCGATAACTGCTCAGACCACGTCTAGCCAACGTGCAACTCACACTGATTGGTTGAACTCAGGCCCAACTCGTTGCCTACTGCACCAATTCTTGATCCATAGCTCATAATATTTCTGCTTTTTTTTTTTTTGTGACATTCAGCAGCACAACCTCCTAGCTTTACAGTATAGAGAGAGAGAGAGAGAGAGAGAGAGCGCGCTCTTGTTGCTACAAGAAGGCCACTATTGTCAGTAGCCAAATCCATATACAAAAGTGACATTTTTAGTACACGGAGGTACAATCCTTAAACAGACCAGAAGTGCCCCATGAACAGCTGTTTTTCTGTTCATCTTTGCATCCTCCAGTGCCCTTTTTCAAACCGGTTTTCTTGGACACCGATTTACGTGATTGATACGAAAAATAAAAGTTTTATAAAAATATTATAAAATAAAAATATTATTTCAAATAATATTTTTTATATTCATTATGATATAAAAAAAATATTATTTGAAAAACCTTTTTGAAAAATGACTCCAAAACTACTTTCGTCAAAATCGTTGCATTAAACCATCTCTCTACCATCACTGCACGCACGCACGCACTACCGAACCCATTCTACCTTTAGGTTGAGAGGTCATATCCATATGCTACAAAATGCTTCCTCGATTGCCCTCCTCTGCTCAATTCAACGCTCCATCCCCCAGCTCGGGCCCCTCTCTCCTCTCTTAGCTTCTTGGCCTCCTCATCGTCGGCTGCATAATAACCCTGCAGGGGATCGACTGGAACCCCAATTGGGATGGGCTGCGGAGCCATACCAGTAGGGCGAGGTTGTGCAAGGCCGCCGACAGTGGCCGGGGCATATTGCCCTTGCATGCCAACAACCCCTTGAGAGCTCGGTCCAGCACCCTGGTGTTCCAGATTTTATCCATAAACATCAGTGCCCATTCAATTTTTTGCAGCCTTGGAAAGTGCTCTACTCAACATTGCATTGACATCTCAAAATAAAAATAAAAATAAAAGCTAAAAAGAGAACCATAATACGGTTCAGAGGTCAAATTTATGCAAGGTTCATGCTTCCTGTCAATCCCTCACAAGACTCAGACCAAAGGAGAAAGCCTTGCTGCACCGCCCCCCTCCAAGATGATTGACGCATGCTGCATACACACGCATATCAAAAGTAAAATCATCATTTTCTACTTTGGCATCAATCATCAAGGCACGGTGCACCCCCGGTACAACAAGACTTTCTCCAAATCAAATATATTGATATGCACGTCTAGCGAAGTCAAAAAAAAAAAAAAAAAAAAAATCATGATGATAACAGTAATTGTGTTAAAATGGATTATAAAGCCAAATTTTTTGTTTAAAAAAATGGCTTAAATGTAAAGATTAAATTGGATGATCTAACATAATACCATTTGGGAGCAGCAATATGCAAAAGTAATTTAATAATTGGTAATTACGAAAATGGTTAGAAAAAATAATAATTGGTGATTAAGAAAATGGTTGGAAAAAAAATTAAAAATATTGATTTGACCTGTAATTCTTTTATTTGACCTAAGGAGCTGACTTAATCATACTTTAAAAAAAAAAAAAAAGCATGATAGACCAAGAGTGACTAATCACATGCATTCCAATTTCGTATGTCCATCAGTTTGGCACTTGGAATTTTCCTGAGCTTCAGCCAACCTGCATCATCTGTACAAACCAGAATCATCTATTTTTTAGTCCAACTAGTCCTTAAAAGTTCATATACCCCATAAAGCCTCTAGCTTTCCCCCGGCCAAGCTTTGGCTTCTCTATATGCCATCTGATTTAGAGCCATTATATTACCTTCAGGTAACTACTAAACATTATGCGATCTATTCGGCATCAGCTTTGCAAAGAAATTCTATCAACAGCTAAAGTTGTTGGTACTAAAATTTTGCTACTATCATCTCTCACAACTTCTATCAACATTATGCTAGGTTTTTCCCTCCATAATGAGAATTGGAGTTGCATTTGTTGAGCATTAACTAGTGGAAAACTCCCTGAATTGGCAGTGAAATGTTCTCCCAAACCTACCTAGTTTACCGAATATCCAATTTTGTACTTCTTGTGTTTGCAGCAATCATCTTGTGGTTTTGGACCTTTTCTACGGAACATTTTTCAATCATTCAACATTCTAGACCTTCTTGTGCTCTTATGTTTTTTATTGGTTGTTTAGAATCTTTTAACAGCCAATGAAAAAAAGACTGCTGCTGCATGCTATTGATTAATGGTAGATAAATTGGTTAGTGGAAAGCAATGATGACAGAGCGAGAAAAGGTAGGAAGCTTTGAAACATGGATGATAGTTTATCCACCTACTAACAACAAGATGATGGTTAAGGCACCATTCTAAATGTAAATTGAAAAGCTGGAAACAGAGTTCACAATAAAATGACAGAAATGCTGAGTTGTAAAGCCCTGTGAGACAGGTGTGAAAATATCCGAAGCAGATATATGCAAATGCATGGAAAGCAATTTTCTAGGAAATGAATACTAAAACTTCCCAAAAGGTTATAGAGATAAATGTAAACATAATGATAAATCAGTTGACTCACAAAGGGATATCAAATGTTTAAAGTAACCAAGAATAGGAATACCATCAGACATTTACCTGTAAATTCACCTTGCAAAACTAGGGTTATTAAGGTTGATTAGCAAGGTGCTAACTATCAAATTTTAAAATTCCATGTGCAAATTCTAATTGCAACATCACTAAACTCATGCAATTAACTCACCACATCAGCAGGATCAGCCTGTACTGGATTCCCATGATTTGCCCCTAGAGCTGCTGCTAGTTCTTCAGCCTGTACCAAATAATTAACATAAAGAAGGAATTTGCACTGTGGGTAGTACTTAAATTGAGACATTTGACAAATTGTAACTTAATAGAACAACGTAGAACAGAACAGGAAGGCACAACCATTTAGTATATATAAGATAGAAAAAAAATTGATGCTTCTTTAAAGCTGATAGAAAGGAAATTGATATTTCTTTAAAGCACCTTACGAGCTTGAGCATTGATTATTTGTTCAGCATTTTCTTCTTGGTATTCGCAATCTGGCTTCAATTGCAGAAACATCTATTCCTTCAACTAAGTTGTAAGCTAGGGGAAAAGAAAAGCAAAATTGACTGATGTCAAACAACACATCAATACATGTGAGATCAGATAGCAAAATGTAAATTCTTACTCATATCCTCTACTTCTTCCAAATAATCATTGTAGTCTTTGAGTGATGGAAAGTCCTCTTCACGTTTGTTAAATCTAGACATGAGAAGAAACATGAATAAGTTAGTTACAGAAAGAAGCATTTTCAGAACCAAAATCACTGAACTCCCAAAATAGTTCAGGCACTATATTATTGGCATTAGTGACAAAAGACACTCATCAGCTTGGAGAAGAACCGAATAGATTGGCCAAAGAGAATAGATTAACTAGCTAAAAATTGCAAATGGATACAAATGGATGCTTTTATGAAATATTGTCAGCCTTTCAAGTTCTTAAATTTGTAAATGATTTCTTATAAATGCAATGAAAAATAACATGTGCTTAGAAGGTGTCCCTTTCCATTTCCTATCCCATTAAAGAAGAGGGTGAGATCAGTTTCAAAGTGTCAAGAAAGAGATGAGAGTAGAGGAATAAGGATGGCAGTTATGAGGATATGGAAAAGCAGGTAACAACAATCAATTTAGCATTAAGCAAGAATTTAAGGCAATGAAGATCCATAAAACCAACCTAAATATTTATGAAGAGGCCTAGTGGTTGCGGTCATGTTCAATTCAATCTATTAACTTGAGAGGCTGGACATAATTAAAGCTTAAATAGTCCATGGTTTATCACCTGGAATTAAGAGTGTCACTAATTATGATTTAAGAGTATTTACGTAAATTCTAACACTTTTAAAACTGTTGCCTTTTTATGTGAATGGTCAGATAGAAATTCAAATGGTCAAAATCCAAACTTAGATGTTATGAGGCCATTTGCACATGCATCAAGGCCCACCGAGTGGGCAGTCATATATGGCAGGACAGTGGTGGGGAAGTATTGATACATCTGATGATTTGTCCAGTATGATTTACAATGTGTAGATAATGATTGATTGTTGCTCTCAGCATTAGTGGCCAAGCACGGATTTTGGCAGCAAGGCTGACAAGGCTAGTTACAGGAAATAAATATTAAAAACATGTACATACAATACTCCTTTTATTTCATCTTTCAAAGGTCCATACCTAAAGAACTTGTAAAGTAGCACAAGGCTCCATCTTACCTATATAATTCTCGTAGCAGCATACAGTGTTTTCTTGGCTTGATATCAAGGACCATAAAATTGCATAGATTGAATGTTTTATCTAATATGCCAAATATTCATGACATATTTGAACTTCAATATCATAAGGATCCCTTTTAAAATATTCATGCCTTATGGAATCAGAACCATGATTGCCTAATTATAGCCCATCTATTTATGGTCAACTATATCAAACCATTACCACTAGTGGTCATGTTACTGACCAAGCCACTAATCAAAGTAAGCTTTCTAAAACTTTCTTACAAGTAACATCCAAATTCTCTGGAAGCCTCCTTGCTGCCCTTTTGAGCCTTTCTCCTGATTAAAATGCATCAATCTGTAATGGTAATACTTCCATTGATCAAAGAGAGTGTAACATTGTCATTCATCTGGTGTGGAATAACAAATTCACAAATCTATGATTTTTTTGTGCTTTCAATGGAAATCCAGCAAGATGGGTCGAACCCACAATCAAAAGATTTATATTCAGCCCCTGAATCAAGTATTTTTTTTCCAAAAACAAAAGTGAAGAAAAATATGACTTATTTCCGAAAAGTATCTTCAGTACTACAGAGGTCTTCCCATTCTTAAACACTGCATACTCCTTAATAAACTAAATTTTTTTATAACAAAAGGGTTCTCTTACAAGTGTTTAATTTCAGTTCTGACAATACCCCTAATTAGATTTCTTTGTTAAATGATTTCCTCGCCAGTAACCTCTGCAGACTCTTCCTAATGCTAGGCTTGTTAGTGATAGGATTGCTTGCCAATCCTGAAAACCCTTGGGCTTTATTGGTTCACCAGTCACAACCCCTCCCTTGCAACAACCATTTTTTCCCCTAAAACTAGTAGTTAATTAATTTTGAATATTTGATATTTAGAATTTAGTTAAATTTTCCTTTATCCAATATCTTTGGCAGCCATGCGCATCATAACTAATTTTAAAACAAGGAACTAAAGAAACCCTTTCAATAGGTCTGATGGAAGTGATAAGAAAAAGGAAAAGAGGGTCTGACCAAGATGACAGTTTCCTCTTTGGATGGCCAAAGGGGAACTCCACTCGTATAATCTGGCCAAATAACCTCCCCTTCCTTTAATGGATGGAACCTCTTACTTAAGATTTTGGTAAAAATAGGAAGAGAGTCCACCACTATCGAAAGATTGGACCAAACTTTAGGCGGAAAGTTTGCAATTGACCTTGTAATTCCAGCCCCTAGAATAGATAGAACATATACAGATCATAAGCAATTTCCCAGAGCCCCTAAAAAATAGCAAATAACAAAAAAAACACACGACTGTCCTATGACACTTTCATCCACCTTTCAAATGAATCACATGTAACATCAATTCACTAGGGTTGAAGGAGTTCGACTCTGACAAATTGGCATGATTACGACTAAAGAACACTCTGTTGCCCAATGTCATTTCTATAGAGGAAAGTATAGAAATCCGCCAATTTTTATAGAGGAAAGTATAGGTGCATGCAAATAGTGAATAAACACCTCCATTGACGTAGACTATGATCCGTGCAAAAGAGTGTGGCATGTTGTCATTGATACAACCTCATGTCAAACACATTTGACAAGGAGATCAGTGACAGCAATCCACAAGCAACAAGCATGTAATGCACTCTTCTTGCCATCTCCAAACCAAGGGAATGCATATGGTTTAGGCACTTAACTTTTCAGCCAGTTCTGAGCAAACTTCCTAGATACTAAGTTAACAAAACGCCCATCATCAATTGAGTTGAAATGGCACCCAGTAAACTGCTGTTGGTGGAAAATTGCATTGCATCACTAATTGCCTGAGACATCTGTTATGCAGATCAAATACACTGAATAAGAAGAGCCCCAACTCCAATGTAACCAGTCAGTTCCCTATCTTTAATAACCATACCATCTTAAACCTTTTTTGGCAGTTCTAGAGCCCTTGAAACTCTAGATAGTATTAACTTAGACATTGTAATAGGTACAATTCAAAAAGATCTTCATTGAGCATGTTCCCTCCTCAACTTTTGTAAGCGAAGGTGACCTGTATGTTTCTTAAGCATTTGAAAACCTAAAATCAACTTTATCATTTTGGATTGTAATCCTGAGAACTTCTTTGCAATTTGCTGCTGGCATTGGTTTAGCAATATAGCCGCTGGCTCACATAAACAGTCCATGGAACTTGATAGAATAAGCTAGCTCATCTACACTAAACACTAAAGAAGTTTGACAACGTCCAAGTAACTAACTACTATTTATCTCATCACCAGTTTCCCCCTTGGACCCAACTCCATACCGTACTTTCTGTAAACGAATACCTTGCAAAGAATTCTTTTAACAGCATGATAGGGCCAGTCCTAAAGTACCTAAGGATTCATCCTCCATAGATCTTCAGTACCACCAAATTCACACTTTACTCAATCACAACAGAGGTGGTAACACCTGCCATAGGACTTAAAGACCCATATATATGTCTCTAAAGGTATCATAGTAGCCTCTCACAACAGGATTTTCAATTCTAGTTGGTGGTCTATCAAGCAGCAGGTCTTCACCAGGGAAATCGTGATCATCTCCTCTGCCTAATCTAACATTCACAGGACGGTTCGATAAATCTTGATCGCCCTTCCGCCTCAACGAACCAAGTTCATTCTCTACTGCCATTCTGGCTTGCGTAATCATAAACCAGAGGAACCATACCCGACGAAAATCATATATTGCCCTTATATTCGCTCGGCAGCGACCCCAGAAACAGAAACAGGAAGTTAGGGGCAAAATTAGCATTAGATTCATCATCACATATCAACTTGACGATTGAATGGGTTCTGGTTATTAATTTTGGGTCTCTCGCACTTCAGATGTTAAACTGGAGGTTTTGCACAGTAAATATAATTTCTTCAATTTTAAAGCGATTTGAATCGGTGGTGTAGAGAGAGAGGCGTACATGTTGGCGATCCTCCTTCGGATGGCCATCTCTTTGATCCAGGAGCTGGAGTTGCTTCCCGACGCCACCACCATCGCTCGCGACTCCGCCTCAGATTTACCGAACCAAGTGTTCGAGAGAATGAGAAAGACAGAGAGGGACGAGGGATTGGTAGTGCACGCACGCCGTTTTCGGACCGGTGGTATATGCACGCCGCGAACCATTTCGACGAACGAACTCAGCGAAATCTAACTCAGTTCAATTCTGGAACCGCACACGAGCAACTTTCAAAACCTTGAACTTTTTTTTTTTTTTATATGTATCTTTTTATAATTTAAATGCATTATCTTTTCAAAAATTATATTAGTTTATAATAAAAGATTAAAATATTTTTTTGCTGCTGATATTTAAAATAAAACCGTGTTGAGCTTGAAGCCGCCAGGCTTAGCTCAGCTCATTTACTAATTAAGTGAGCTAAACTTGAATCGGACATGGGTTGGCTTCCGTGATTTTTTTTTTTTTTTTTCCTTCTCCCTCTAATCCAATCTCATCTATCCAATAGGATGGATTGCGTGTGAAAAATATATATATTTATTTTATTACTTTGATACTAAGATGTCTAATATATTTTTGACTAGAGCACTTGCTTATGCACGTGATTCGCTTTCGCTGACGCGCATTCATTTATAAACATATAAATTGGACTAATTCGTCGTATTATGAATTTTATATCTAATCTTAAACTTAGTAACATGTATTTGTCCTAACCTAGAGGACCTTATTTATTAACTTAGTTATGCATTTAAAAAAAAGGCATAATGTTGTTTGAAAAAAAAAAAAAAGACAACGTCACATCCACAAAATTTACTTTAGATCCGAGCTATCATTAGTCATTATAATACCATAAAAAGTGTTTTCAACAAAAACTTAACAAATCCTTTTTTTTATTTTCAAATTTTTAATTATTATGTTTTAATATTTCATATTTTAAGGACATGTTATTCGTAAAATTTTATTATCTAAAATTATTTAGAATTAATAAAATAACCAACACTATAATTATTTCATTACTTTTAAACTATCTAATATAGCAAAACATTAAGAATATAATATTTTATTTTTATATAAGATTAAACTATAACAATGTTGCGAAAGTTTAAAAATTTAAAAGTATGCTTTAACCTTAAAGAACTTATCTCTACATTATTTTATTTTAATGTCACATAATTGGCATCAATCATTGTATTAGAATTCATTGGAAACAAAATAAAATAAGAATATTAGCAGCAATACCCAATGATATATGTCTATATAAAAATCAATCCATCCCATAAAAACAGATAAGATTAGATGAGGGCCAACATGGCGTTTATCTAACCGCTATAATAATGTGACAAAAAAAGAATTTGTTACCTAAAATCCAACGTGTGTGCATACATGTTGTACATCACCATCCGCACTTGCAAAAGCCCAAAGCTGCCGAGGGACAGTGCTTCCCGGATCGCTTGGCTGCCATGCCACGCTGCCATCTCGTGAATTCAGCAGCAGCTTTGGACCAAATCCACTTGTTGGGGACGGCTCCACTTAACCCAGCCAGCGTCCTTTCTCCCACGTGCCTCTCAACCCCCGCTGCCCCCCACGTGAATCTCGGATCCCACGTCCCATCCCGTCGTCTAACCCCGGCCTCACCATCCAATTCAACGGCTACCATCAACCCATCTCCCCACCAGGCCGTCCGGCCGGCCATACGTCCGGTCGAGCTCGACCCCACGGACGTCCTCCTTTTCCGAACTACCGCATAGAGTTTTCATGCGGGACAAAACAGCTCGCGTGGCGAAGAAGACGAGTTTTTGCGTCACTGTCTATTAGGAGCAACTAATGTCAGGTAAGCTCTTTATTTCTTCTAATAGATTGGGTTTCATTTTAAACAATATATCGTTGGATCCCTCTTCTTCTAAATATCTTACAACATTGATACGATGAACATGTTACATATTTGTTGTTGTTGAAATCTTGTCCTTCGACTTGAATACGTTCGGGCTTCAAAATGGCTTCCTTCTGGATGGACCTGTAAAACAGTCCTCACGCGAGAGGCATTGGGGGTGACCCTATGCGGAAGACCCTCCGACGCTCAAGTCAGTAGAAACCGACAGTCAATAAAAAATAAGAAGAAAGCTCTCGCTGAAGAGTCTCTTCCAGAGCTCTGAGCAGAGCGGCAATGACGGAAGCAAAGGTAGAGAGAGAATCAGTGAGCGAATGTGCGCATGAGAGATGGCGTACCTGAGGGGATATAAGGCTGTGGTATTTATAGAGGATCACCTGGTTGTTTGGGAGCATCGTGGGTCCGAAGGCCGTTGAGATCTGAATCTAGTTTGTTATGAGATCGATAGGATTTGTATCTAGTTAGTTAGAAGATCGACGATTGGAAGAGCTTGTTGACATCTTAAAATTTGGTGGGGGCATAGGCTTCAAGGCTCTAGGCCACTTTCAAATATGATTCCCGTTTGAAATCTTACTATTTTAAGCTTTCCCGCACCGAATTCCGCAGAGGTATAGGTATCGCTTGGGCTAGGCCGAGTGATAGAAGAGATTGGCTAGAAGGGCCGGGTGATGGGATGGCTTGGTTAGGGCCAGGAGATAATGGACAATAACTCGGCTCGAGGGGCCGAGAGACGATAGTCGGTCGAGGGGACCGAGAGACGATAGCTCGGCTCGAGGGGCCGAGAGACAATAGACGATAGCTCGGCTCGAGGGGCCGAGAGACGATAGCTCACGTCTTGGGAAACCCTTGGCTCGGTGGGGGCTAGAATGCTCCGACCTACCGAGATTGATTTATCTCTGGCGGGTGTAGCACAGCGGATAGGAATCAAGGCTAGCCTTAGCCATGAACACGGTTATTGATGCATAGCGATTTTACCCCTCAACGATATTGAATGATAATATTTGAGTAATTTTATTTTATCTTATTTAATTCTTTTTTAATTTAAATATATTGTTATATTAATTTATCAATTATGATCATTCATGATTGGTACTATGATTGTTCGAATTATGTATCTTGCATTATTTTATATCACACATGGAATAATTTTCAAGTGAATTATTTGATCATGACCATTATGTCATTGGTAGATGGTAATGATTAGAAAAATAAAATCCTCTCCAATTCAGATAAGAATTGGAGTGCATCGGAACTCTGTCATTAAGGATAAAATGGGTTCGTTTGATCTTGAAATGATTACAAAATGTGTCGAGCTCGAGCAACAATTACAGTGATCCCAGCTCGTATACTGTTTCTATGAGCACAAGCTGGAAGGTGGCTCACCGTGCTCCGAATCCTCCTGGCGCGCGCGTATTGCACGTGAGGCCGCTGTTTTAGATCCGAAGAAACTGCGTCCACAATCCGCTCCGATCCAACGGCCAGAAAACCCTCCCATCGTCATCATCTTCATCCATCCAAACCACAGTACGATCTCTCCAATGCAAGGGCCGGGGGCCCCACAAACCACCACCCAAAAAAAAAGGGGGCTACCCGCTGGCCATCGGATTCGAAGTCGACGGTCCCGTTCTCCGGGTACCCGCTGGCCAAAGGGTAATGGAAATCCGCTCGCTGTGAGCCGCGCAACCCCAACTCATCTCCGTTATAAAACTCTCCCTCTCTTTCTACCGTTTACCTGCTCCTCTCCACTCCTTGTTCGTCTTATTGCTCTGCACTCTCCCAGCAACTCGTCTCTCCTCAGTGGTGGGAGAGAAGAGAAAAGGAAGCCATGGATGGGCAAGGGAGCTCCGGGGCCAAGCTAGCTCGGACTCCCTCCCCCACCCATCAGTCGTACCCCCATAGCCTCTCCACCTTGGCCGAGGAGGACCCCGGCGACGAGAAGCCACCCCGGCCACGCCCCTCCCCTTCCTTCACCCCTTCCTTCTCTCTCTCCCCTTCCTCGTCCTGCTCATCTTCTTCTACCTCAAAAAGGAGCCTTTTTTCTCCGGGAACCTCCTCCTCGCATCCGCCGCCATCGCCGTCGCCTCCGCGATCATCGTCCTATGGAAAATTATCAGCTTTGTTCGCGCCGCCGGGCGGAGTGGTTCGGTCCAGTGGTTTATTGGCGATGAAGATAGGATTTCGAGGAAGGGAGGGGGAGGATTTTGACGACGGGGAGGGAAGGCGTGGTGTTTTATGGCAACGGGGATGTGTATGAGGGGGAGTTCCACAATGGGAAGTGTAACGGGAGCGGGGTGTATAGTTTCTTTGGGAAGGGCAGGTACGAGGGGGATTGGGCTGATGGGAAGTATGATGGGTATGGGGTGGAGAGATGGAGTCGATACAAGGGACGCTACCGGCAGGGGTTGCGGCACGGATTCGGGGTGTATCGGTTCTATAACGGGGATAGCTACGCCGGGGAGTGGCTCGGCGGGCAAAGCCACGGGAAGGGAGTGCAGTCTTGCTCTGATGGGAGCCGCTATTCCGGGGAATTCATGTGTGGAGTTAAGCATGGGCTTGGCTCCTACCATTTCAGGTAACAATTGCTCCCTGCTTTATAGATTTTGATCTGTGTTTATCTTCTCTCGTGAGTTTTGGTTGGTTGGATTGCTTCATGAGATCGTAAAAGTTGTGTCTTTTTTCGTTGATTGGATTATAGATGTTAGTGTTTGGAAATGATCGGGTTCTGGTTGTATTGATCCTGGAAATTGATTTATTTGTTGGTGATTGACATCAATGGAAGGGTGAAATTTTGAATGGTAACTTATTTCTGATCGATTGATTCGTTTGGGATTGAAGTATTGATCGGATGGGATCTGGGTTCTGCTTTTAATTCTCTCCTTTTCTTTTTGGTCTGTGGATTTTTCACTGTGATTTGCTGATTTTTGTGTGGTATTATTATATTTATTGGAAGAGGTTTGGTGAGCCCGTTTCTTCTGATCTTGATCTTAAATATTCTTGTAGCAACTGGAGTTTTTTTTTTTCAAAAAAAATTATTATTATTAATTTGAATCATGTGCAAACTGGTATGATGAATGGGGTGGTTCAGTGGAATCGGATCGTTCGAAATTTTTGTGTTGGAAGGAGGTACTGATCCTAATCTACTCAGAAGAAGAAGGAACTTATATTCTTGTTCTTAACACATGATTATGTAATCGATAATATGCTGTTTATTGAGAGGAGTGGTTCATGGTATGCTTTCGAACAAGATTTTCTCAGTACATTTTCTAATCTTACTTTTTTCTATGCACAATATTCACTGTTTTCTTTACATTAAATTATGGCTTTTAAACCACTTCCAATGCTTTTCCACTATTCATTTTGTTTTCTTTCACACTTGATATTTGCGTGCTGAACACCAATCATTTAAAGCATGCAGACTAGTTTGTATTTGTGTTAATGCTTCCCTTTTCTAGTTCTGCTTTACATCTGAAATTTTTTAATTACTTTCTCATATTGCGGTTGGCACAAAGTTTTAGTTCTTACTTTATTTACTGGATTCTGAACCTGATCTAAATTTTTCTAATTCATACGCCTGTCACTGTTACTGTTGATGGGGATTTGATGATCAAACTTGGTTTCTTGCAGGAATGGTGATAGATACAGTGGTGAGTACTTTGGAGACAAAATCCATGGTTTCGGAATCTATCACTTTGCTCTTGGCCACTGCTATGAAGGCTCATGGCATGAAGGCCGGAGACAAGGTTTTGGAATATACACATTCAGAAATGGTGAAACGAGATCGGGAGAGTGGGATTGTGGTCTTTTAAAGATGTCCCTCCTCCCATCTGATCCTGCTATCCAAAGATCTGTTCAGGTATTCATTTTCACAAGATGACAACCATTTAACTCTACCTCAAGTCTGTATAGTCCTAACTGTTGAAAATTTTCTTTCCATTAGGCTGCAAGAAAGGCTGCAGAGAATGCAGTTCTCCTTGTCCAGGCGGATAGGCAGGTAAGCGAGGCAGTCGCTGCTGCAAATAGAGCAGCCATTGCCGCTCGAGTTGCAGCAATCAAAGCCGTCCAGAACCGAAAGGATGGAAAGTTTTGTGATACAGATGTGTGAGGTTAGGCCTTATTCAATTTGTACATTTTAGCTGCTATTTTATGAAGTTGTCGGAGAGCCACCGATCAGGCAGGCAAATACCTACCTGATCTGAGTGACAGAAAGAAGAGTGAGAGAGAAGAAACTGAAAACAGATTATTGTGGTCTGGTCTCCAGACCCACATCCCTCCCATGACGACTATATTATGTACATATGGCCGCATGTTTGTGATTTCAATATAAGTTTTCCAGAGCTGCACTGTTTCCTTATGTTCTCTTGTGTAGCTCCAATCAAAACCAAAATGCTGAAGTGATGGTGGTGAGGCCATGTGCTTTGATCCTGAATTTGGATCTGCACATGGGAAGCTGTAAACTTTTTGGAGCACTGACTGGATTCTCATTTGTTTTAGGTACTGTTTTATTGATGCCCTATTCCTTTAGCCTCTCTCTCTCTCTCTCTCTCTTTGTTGGGAGCCCTGTGAGTGTGACTTGTGAGCCATATACCCTTTCCAATCCTTGTATAAAGTCCAAACCGTATCAAACTTGGATCTGGAAGGGAATAGAATAAGTCTATTTCTGCTGCATCTCCCCTCATATCGGTTCCAGTTGGCTCCAACCAGTCCCTCTGCCTGCTATTTCCTAATTATGTTGCAAGAGGCTAGTGATTGGTGCTGTGGTCGGATAAAGGCGTTTTGCAATCTTTTGAACCTTGTGGGTTGCCTTGGATTGTAGCCGTTTAGAAGTATCAAGATTTGAAAATGCCAACGGGGAAGCATGATGGGCCTGTCGATGGTTGATTTGTGTCATAAAGGAAACAGAGACTTCAATAAGGGATGTCTGATGGACTTGTGCTTAAGATACGATAAACAGAAAACAACAAAGGAATAAATACATTTTCAACATCCGTGACGTTAGATTCAATGTTTATGCCCAAATGTTTTACGTACGATTCTAGTCGACTGCATCTTTGGAAATTTGCATCTGATTAAAGTCTGAGGCCTTGTGTGGTGTTGGTCCGTTGGCACCAACTAGCCTGCTGGTCTCAGAGGCTATCATTCTACTTTGCCGGCTGGCCTTATCATTAGAATCAGGATGTTGGGCAGAAAGATAGAGATGTGATCAGTGAGGTGGTCCATGCTACGTCTGCTCAGCTAATTAATCGTGTTTGACTGTTCTTAGAACACTTCATCTTTGCTGGGAAAATAATCCTTTGGCTGATAATAGGCTTTCGTTGTTTCTTAGCTGTTGTCCATCCCTGACATCAACTCATGGGTGGCAACTGTACCCATTAGTAAGACCCCACAATTAAAGCATGTTAGAATACCTTTCATCAAATTTAAATATCATGATTTTCTCCTTCGATCATTCAGCTAATATGTGCTAAATGTGGATTGCATCAAGATAATTGAACCGTTATTTAACTGCAGTATTTTTCAGAACTTAAATAATATTTCATAACCGTGCAGTAATATTAGTTGAACACAAAAGATCCAATTTTGTTATTAGTTTCCATAATGCTATTATTTTGCTAAGATGATCCCTTGTGTAGCCCATGGTGATTGTTAGGATACAGCAATGTCATGATCAGCATACACAAGATTTGTTTTTCTTTTCAAGCTAATCAACAAGGAATTGTAATTTATACCAGCCCATATCCATCTGGGGATATGGTCTCCAGGTTTCTTACGTCGTAACAATGCCTTAATATAACTGTTGGCTTGTCTTCTATCGAAGGTTCAACACTTAAAAATAGGTTTCTTCAGGGTTTCGAACTTTTTGCCAGCATTAGCTAAAGATGTTGCGCATTAGCATTAAAGAATATATTAAAAAAATAAACAGAACCTGTCAGACCAATGACCATGGGTTGGATAACAAGATAACGTAATGACGGATAATTATGGCTGGATTTTGTGTGGATTATATATAAATACATGCATGAATGCAAACCTAATAATTAGCTAAAAGATGTTGCGCATTAGCATTAAAGAATATATTAAAAAAATAAACAAAACCTCTCATACCAATGACCATGGGTTGGATAACAAGATAACGTAATGATGGATAATTATGGCTGGATTTTGTGTGGATTATATATAAATACATGCATGAATGCAAACCTAACAATAGAAAAATTAGATTTTCGTAAAAAGCACTGGCAAAATTAATCGAACCGAACCGATCGATTGAACTGGTTGAACTAAGACCCAAAAGCAAATCGGTCCAATTCTAATATAAAATTGAATATATAAGACACTCGGAATAATTCGATCAATTCATTCAGTTCATCCGTGAACCAATCATCTCAGCCTGAATCAGATCACGAGTTTATTAATATTGTTTCAACTTTTAGATTCTCCACCTTTGCCCCAATATAAATCCTTCTAGCTACTCCTCCAACTTTTTTTAGAACTCTCGAGGGTCTTCCAAAGTCTTTAAACCCTCCACCTTCTCTGCACATCCGACCTACTTCCCCAGTCCAGCCCAAGCTCCTCCCCCTTCTCTTCTTAGCAGCCTCACCCCATTCGAACCTCCCCCCCCCCCCTCCAAGAAGACCTCATCAACCCTTAGCTCGCCCTCCTTCAATCTCTCTCTGAGACTAGCTTTATCTTTCGAAAAGCATCCACCTTCGGGGTTGACGCGGCCACATAATGGACAGCAGTGGGGTCTGATCCTCAAAACCGACAAGAAGACTAAAATGCTGCAAAGCATCGAGGTGCGGTGATCCGGAAATTATTGGGATATGTGCCTATAAACAAATGATATTTATTATTTTGCTGAATAATTTAAAATTTTTTAATATTATACTTGCATGCATGTTTTGATGCTTTATAAATATCAAAAATCCCTGGATTATTTAAATATGACTTTAAATATTATATATAAGTGTTATATACAGAGGATAATATTTAAAGTAAAATAATATAATTTATCTGTAATTATAAATTAAAGTTGCAATCGGAATCTTTGATTTAAAATTACTAGCGCAGTTCATTACATTTTGAATGAAACGATCTTATCCGGATTGTTGATAATGAGATTATCGGAATGAAAGCGCTTTATATAATTAATTATATAGGACCGAAACGCGATTAATTATGAATATCTAATAAATTTCGTTGTTAAAATAGAGTATTCAAAATTAATCAATGATGGTATATGAATCGATCTTAATTCTAAGTAATTAATAGACTCCTATTTATTGTATTATATTTTTTGATATAGACCAGAAACTAGTGTCAAATTCTTGGTATTGGAATATAATAATATAAGTAGTCAGAAATATTATATACAATCCATTCCTTTTTTTTGTTACAGGCGGACGATCACACCACTTTGGCGCGAGTCAAACCTAAACTATCAGAGTACAAAATTTGATTAAAATAACAGGACAAGGGACACCGACGTGCCATTCCCACTGACCAGGATGGCGAGCGACCATAGAAGCTACCCAATCAGTTGTAGCATTGATTTCTCTATAAATATGACGAATCACAGAGGCACAAGTGACCTGAAGAGAGACTCTGATATCTCTAATCAAGGGATTAAGAAAGAATGAGAATCCCCATCACGTCTAATCCACCTAATGATCGACAGAGAGTCTCCCTCAATGATCAACCTGCGATAGCCCAAACGACGAACAACATAAGAGATGCCAACCAAGCATCCTGGAGCTCCGCCATTGGGACCAAAATATCCATAGAGCTATGACCGCCAGCCGCAAGTAACTGACCCTCAGAGCCACGTATGATAAACCCAGAACCAGCAATACGATCGGAGACAGAACCATCAAAGTTCACTTTAACAAACCCGAGGGTGGGGGCTCCCAAGAGACAAAGACCGTAGAACGGTGCGCTACCGAGCAGCAGGGGAGTCCCAGTGACCAGGCCCATCAGAGTGAATACCAAAATGACATGAGTGTACTCCCGGGCATGAAAGAGAGCACGACGGATACCACCTGCGGAGCGGCCGTCTCCTCAGCAAAGATAATATGGTTCCGAGTCAGCCAGATATTATAAGCCAAGTAGACTAAAAAAATACCCTGGAAGCGGGGACCACTTTGGATAACCAAACGGATAGCATGCAGGAAAGAAAGCCGGTGGGTCCATCATCCAGCAACCAAGGGGTAAAGTGGGTCAACTGCCAAATCTGAGACGCACGAGAACAGTTAAAAATGACATGATCAACCGATTCATTGTGCATCCCACATATCGAATAGAGAGCAGAATAGAAAGACCGCGATCAGCCAAAAGGGAACAGGTAGGAAGACGATCCCACCTGAGCTTCCACAGAAAAAGGTGGACCCTGGGATGAACTAGCAAACACCAAATCCAAGCAACATCAGCTAGGCCCAAATCGAAGATCGAAAACTGGCAACCAGGTCCCTAATGGGAGCACAAGGAAGACAGGACCGACGCCATAGTCTAATATCCGGCCAGCAGAAAGAGGAAGAGGCATAGCGAGGATCCTTTGCGCCAGCTCAGTCCCAAACAGCCGAGCCACCATAGGGGCATTCCATCCAGCATTCTCCTGGGAAATCAAAGATGAAACATGCAAAGAGGGTTCAACATCCGAACTAATGAAAGTCGGCCATCGAGAAAGAGGGAGATCAGCTATCCAAGTGTCCTGAATAACATCAACTGAGGTCCCATCCCCAATCATACAATGGATATCAGACATAACAGTAGGAGCTGCCTCGCAGATCGCACGCCACATGAAAGAACATCCCCTGGGGAAGCTGAAAGCTGAGTCAGAAGTCCTACCACCGTATCTACCTCGCATGATAGAACTCCAGAAGCAATGAGGGTCCATCAGGTATCTAGAGGCATGTCTCGCAATAACAACATCACGATGGAGCACCAATGACTAGATCCCAAGACCGCCCTCGGAAATAGGCAAACAAACAATGTCCCAGGCCAATAGGTGAAGACCATGGCCCCCCTGCATAGACGCCCAGAGAAAGTCCCGAATACGTCTCTCTATCCGACGAAGGCAGTAGTCGGGACCAAAGAATTGGATAACAAATAGAGAGGCAGGGAAGTAAGAATAGATTGGATCAGGGTAATGCGGCCCATCATAGAAAGACCCAAAACCTGCCAACGATCCAGTCGAGCAGAAATCCGACGATCAAGGTCAACGAAATCCTGTCGACGGGGCCGCCGACCCGAAATTGGGATTCCGAGGTAGGTCAGGCGATCAGAGAAAGTGAAATCCCTAACAACCGAGAAATGGCAGCACGCAGCGGGGAGGGGTCGATGGGCTGAAGCAGAGGGTAGATTTGTGCAAGTTAACCCGCTGCCCCGAATTCTGGTAGTAAGACTGAATGATAGCAGAACAAGTGGTAGCATTCTGAACAGAAGCTGGGCTAAGCAGAATGTAGTCGTCAGCAAAGAGAAGATGGGTAAGAGCAGGTCCGTGGGGCCCAGGCATGTAAGGCTTCAACAAAGACGACCCTATCGCCTGGTGAAGAGCACGAGATAGGTCATCCACACACAGCACAAAAAGGAACGGAGAGAGAGGGCATCCCTGATGGAGACCAACAGCAGAGGAAAAAAACTCCGTCGTACTACCATTAATAATAATAGAAAAGGTAGGCCCTTGAACACAAGTCATAACCAATCGATGAAGAGGTCAGCAAACCCAAACACCCGAAGCGTATGCCGGAGAAATATCCAACTCATCCTATCATAAGCTCTCTCCATATCTAACTGGACGGCCATAAGAGACCGTCGGCTGGGGCACGCTGGAGGTCATGCATAAACTCCTAGGCAATGAGAGCATTATCAGTGATACTACGCCCACGAATGAAAGCTCCTTGCTCCGGAGAGATAAGATGGGGAATCACCCCCTGCAACCGAGTAACCAGGATATGAGTGCAGACTTTATATAGGGTGGTACACAAGCTAATCGGCCTAAAGTGCTGGGGAGAAGAGCATTAACTCTCTTTGGAACAAGGGCAAGAAAAGTCCTCTGCCAATCAGCAGGAATAGTTCTGGAAGAGAAAGCATGCTGAACAGCCAAAATAACATCTCGCCCAACAATGTCCCAGTAGAAGCGGAAGAAGAAAGGCGGGAAGCCATCCGGACTAGGAGCTTTGTCAGGACCCAAGCCCAAACCGCAGCAAATCTCCTCCGCCAGGACCTCCCGAGTCAAAATCCCATTATCACTCTCAGAACCCCTGCCAGCTCGAGTAGCAGTGATAATAGAGAAACAAAGGCAGACACCTCCGACCAGCGAGACTGGAAGAAATGGAGCAGCTGCTCGCGAATAGTCCCATCATCCTCAAGGATGTTACCATCAACATCACTAAGCCGCCGGATCTGATTAGCAGCATGCCGAGCCACTGTGGCTGGTGAAAGAACCTGGTATTCCGATCACCTTGCTGAATCCACTGAACCCGGGACCGCTGCTCCAATAAGTTTCCTATTGCCAGAGCAAGGAATGATGCAAAGCCAAACTACTCATGAGAGACTGCAATCAGTGTAGATAGATAACCTCCGCATCCTCCTTAGCCTGAAGGGTAGAAATATCAGCTTCCATAACCTGGACTTGGTGTAATAGATCCCCCACCTCTCTTCTATACCCTAAGAGCCTACGTTTAGTGAGCTCTAAGCGGCGAGAGAGACGGTAAGTAGAGTTCCCTCTAACTGGCGTACGCCATACCTGACTAATTAAGGACCGAGTCGAAGAATAACACGACCAAAATTGCTCAAACCGAAATGGCCCCCGCCTGAGATGACACCTCAGAGATGAGGAGGGGACAATGATCTGATGCAATTCGAGGGAGATGAGAAGTAGTAGCGCCGGAAAAGGACTGCATCCAAGATGAGGAGGCCAAAGCCCGATCCAACCGCTCCCACACC
>UESW01005110.1:184188-350881 GCA_900491605.1 Calamus simplicifolius
CTTAGGGGACATTTTGGCCCACTGAACTCAGCTGCCGGGCCGTTTCAAGGAGGCTGGATTGGCATCCTCCCGGACCTTAGGACATCCGGCCCAACGATCCGAACCAATAAGAGTAAAAGGATTTACTGCTACTTTCCCATCCATCGGCATCTGAGCTCCAAGCTGAGAATCAACATCCTTAGACATAGAGGGGGTCTCAGCCTGATCAGCAGAAGTTTTAGCCTTGAATTGGAAGATTGAATCCGTGGTAAGCATCTTAACACTCTAATTAACTAGGGGATTATTCTTCCTTCTTCCCTTGGAGACCTTCTGAGCACTTGGGAGCATAGCTGCAATCAAAGAGTCCCCAGGATCAGCCACGGGAGGAGAAGAATGCCCAGATTCAGAATGAACAGTGACCGGCACGGACTGGGAGTCCCGGCACGGTCCCTTCTCATTCCTCCATCTTCCTTTGGAGACCTTCTGATCATTTGGGAGATTGGCTGCATTCAAAGAGTCCCCAGAATCAGCCCAGGAGCTGAAGAAGCTCAGTTTCAGCATGAATAGTGACCAGCACGGACTGAGAGTCCTGGCATGGTCCCTCCTCCAAATTCTCAGAGTGGATGATCACCACATTTGGCATAGAGGACGACGACACAGTTCTACGCCTAGAGACCTTGGCCGGCTTCCTCCATCCCTCTTGATCTCCCAGAGCAACATCTTTGCCCTTGCTCGTCGACTCCTCAGCCACAGCCTTACCCGATGAGACCCTAACATTCAGCAAGACAGGGGAAGGATTCCGATGATGGAGTGCAGCCATCCAAGGGCCAAACAGTGGAGCCGCTGCAGAGGACCCTACTCCGAAGAAGATGAACATGGCCCAGATAAATGGATTGATCCACAGTTGGGGCATATACAATCAACGTGCTCATACATAAATTGCTGCCAGAAAGGGGATCCGTGACCTCTGAATCTCGCCCCCGGCCGGAGTGGCTTACACAAATCGACCCTGACACAGGCTCGAGCGAAGCTTCCCCGGCGCTTCTCCTTCGTGAAAGCATCAGCCTCCACAAATTGTCCAGCCACCAACAAGATGCTTCGGAGTGTCTCCTCGTTCCAGTATTCAATTGGAAGATTCGGGAGATGAATCCAAAGCAGAGCTGATCGCAAGGCATCTTTCGTAGGGACAAAGTCAGGCCGCCATGGCTCCACCGCTAGCGGTTGGCCATTAACAATCCAGGGCTGCAACAGAGCAGCACTACGAGCAGCTGGGAGCTCAAATTTCAGCAAGATTGTCCGGTGGGCAAGAGAGATTGTCTCAATCCGACCAGCAAGGCCAGCCCGATAAAACTCCCTAAGCATCGCTTCCGAAGGAACCCATCTCGACAAAGACTGAGCAATCACTCCTGAAGTAGACCAATCCTCCGACTCTCGGTCAAGTGCCACCGTAGGAAGCTGGATGACCTCCGGAAACATTCATTCCAAACCTGCAATTTTAGCAGGAGACGACGACGGAGCCGACCAGGAGAACACGCTGTCCACTCTCCATCGTGACAACGTTCCACGGACGGAAAGACCATCCCCACCGAACGGGAGAATCGTACCACCATCGGCCATCTCCAGGGGAGAAGTAGTCACCGGAGATAGCAACACCGCCGGAGATCAGGACGATGACAGTTCGTAGTACTAATCTTAAAGCAGACCCAAAGAAGAGAACCAGAACACCCGCTCACACTACAAATCCATTCCTTCGTAAAGAAGTATGGTTCCAATAAGTGATAATAAGAGCGCTCAATTTATGATTGGATCATAAATACATTATTCATTATAGAATCAATGGTACTTATGGATAAAGATGTAATTAAAGAGGTTAACGGAAAATGCCTAGCTTTAATAATGTACCGTTTATGGAGGATTGATTTATATGTAGTGATTATATCAATGGATGATTTAAATCCTTTTGAATATAATTAATTTTATAATTTTAAAAGTGCAATTCCAAATTTTTAGTGGAGTAATTTGAAATTAATAATTTTGATATTTTAATTAAGGTATTAATTGAATTTCAAAATTATTGGAGCTTAAAATTATAATGTCCATTGTTCCTTTGGACGGCTTCATTAAATTATGTGAACTTTATGATATGTTGGGTTGAGTTATTAATTTGAAATTAAGAATTTTAAATTAATTTTTATACAGAAATTAATTAGATTAATTTCTATTTTAAATAATATGATTATTTAAAAAAATTTAAAATTATTTTAAATTTAAGAATATATGGTGTACTAGGAAACACATCGTAAGTGTGCTAGAAAACACATCGTAAGCATATTCCATAAGAAGAATCTATGTAAAAATTATTTAGTTATTGGAGAAATATATATGAAATCGTAAGAGAGCTTTTCTCTCTTCAAGATCCATGGTGATCAAAAGGATTTGGTAATTCCAAGGTAGTATTGGTGGAGAACGAAAGGTCAATTTTTTAATCTCCTTGTTGTTCTTGTTATTAAATTAATATGGGTATAGATCGCTAACTCAATTTTTAAGATATGTGATTTGATCCTTATCTTGTTTCCTTTGGTTTGATCCTTATCTCACTTCCGCAAACATCTCAAAGTTGTATTGAGATTACCATCAATTGGTATCAGAGCAGGTTATACCTCTATTAATTTAATAATAGATTATATGATAATCTTTATATGATTGGGTAGGCACTCATGCATAATGGTCTATGTTTTTAATATTTTCATGATGATGAATGTATGTGCAAATGGATTGGTGTTAATATTTTTTCAATTCCATGGAATAAGTTATGTAATTTTGTTTTGATTAGATCAATTGAATATAGGATTCCTTTTATATTGATGAAGAAAGGTTCTTCATGGTTTTGAGAAAAGTTCTTAATTAGAATTTTTTATACTTATTAAAGAGTCCTATTTTATTGAGAATTTTTTCAAAGGTTGTCCGATAGGAGATTTTGAGTGGGGAATCCCTTCCCTTGGCTCGTAACATCATCGAGCCTCATCGTTTTTCAGAAATTTGAAGAGCCTTACCGTTTCCTAGTGATTCAAGAACCTCACCGTTTTCCATAAATTCGATGAGCCTCACTATCTATCTCAAAAGACGTGAAGAGTCACGTATATGAAGTTTTTTTTTGTTTCAAATGTTTTTATTATGTTGATAATAATTACATTTACTCTTTACGTATGAGAAGTTTTCCGTTTGGTTTTTATGGAATATTTTTTATATCGATAAATTACATTTCATGAATATTATATGCCATATTAGATAGAACAGTGTCTACCTGTATATTATATGTCATGCATATGTGCATTATAGTTTATTTTTTATAAAAAAAATTTAGTAAATTATATTTATGCACTTTACAATAAATTTAATGAGATTAAATTTATAAATTAATTTAGCAATTAATTTGCAAAAAATTAATGTGCCAAATGTGATGTTTTAAATTTAAATGTTATATTTAAGTTATCACATTTAGCTTATTTTATAATTGTTGACCCCAGATTGATTTTGATGATTACAAAAACTATTAGACAACTCTAAGCTTGAAGTTTGGTCACCTTGCAAGTAAGTATCTTCGTGCAAAATTGATTGGTAGAGAGTACTTCATTCTATTTTGCCTTAAATAATTTTATTGGCTTGGGAGTTAACTGGTTAGCTAACTTGTTATTCCATTTAGCTAGCTGGCATGCCTTTCTGCTAACTAGTAAGTTGTCTCTATGACATTGGCCGAACATCCTCTAATTTTAGCTAGCTGGTTAGCTAGCTTGGGATGCCTTAGAGCTAACTGGATTTCATTTTAGCTAGCTATCGTTGCCTGTTAACATTTCTGGATGAATGCTATTTATTTTAGTAACTGTTGAGCTAGCTGCGGGATCTCCTAGCTAGCTGGCGTATCTTGTTAGCTAACTGCTTTGACTTGGAGTTAACTGCTTAGCTAACTATTTTTTACAAGAAAGCTTCAGGCCATGAGCTGTCAAATTTTAGTTAGCTGGAGAGCTAACTCCCTCTCTCTGGCCATTTGAATGATTTCATTAGTTAACTAGAGAGCTAGCTACCGATGGTTAGCTAACTGGAAAGCTAGCTGCTTTATCCTGCCACATGGTTGCCTTTTTGCTCAGTTAGCTAGTTAGCTATCTAGCTTGGGCAATCTCTCTGTTGCTTTTCTCCTTAGTTAGCTGGAGAGCTAGCTATTTTGGATGGGCTCTCTGTTGTTTTTGAACTTAGTTAGCTGGTGAGCTAACTAAGTTTTCTTTAGTTAGCTGTTGAGCTAACTCCCGTTCTCTGTGTTTCCTGCAAGCCATAAGCCATCATTTTTTAGTTAGCTGGGGAGCTAACTACTGTTGCTTGCTCCTATTTCCTATGCCATTTGATTTGCTCTTTAGTTAGCTGGAGAGCTAACTATCTTTTGTTTAGTTAGCTGATGAGCTAACTAAGCACTCTGCACTTTTTGCTCTTGGCCGATTTGCTTTCTTGTTAGTTAACTGGGAAGCTAACTAGGATTTGTTTAGCTGCCTAAGGAGCTACCTATCGGACGTCTTCTGTGTAGTGGCCTCTCTTGTGAGCTAGCTGACTAGCTAGCTGGGATTTTCTGCTTACCTCTTGGCCGAATGCATTCAAGTCTTCAGTTACCTGGAGTTATTTTCAGTCAACTGCCGCCTAATTTCTTGAGCTTGCTCTTTCTCTCTTACTCTCTCTCTATTTCTATTTTCAGCTACATTTAACTTTTGATTTTTTGAATTGTTTCAAGGTTCTTCCTTCCTCAAATGGAGATCTGCATTCAATGCTTAAGGAAAACATTTTACAATGGTTATATTTTCTTCCCGTTTTTATTTTCATTTGTTCCTAATGTATCTAACGAATATCTTTTTTATTGGATCATTATAAATAGCTGTGATTAGAAGCACACTATGTTGATTTTTGAAAAAGAGATTACAAGAGGAAGAAATCCAAGAAAGAGCTTTATTGCATATTGTTGAGTGGTTGATAAGAAAGTTGCTGTGCATTCAAGTTCATCATTGCTTCAAAAAGTCGTCCAGATCATTGAAGTTTCTCAAAGCAATCAAGGCTTCAGCTACTTCGACCTCATTCATTTATTGCTGAAATTATTGCTTCAAAAGTTGTAAAGTATACTCTGAATATTTGCTTATTGTAGGAGCTTCTCTTTATCATTATCTGATTATTTTGTAAAAGGGTTAGTGTTAACCCTTGATTGTTTTTGGCTTCCTTGTGCCGTGAAACAAGAGGACTAGCCTTGTTTGGCTAAGGGTTTTTGGCTTCCTTGTGCCATGAAACAAGATGACTAACCTGGTTTGGCTAGGGGTTTTTGGCTGTCTTGTGCCGTATAAACAAGAGGGCTAGCCAGGGAAGGCTAGAGGTTGTAATTGTTGTGGTATGATTAGTGGAATTCCAAAGGTTTTAGAGAGTGGATGTAGGTGCTAAGTTTGGCACCGAACCACTATAAACTCCTGTGTGTTTGTGGTTGTTTGATTCTCTATTGTTATTATTCTGTGCACCCCACTTCACCGCTGCAAATCAAAATTAGGGTTTAAGCACATATCTGCATAGTAATCAATTTTTTAATAACCAAATTCACCCTCCTCTGGGTTGCTACATCTAGGCAAAAATAATTTAAAGTATTTAAAATTATAAAATCTTAGTGATTTAAATTGTTTAAATTAACTAAGGGTTTATGAAGCAAAAGTTGTTTTATAAATAAAATATACTTTTGCAAAATAATAAGTGAAAGGGGTAATATGACAATATAAACATTGGTCTCCATCGTTAGTACAATACTGTGAGTTATTAGTAGCGCCTCAAGACACTTTGATTTTATCCTCCCTACGGAGGGTGTCTACTAATGGCAATACCAAGGTTGTCTTCCATGAAATAGGACTTTTAAAATATATTTTAGAATTGATCTATCCTACGGCGGTAATTTCTAAGTTAAGTCTCAAAAGGTCTGATGCGATGGATCGCACTCATGAAGAAATAATTAAATTAGTTAATTATTTTCTTGACCAAAATTTAAGAAAATTAATGAGTATTAAAAATATGAGATATTTCGGGAAATACTTATTAATTGAGAAAGTCTCATTTTAATTAGCAACTATTTGACCTACCTACGGTGGCACGTAATTATGAAGATTAAAATTCTTAGGCCTTTAAAGTAAACATATTTTTGTGTATTTTAACATGTGCATTTATGCATCATATTTACTTTGCCTTAAATTGTATAATCATATTTATGTAATTATTTATTAAAATTTTCTTTATTTTTCAGCAAATATGTCAAACCCGATTTTCTCACTTCTTACCTCTCAAGTATTAACTGGTGAAAATTTTGTTAAGTGGAAAAGCAACATGAATATCCTCCTGATTAATGAAAACTACCACTATGTCTTACGAAGGATTGTCCTTCAATGCCTCCAACCAATGCCTCTAAGGTTGCTACTGAAGAGTACAACTGTTGGGTTATTGCAAACAACAAAGCCCGCTGCTACTTGTTAGCAGCAATGAATGAGGTGCTTAGAACTAAGCACGAGGCCTTTGCAACTGCAAGAGAGATTATGGAATCTCTGCAGCAGATGTTTGGATGCCCATCTAATCAGGCTCGCTATGAAGCTGTAAAAGCCATTATGAATGACAAAATGAAGAAAAATTAATGAAAAGACTTAGGTTGGCATGATCCTGGAGACACTATCTCCCGCTTTTCTCCAATTCAGGACTAATTACATTATGAATCATAAAAAGTGTAATCTGACTGAACTCCTAAATGAGCTGCAAATATATGAGACTCTTATAGATGATAAGAGTTAAGGCAATTGTTGTTGAAGCCAACGCAGCTGAGGAAAAGCCTTCTTCTTCAAAGAAAAGAAGAAGAATAATGTGGGAAAGAAAAAGGATAACAAGAAGAAGGTCCAGAAGAAGAAAGGAAAGGCTGCTCAGCCTAAACCCAAAGGAAAGTATTTCCACTGTCATCAAGATGGCCATTGGAAAAGGAACTGTAAAAAGTACCTTGATGAGCTAAAATAGAAAAAGAAACAAGGTAAATTAGATTTACTGGTCATGGAAACATGCTTAGTTGAGAATGATTTCTCAAGCTGGATTATTGATTCAGGAGCATCTAACCATGTTTGTTTTCTTTGCAGATGCTTGACTCTGCTCGGGGGATCTTCAAGTGGGAGATTTCACGATGAGAGTAGGCAGTGGGAAAAGGTGTCAGCGACAGCAGTAGGGATAGTTCGACTATCGTTTGCTAATAATAAATATTTGCTTTTGAACAATGTTTATATTCTGGATTTCAAACAGAATTTGATTTCGTGTCAAAGTTGCATGAATAATTTATTTCTGTTTCTTTTAGTATTGACTCTATTTCAATTATAAGAATGGAATAAATATTTGTTCTGGGTATGTTGAAAATGGTTTATATTTTGTTAAACCAAATTCCAACAACTTGCTTCAAACCGAAATGTTTACAGTCGTTGAACCAACTCCTAAAAGAAGAAAAGTTGCGAATAATGACAATGACACGTATTTATGGCATTTGAGGCTTGGTCATATTAATATAGACAGAATAGAAAGACTAGTGAGGGATGGTCCTTAAGAGAGCTAACAGTTGGCACTCTACCAGTTTGTGAATCCTGTCTAGAAGGAAAAATGACAAAAGACCTTTTTCAGCAAAAGGTGAAAGAGTAAAAGCACTTTTAGAGATCATACATACTGATGTATGTGGGCCTTTGAATGTCAAAGCTAAAAGGGGGCTATGAATATTTCATCATATTCATTGATGATTATTCTAGATATGGATATGCATATCTGATGCAAAGAAAATCCGAGGCCTTTGAAAAGTTCAAAGAATTCTTGCTGAAGTAGAAAAACAACTCAGTAAATCAATCAAAACTCTTCGATCTGATCGAGGAGGAGAGTACTTGGATTATGAATTTAAGGACCACTTGATTGAGAATGGAATATTATCAGCTCACGGTACCTGCGACACCACAGCAAAATGGTGTAGCTGAAAAAAGGAATTGCACTTTGCTTGATATGATAAGATCAATGTTAAGCTATTCTTCTTTGCCTACTCATTTTGGGGATATGCATTACAAACAGCTGTATACATTCTAAACTTAGTTCCATCTAAGTCAATCCCTAAGACTCCCTTAGAGTTATGGAATGGTCGCAAACCTAGTTTGAGACACATCCGCATATGGGGATGTCCAGCCCATGTGCTGAAGGGAAAGACTGAAAAATTGGAACCTCGTTCAGAAGTATGCATGTTTGTTGGATACCCTAAGGGAACAAGAGGAGGTCTATTTTATAGTGCTAAAGATAACAAAGTATTTGTGTCGACAAATGCTACGTTTCTTGAGTACAATTATATGATCAAATTCAAACCTAGAAGTAAAGTAGTTCTGGAAGAGTTGCTAGCTGATGAGATCAGCTCCACACCAACAAAAGTTGTTGAACGATAAAAAGTTGAGACCACTACTCAAGATCAAATACACCACCACTACAACGTAGTGGAGGGAAATAAGATTACCCATCCACTATGGTCAGGATGGAGAAGCACAAGTTGCAGTCACCGATGGCAGTGATGATGATCCATTGACATACAAGATGGCAATGGAGGATGTTGATCAAGAGAAATGGCAGGAAGCCATGAAACTCGAAATGGAATCAATGTATTCTAATTCAGTCTGGAAGCTTGTAGATCTACCAGAAGGCGTAAAGCCTATTGGATGCAAATGGATCTATAAGAGAAAAAGAGGAGCCGATGGAAAAGTAGAGACTTTCAAAGCTAGGTTGGTGGCAAAGGGTTTTACCCAAAAGGAAGGAGTAGATTATGAAGATACTTTTTCGCCAGTAGCCATGCTAAAATCCATTCGGATTCTCTTGTCCATTGCTGCTCATTATGATTATGAGATATGGCAAATGGATGTCAAGACGACATTTTTGAACGGCCATCTTGAAGAGACTATTCATATGGTCCAACCAGAGGGTTTTGTGGTTAAAGGCCAAGAGCAGAAAGTCTGCAAATTGCAAAGGTCCATTTATGGGCTTAAGCAAGCTTCTAGATCTTGGAACATCAGATTTAATGAAGCCATAAAATCTTATGGTTTTGAACAAAATTTAGGTGAACCTTGTGTCTATAAGCAAAAGGAAGGAAATAAAGTGGTCTTCTTAGTTCTTTATGTGGATGACATTTTACTCATTGGGAATGATGTAGGATCTCTGTCCAAAATAAAGAACTGGCTAGCCAGCCAATTCCAAATGAAGGATTTGGGAGAAGCAAGCTACATTCTTGGCATCCAAATTATACGGGATCGCAAGAATAGGCTTTTGGCTTGTCTCAGGCATCGTATATTGACAAGGTGCTTGTCAGATTTGCGATGCAAAACTCTAAGAAAGGTAATTTACCTACTCGACATGGAGTTCATCTTTCTAAAGAGCAGTGTCCTAAAACACGCAAGAGGAGGAAGATATGAGACAGATTCCCTATGCTTCGGCAGTTGGTAGTTTGATGTATGCAATGTTGTGTACAAGACCCGACATATGCTTTGCAGTGGGAGTGGTTAGCCGATACCAGTCAAACCCAGGATTGGATCACTGGGTTGCGGTCAAGCATATTCTTAAATATCTGAGAAGAACGAGAAACTATATGCTGGTATATTCCGTAGGGATTTGATTCCTGTTGGATATACAGATTCTGATTTTCAATCAGATAGAGACTCTCGAAGTCTACCTTTGGAGCGGTGTTCACTTTGGGAGGAGGAGCCATTATATGGAGAAGCGTCAAGCAAACCTGCATTGCTGACTCAACCATGGAGGCTGAATATGTAGCAGCTTGTGAAGCAGCTAAGGAGGCAGTCTGGCTTCGGGAATTCTTGAAAGATCTAGAAGTTGTTCAGATATGCATGAACCAGTTAGACTCTACTGTGACAACAGTGGCGCAGCCAATGCCAAGGAACCCAAAAACCACCATAGAGGAAAGCATATAGAGAGAAAATTTTACCTTATGAGAGAGATTGTCAGTAGAGGAGACGTTTCAGTTGATAAGATCGCATCTGCGAACAATATAGCTGATCCATTCACTAAGACATTACCGGCTCAGGTTTTGAGCTACATCTTGAAGGATGGGACTTAGAGACATGTCTCATTTGCTTTAGGGCAAGTGGGAGATTGTTGGGATATGTGCTCATAAACAAATGACATTTATTATTTTGCTGAATAATTTGAAAAATTAATATTATACTTGCATGCATGTTTGATGCTTTATAAATATCAAAAATTTGGATTATTTAAATGTGACTTTAAATATTGTATATAAGTATTATATACAGAGGATAATATTTAAAGTAAAATAATCTAAATTTATCCGTAATTATAAATTAAAGTTGCAATCAGGATCTTTAATTTAAAATTACTAGCGCGGTTCATTACATTCTGAATGAAACGATCTTATCGGATTGTTGATAATGAGATTATCAAATGAAAGCGCTTTATATAATTTGATTATATAGGACTGAACGCGATTAATTATGAATCTCTAATAAATTTTGTTGTTAAAATAGAGTATTCAAAATTAATCAATGATGGTGATATATGAATCGATCTTAATTCTGAGTAATTAATAGACTCCTATTTATTGTATTATATTTTTTGACATGCTGGATAATGACAAAAATAGTGTCAAATTCTTGGTAATATTAATATAAAAGATGAAATCCATTTCTTTGTAAAGAAGTCAGATGGATGGTTCCCATAAGTGTTGATTTGGGACTTGAATAATAAGAGCGCTCAATTTATGATTGGATCATAAATATATTATTCATTATAGAATCAATGGTACTTATGGATAAAGATGTGATTAAAGAGGTTAACGAAAAATGCCTAGCTTTAATCATGAACTTTTTGGAGGATTGATTTATATGTAGTGACAATATCCTTTTGAATATAATTAATTTTATAATTTTAAGAGTGCAGTTCCAAATTTTTAGTGGAGTAATTTGGAATTAATAATTTTAATATTTTAATTAAGGTGTTAATTGAATGTCAAAATTATTGGAGCTT
Organism: Calamus simplicifolius; assembly: GCA_900491605.1. NCBI lineage: Eukaryota > Viridiplantae > Streptophyta > Magnoliopsida > Arecales > Arecaceae > Calamus > Calamus simplicifolius. Next base: position 195,265 of record UESW01005110.1, read on the forward strand.
AAAATTATAATGTCCATAGTTCCTCTGGACAGCTCCATTAAATTATGTGAACTTTATGATATGTTGGGTTGAGTTATTAATTTGGAATTGAGAATTCTAAATTAATTTTCATATAGAAATTAATTGGATTAATTTCTTTTTAAATAATATGATTATTTAAAAATAAATTTAAAATTATTTAAGTTTAAGAATATACCATGTGCTAAGAAATATCGTATATTCCATGAGAAGCCTATTGAAATTATTTAGTTGTTAGATATATATGGGATGTCAGAGAGCTCCATAACGTCCATGATAAATATATCAAAACTAATATACGTTAAAGTAATTCCAAGAGTTGGAAGTGATCTTTAAATTTTAATTAATTGATTAATTAATTAAAAAGGTCGGTAGTTATTATTCTCTCAGAATATAAGATTCACTAGAGAAAATAATAGAGAAGAACATAGGAAGACAATGATCAACCACAAAGAGTTCTCTCCTTCAACTTCACTTTATCTCATGAGTTGAGAATACAAAGTGAATAAAACTCAGTTGTGTGATCTCAATCTAAATCAAAAAAGGAACGTCCACTTGTTCGTGTTCATTAATTCGAAGAACTTTGGAAAGATCCGTGGTGATCAAAAGGATTTGGTGATTCGAAGGTAGTGTTGGTGGAGAGCAAAAGGTTAATTTCTTAATCTCCTTATTGTTCTTGTTGTTAAATTAATATGGGTATAGATCGCTAACTCAATTTTTAAGATATGTGATTTGATTTTTTATCTTGTTTCCGCTAAAATGTGATTTGATCCTTATCTTGTTTTCACAAATATCTCAAAGTTGTAGTAAAATTACCATCAGGGATAACGGAGCTTCGAGGACTCCAAAATGGCCAACGAAAAGGAGAGGGGAGGAAGGCTGATCGAACAATGGCTGAAAGGACTCCAAAACATATACTTTAATTTTTTTTATTAAAAATATTTTTATTAATATAAATATTTTTTATATTAAATAATTGAATCGATTTGGATGGGTCAAAACTCGGACGGATCTAAGAACTATACTCATGAGTGCATCGTATGGAAATATGTTGGGCAAATATTTACCCATTTACCATGAATCGCATTTGCGGCGTCGCAGAAAAGACACAAGATCAGCGAAGAATGCCAGCTGAGACTACTTTTATATTATCCTATCTATTTTTAAGATCAAGTTTTTCTCTAAAGTTTTCAAGAAGTCCAAAAGCCTATTTGCGGAATCATCGGGTGCGGAATGTGTCTAAAATCGTATTCTCAGTTAACTTTTTCGATAAAAAAAAGGCAAATTTATCAGAAACGATGTTTTTATAATATTTTCATGTCCTTATTCATTCTCTTATTATCATCAAATGAAATTTTTTTTTTAACCGACGAGAGTTTCTTGATTTTGGACTGAGATTCTTCATTGCCATATATTTCTACTTCTTTTCTTATATATTTATTTATTTCTTTTCTTTTAATCTCTTCATTTTTTCTTGCTATTTTTTTATTTATTTTCTCCCTTTATTTTCTCTCATCCTTTTTTTTTCATTCTTCTCTTTTCTCATTTTTCTTTCCTTTCAACCTTCCTTTTCTTCTTTCTTTTTTTTTTTTCTCTTTCCAATCTTTTGTTCTCCTCCTTTATTTCATTTCTTCTCTCTATTCTTTTTTTGCTTTTACTTTCCTTCTTTCTTTTTATCTTCACTAACTTTCTCCTTTTATTTTATATATTTTCTTTGTGTGATCCACAAAATGAATAAATTACATTAAATAAATCATAGAAGAGATTTGTATTGATCCAACTCATATAAACTTTATGATGAAAACAAATGCATATAAAGGAAATTGAAACTAAATGTGTAATATCTCAAAAATAATCGCACAATGGTGAAAAAGAAAGTTGATGTACTTATAACTTAAGTTTATCTACTACTAATTAATATGCACTTAGTTTTTAGGGCCATATAATTTTAGCTTACTAACATATTAATTAGATCAATAGGTGGAGCATTTGAAGCGTTACAAATGCTATCATAACCAACTTGGATAGACTTAGGGCATTATAATAGTATCAAAGCCAGTCTAAATATGCGAAAATTGATATCAATGCAGAAAGAAAAATTCTCATACCCAAAAATAGTCTCACATCGAATTAAAAAAAAGTTGATAGTCTCAAAAATAGTTTCACAACACAAAAAAGTTTGATGTGCTTATAACTTAAGTTCATATGCTACCAATTAACTTGCATTCAAGTTTTTAGGGCTACATAGTTTTGGCTCACCAACAATTAGCTCAGTGAAAATAGAGATGAGAAATGAGTTGGATGAGTCATGCAATGCACATGATGGGCCACATATTTTGACTATTTTATCTTCTTTCAACGGTCAAAAATAGTAAGTTTCAAGGGTATTTTTATTTATTTTCTTATGAAAAAACCTTTTGCCTTCAAGGTTATTATCGTCTATTAAAAAAGACCTATTGGTCCTTCTTAATAGCCAAAAATAACTAGTTTGTAAAGTCACTTTGGTTATTTAAAAGCTTTTCAACCTTTATAAATATTCTGAAATTCTTTTTAGTCACTAGACGCCAAATCCTAAGCTAAACCAAGTTCTCTTAAGCTCTTTTAATCTTTCTACAAGCTCTATTGGACTCTCTTAATCCATCTACAAGCTTTCTATATAATCTCTTTACAAGCTCTTTAGTCTTCACAATGCTCGATGCTAGTAGCTCTCACTCATTTCCTAATATCTTTGAACTAGACATGGAGGAGTTTGAGAGTGTGTTCCTTAATTATGGAGCCAATCTTAGCGCATTACAATCATAGATCGGAACCAATGACATTAGTGTTGCTGCTTTGAGCTTCATGTTCAGAATTAGAACAAAGAATTACTTCAACATCGAGTAGATTGTCGAAAAGAGGATTTAAGTTGTATACAACATTGGTAAGAATTATGATACTTGAAGGGAACCGACCACTTGACCCATGTACTGAATTAGAACCAAGAATTACTTCAACATCGAAGAGATTGTCGAAAATATAAGTTGTATACAACATTGGTAAGAATTATGATACTTCGAAGGGAACCAACCACTTGGCCCAGCATAAAAATTATAAAGATTCAACATAAAGCCAACTTAAATTTGATTTAGATAAATTATTAAATTTCTTATTCATATGTTTTTTTCTTTTGCTAAAAATATATGGTCTAAAATAATATATAAAAATTACCTTAAATCCTCCATATAAAAAAATTCTTAAAGTACTACTACATTTAATTCATCTAGATATATTTTTAAATATAAATAAATTATTTTTTTTCAAATTTTGATAGTTGAATAACGTTTATATTTAATATTTCGAGTTGCAATTTTAAGTTATCTTATATTTGTATTATTGTACATTTTATTGATTCCAACTTGATTAGGCAAAACGAATTATTAGTTTTGTCACCTCTAAGTAGAAGCCTATACCACTACAGGCTTAGTATCTTTCATCCATTTTCTTTGGAAAAGGCAGCAGGGCATAAATTAGTTATAATGTGCATTAAAACTGTACATACGCCTAGAGAGCTCATGGCTCTGTTTGCCTACTAGATACGGCTTTTAACTTCATATATGATTGAGCTGGTTTTTATTTCAATTTAGGATCAATTCACGGATATGGTGGCTGTACACTTTGTATAGCTATTATTAATACGTATCAATATAAATAATTTTTCACTCAGCTAACTAAGATTTGAAAGCAGGTGCTTAAGATGTTGATAATATGCTCAAAGTAGGACCAAAGGAAAGAAAGGAAAGAAATATACCTAATTGAATCTAAAACTTTTGATGGCCAATATAGGAGCGTCACCGCAAAGACAAGCGCTAGTTCACTTGGTAGCTGGTGAAACTTAACATAAACATTGAGATGTTTTGAACTTGGAAGAGTTTAGACATGATGACATAAATACGAACTTCTAGCATGAAAAAGAGTGGAAGCTTCAAAATACTGTGGTTTTTATTCCAAGTCATAGCTCATCCCACGGATCTGGAAGAGAATCAAACAGCATGGACCACTCCTAAACCTCTTGATATCACTTCTAGTTAGATCCAACCACTTTCAGTCGCAACTTTCCATGAGTGTTATGATGGTAAATGGGTGGTGGTGTGATATCATCTTTTTCTTGACCTCAATGATGTGTCTGGGATATTGGATGCCTAAAATATTTTGATATGGAGATCTCAAAGGTGACTAGGACTTGTTGCTATTGTTGCTTTTCTTTCTTTACGCTGTCATATTCAGTGGCAAGTAGCCTCGCACATACGTGTGATAATACTTAATTCATTGCCTAAAGTGCAATTCCTAACAGCTTGTGTTTTTAAATCATCATCAGATGAACAGATGATAAGCTGATGCACCATCACCTATTAGGCAGCCAAGTGAAAATCTTTGATGACATCTGGTGGACCAGCGCGCAGGGGTTTTGTATCCTAAGGATGATTGTTTTAGTTCAAAGGAGTGACCTAATCATCACTTAAGAGTCGATTGTTGAAAAAAAAAAAAAAAGATGAGCCAATTGAGCAGTTCGGATATCCATGACTCCATATGGCGTCTTCGGCTTTGCTACTTGATTTCTTATGACATATGCCTAGCCCTCACATTTGATTCCGATGGAAGCCTTTAGAAATGGGAACTTTTTTTTTTTTTTTCTTTCACTTTGTTTCAGATTATATATTTGGCGTTGGTTCATGAATCATGTGGAGCAAATGCATCTCTGAGTCGGAGCTGGCTTTTGTAGTCAGAGGTTTCGGTTTGCTTTCAGCCGTTTCAAAGATGAGGACTTTGAATATACCAGGCAGCTGATGTAAGAGCGAGTTAGATAATTGGTACATAAGACTTCTTTCGATAATAGTCTTTTCTATTCTTCTTCTTTTTGGCGCATGTGATAAAGGACTCTTCCCTTAGATATTGCAACAGGCTCAAAATATAGAAGACCAAAGGATGCAGCATGAAAATATCAACACCTACCACATCAAGCAATTCAGCCGTAAACCAACAACTAATTTCTTGCTTCATACCAAATGATGAATTTCTCCCAGCTTAGAAGAATATTGTTTAGTTGGACGTAGACTTAATTGTATAAAGAGGTAACCAAAACCATAACTCGTCCCTTTCGGATTTTAGAGGGCTGAGTGCTCAAACTGCGACTAGTTTAAATTATTGTTTGCGAAACTTGATTCGGTTTAATCTGACCTGACTCAACCTCAAAGTATAAATGCAGCAGTCAGAGAATTAAAAATAATAAAGAGAGCGGACTTGAGGCCTCATGACAAAACTCAGCAAGGATCCAATCGTCACGCCTATCTCATAGGAGGGTTTAGGTTCAAAACTTTGGAGGTGTATTTCCATCGAGTCAGAGTTAAACCTAATGAGGGGTAAAAATATCATTGCATTAATGTTCATGCAATCTAAGACATCGGGCTAAGGCTAGTCCATATACCCTGTCGTATAGCTGTCACATCCGAAAGGCAGCAATGAGTAGGTTATCCCCTCCAAACAGCTTTCGTGTATAGTTGGCCGAGCTATATTATACCTCGGCTGATCGAGCTATTATCAGTTGGCCGAACTATTATTATACCTCGGCTGATCGAGCTATTATCATACCCCACAGGCCGAGCTATCGCCACCGAACCATCCTGTGCTTCGGTAGGCCGAGCCTCGTTATACCTCGGATAGCCGAGTCATTCTGTGTCTCAAGAAGGCCGAACTATCCTATACCTCGGTAAATTGAGTCTCACCATACTTTGGCAGATTCAGCCATCTTCTATACCTCGGCCCGACCGAGGTACTGAAGTGCCTCTGAGGAATACACTTAAATTAACAAGATTTCAAATAGAAAATCATGCCTACGCTACCAGAAATGGCCTAGAGCCTATGTAGTCGCTGAATCTTGAAGCATCGTCTACTCTTCCTGGCCATTGATCCTCTAACCAACCGGATACGGATCCTACCAGCCCTGCAACAGCCTGATTCGAATCAATTTCGAATCCCAACAACTTTCAGACCCTCTGTGACATGTCCAAGGAATCAGATGATCACCTATAAATATCACAGCCTCAGATCCCCTAAGGTATGACATTCTGCACACTCAAGAAACCTCTCTTTCACTTACTCACACTCTCAGAAAAACTCCATTAGAGCTCAGACAGAGCTCCTAGCACCACTCTTAGAGGAACTCTTCCTCGGGAATCATTCTCCTCATTGTCTGCTTGCTGTGAATCTCCACTAACTTGGGCATCGGAGGGTCTTCCGCAGAGGGCACCTCCCCTCAAACCATCCTCTGCTCGAGGACTGTTTTGCAGGTCCTGGCCAGGAGTCAAGCCCGGATTCGAAGCCCCAACAGCACCCGAGTCGGAGAACGGATTTCCACGGCAACAGATTGGCGCTAGAGGAAGGGCGGCAAGTCCCGTAAACTTGTATTCTAGGAGATAAGGATCCAGATCGGAAGAAAAATCCTCTAATGGCCAACCGGAAGAGAGCCGCCTCTGAGGCTCAGGATCAGGCTGCATCTCATAGGCTTGATCCAACCAACGGCGTGGAGCCCTCGTTACTGCCACCAGCTAAAACCCTTCACCGTCAGCTCCGGCGGTGACCCTGGATCAATTCGCTGCTCTGGTTCAGCAGGTCCAGGCCCTTACCAGCTTGTTCAAGGAGCTCAAAGGGTTCCCCACCTGGTGGCTCCTGTTCCGCCACTTCATGAAGAAGAGGTCGCCCCCATTCCTCCAGTAACTCTTCCCTTTAATCCGCTCGGGGCAGAGGATTACCTTCACCGACCTGCAAGGGCGAAACCAATGCCCCACCAGGCCAGAGGAGGGAGCCCGCTCAGATCCCGTTAGGCTTGCTCCCACTCCCCGATGTCTTCCCAAGATTCGACACCGCTGCCGCCATCCCATCACCCGATCCCTCCTGTCACTCTGGACGAAGGAATCAGGCAGCAGATGTAGGAGATGCGACGGGAATGGCGTCAAGAGTTAGATGCCGTCAGGCAGGCTCCTCTGTTCCAACCGAAGACGGATCAGGCATCCCCTTCACCGAGAGGATCATGAGGGAAGTGATTTCCCCTCATGTCAAGCTCCCTACCATCGAGCCCTACCACGGATCTACTGATCCCGATGACCACCTCTATAGCTTCAAGTCCATCATGATATTCCATAGAGCGTCAGATGCGATTCTATGCCATGCTTTCCCCTCTACCCTTAGAGGGTCTGCTCGAACCTGGTTCAACAGCCTGAAGCCAGGTTCTATTGATTCTTTTGACAAGTTGAGTTGTATGTTTATCAGCTAGTTTGTTAGCACCCGTCGTCACCGGCGGAGATCTGATTCCCTCTCGGAAGTTAAGCAAAGAGAGGGGGAATCCCTGAAGAACTACCTCGGCCGTTTCAACACGGTCCTACTAGAAGTCGATCACCTCAATCACGAGGTGGCCATGTCCGCCTTGGCCAGAGGGGTATCAAAGGCGGGGGACTTTTATTTGGCCCTGGAGGTCAACTACCCAAAGAGCCTTTCGGACATGATGTCTCTGTGAGACAAGTATGCTAGAGTCAAGGAGTCGAGAAGGTCGGCTCAGTCCGAGTGGCAGAAGAAGAAGGAGGGGAAAAGCTCCGACAAGCATCGAGCCTACCGCCACGCAAGCCCGCCTCGCTGCCATGGAGCCCCTCCGCCGCCGCCTCGAGACTGGACCCGGAGCCCAGCTCGAAGGTTTGACCGCTATCCTCCCATTATGTCTTGATTGACGATCGGCTATACAAACAATCCTTCTCTATGCCTCTACTTAAATGCCTCTGACCTTCGAAGGCTGATTATGCTCTTCGAGAGGTTCATGAAGGCATATGCGGCAACCACCTCGGCGGTAGAGCTTTGTGACATAAGATACTTCACCAAGGATACTATTGGCCGACTATGCAGAAAGATGCCAATGACCTTATCTGAGCCTGCGATTCATGTCAACGACATTCTAACATCCAAAGACTCCCTTCTACTCACTTGACCACTATATCATCCCCCTAGCCCTTCGCCAAGTGGGGAATGGATATCCTTGGTCCTTTTCCTCTTGCAACGAGACAAAGTAAGTTCTTATTTGTTGCGATTGATTACTTCACCAAATGGGTTGAAGCCGAAGCAGTCGCCCAGATCACCGAGGCTCGGGCTAAAGATTTTATCTGAAGGTCCATTATTTGTCATTTCGGTCTTCCCCACACAATCATCACCAACAATGGGAAGCAATTTGATAATCCCAAGTTCTGAAAATTCTGTAAGGATCATGGCATCGTTCATCGCCTCAAATCGGTGGGACATCCCCAAGCTAATGGAGAAGCCGAGGTAACCAACCAAACCCTCTTGCAGGGAATCAAAGCTCATCTTAATCGAGCACAAGGAAAATGGGCAGAAGAGCTCCACCACGTGCTATGGGCTTACCGAACCACCGAGAGGACGCCGACGGGCCAAACTCCTTTCAAAATGGCCTTCGGCATGGAAGCTGTCATTCCTGTGGAGGTTGGGCTCCCTTCCCCTCGCGTAGAAGGTTATTCGAAGGAGTCTAATGACGAGCAACTCCGTGCCAACCTCGACCTACTGGAGGAGATCAGTGAGAAAGCACGGATTAGAGTAGCTACCTACCAGCAGATAGTGACTCGCTATCATGCCTCCAGAGTCAAGGGAAAATCTTCTCGCTCGGCGATCTTGTCCTCCGAAAGGCGTCTGTCTCCAAACCAATAGAACAAGGAAAGTTATCTCAAAACTGGGAAGGCCCCTATCAAGTGGAGGAAGTCGTCGGGCCCGGTACCTATAAGCTCCAGGATTTAGATGGGAAATCTATTCCCTGGACATGGAATTCAGACAACCTCCGCATATATCATCAGTAGAGTACGCCTTCTATAGACCCGCCCCATTAACTCTGTTGGCATATTGCTTCTATGATTCATGGCATGGTCGCTACAATCACTTCTCCGAAAAGTCATAATGAAAAACAGATGCCACTTACCAATTCTCGGCACAACTGAGCTGTCTCCTTGAATAGGAAATCTCCGTACCTTGGCTGGGCTGAGTCCTATTCAACAAAGCCTCGGTATGGCCGAGCACCCCCAGTACGGCTGGGGGCCAAGTGATCTCCAAGCCTTCGATCGGATTCGGGCAGCTTACAAGCCCCGACCGGACCAAAGGGCGAAGAAACTTCGGCCGGATTCGGGCAACTTACAAGCCCCGGCCGGACCAAAGGGCGAAGAAACTTCGGCCGGATTCGGGCAGCTTACAAGCCCCGGCCAGAGCCGAAGTATATAAGCCCCAGTCATAGCCGGAGTGCATCTTTTATGATTGGAAGCCTTAGCCAGAGCCAAAGTACGTAAGCCTTGACCAGAGCCGGAGTGCATCTCTTATGAATGAAAGCCTCGGCCAAAGCCGAAGTACGTATCCTTGGAAGCCTTGGCCAGAGCCGAAGCCCATGAGGCCACGCGACGTCCAGGAAAGCGAGAAATCACGTCTCGAGGCACACTAAGCGCATTTTCCAATCATGGGCAGAAGGCAGAAAATCTTTTTCTGATCCCGAATTGAGAGCCTTAAATGTCCCAAATCACCCATAAATCCTCAAGGTACGAACAGATCTGGGGAATCCTCTGATGAAAGCAACATCGTCCAATAACGATCGATTGCTTGGCGCGTATGCAAAATAACCCTACATTGGAAACGGCCAAAGAATTAAATGCTCAAGAAAGAAAACGAGACATTCTCTGACAAGTCATAAGCCTCTTCCATCACCTTGGTTGAAAAAAGAACCGACCTCTTGCTTCAGACAGAGCTGAACCAAGACGCCCTATTGCTGGCTGAAGTGTCTTACTTATCTCGTAAACCTCAGTCGGATTCGGGCAGCTCGTAAGCCCCGGCCGAACCGAGTGGTCTCCAAACAGTCTCTGAACTTCGGCAGGGCTGAGTGATATTCCCCGCACCATGGCATCACCAGGAATACACTCCATGGTTCTTAAAGCCTTATCATGACTCGAGCAGCTTCCCAAAGCCTCGTCATGCCCGAATGGCTCCCTCAAACTTCAACGAAGCCGAGCCGTCGGCTATACCTCGGCCTCCTTAGCCTCGATCTCCTCAATCTCTTCAGCCTAAGCCGAGATTGCCTCCATACTTCGGAATAAACCAAGGTATCTCCTTTCGATTCAGTATAACTGAACGTTATTTTATGCCTCGATCCAAGCCGAGATATCTACCCTTGCCCCAACTAAAACGGGGATGCAATACCCTAGTCTCGCCAGGATCTCCAAAGATCCCTTAAGGAATGTCTCGTTCGTGTATCTGACATAACGAGAATGAGCGTTTCAAGGGTAGCATAGAATACAAATGATGCTAAAACCACATCATTTGGGCCCTTCATGTTCTCCAGCCAAGGAACGAAACACAAGCAAATATGTGGAAAGGAAAAGAGAGAAAAGAGAAGGGTCTCTATGGAAGGAACGAAAGAGTATTGCGGGAAGGACGCCGCCCTGGCCTTCTTTCTCCCCTTTAAACAGCGCTTCGGAAAGTTGCCTTAAGCGTTAAGGCTTTTGCAATGGTGTCGTAAACGTGAAGACCCTGCCACGCGAGACTCCCCCAATCGCCGCTCACAGAATCCGAAGAGTTTCCTCTTCGTGCAACATCAAATAATGATAGCGGATTGACGGTCTATCAATTTCGAAGCCATCATTGCACCTTTTCAAATCCTTCTGGGTAGGATTATTCTAGACTCTACTCCCTAAATTTGAAGTTACACTTCAGACTACGGAGTGGGGGGCATGTGATGAGAGGTAAAAATATCATTGCATTAATGTTCGTGCAATCCAAGACATCGGGCTAAGGCTAACCCATAGACCCTGTCGCATAGCTGTCACATTCGAAAGGCGGCAATGAGTAGGCTACCCCCTCCAAACAGCTTTCGTGTAACAGTTGGCTGAGCTATTATTATACCTCGACTGATCAAGCTATTATCAGTTGGCCAAACTATTATTATACCTCGGCTGATCGAGCTATTATCATACCTCCACAGGCCGAGCTATCGCCATCGAACCATCCTGCGCTTCGGTAGGCCGAACCTCGTTATACCTCGGATAACCGAGCCATTCTATGTCTCAAGAAGGCCGAACTATCCCATACCTCGGTAAATTGAGTCTCACCATACTTCGGCGATTCAGCCATCTTCTATACCTCAGCCCGATCGAGGTACTCAAGCGCCTCTGCGGAATACACTTAAATTAACAAGATTTCAAATAGAAAATCATGCCTACGCTACCAGAAATGGCCTAGAGCCTATGTAGTCGCTGAATCTTGAAGCATCGTCTGCTCTTCCTGGCCGTTGATCCTCTAACCAACCGATACGGATCCTATCGGCCCTGTAACAGCCTGATTCGAATCAATTTCGAATCCCAACAACTTTCAGACCCTCTGTGACGTGTCCAAGGAATCAGGTGATCACCTATAAATATCACAGCCTCAGATCCCCTAAGGTACAACATTCTGCACACTCAAGATACCTCTCTTTCACTCACTCACACTCTTAGAAAAACTCCATTAGAGCTCAGACAGAGCTCTTAGCACTACCCTTAGAGGAACTCTTCCTCGGGGATCCTTCTCCTCATTGTATGCTTGCTGTGAATCTTCACTGACTTAGGCGTCGGAGGGTCTTCCGCAGAGGGCACCCCCCAAACCATCCTCTGCTCGAGGACTGTTTTGCAGGTCCCGGTCAGGAGTCGAGCCCGGATTCGAAGCTTCAACAGCATCTGAGTCGGAGAACAGATTTCCACGGTAACAAAACCTCAGCCCAGAACTCAGTCCATTGTGAACCCGAGCCCATCCTTAGTCTTTCTATGCTGCACAGGGGTGAGATCTCTACTTGTGTCAAGTGTGAGGCCATACGATATGTGCTGGATCATTTCAACAAGAGTCTATAGGATGGACACATGATACATATCGATCATGCTTACCATGAACAACAGCCAATTTATGGCCAATCCATTTAGACTCCGATGAGTTGCAGCTAACCATGATGAACTGCTGTCTCATGTCGGACTGCATAAAATCGTGCTAACCAACACGTTCTACGTTGACACATTCTGACTGGTGCTCTATGCAATCCAAACTCTACGCCAACCCCATGTGTTCCAGTACTGAACTAGGTTGCGCCTCTCCAAGCTGGGATTACCCACATTCTAATAGTGAGGGGCCAGGAAGGTAATTATGAGTAGCGTTTTTGACACCAGGGAGCAAGCATTCGCTGCAGGCACATTATAGATGCATGAATGCAAGCAGCTAGGGACTATATCAGAAAGAGACTGCAATAGATATCCAGAAGCCTTATTTGTGTACTATGTGAAATGCTGACAAGCAGTAGCTAGGGGTGTAATTGAGTTGAGATAGCGTACTTTAAAATCGATTTGACAAATACTTAAAATCGACTTATTGTTTATCGAATCAAGCTCGAGCTAAAGCTACTTGAGTATATTACGAGTCGGATTGAAGTATTAAAATACTCGGTTCGAAAAGCTCGTAGCCTTAACGAGCTTACGTAATTTTACTGTTTTATCCTTATAATTATACATATTTATAATATTATCTTAACTATATAAAACTAAAAATCCTATATTTTAGTTAAAAACATATTTTATTTTAATTTAAAAATTATTTTTTTAATTTTCTATATAAAAATTTGAGTCAAATTGTGCTCCGAGTATATCGAGTATTTCATCGAGCTCGAGTTTATGCTCTAAATAAGAAATTCGATCGAATTCAAGTTAAATTTTTAGCTTTAAATTTTAGAATCGAGTCGAGCTTGAGCTTGATACTGTATCGATTCGACTTGGCTCAATTACAATCCTAGCAGCAGCATAAAACGGGCTTGTTCTAGATCATGCATGTTCATCCAAGATTCAACACCAATCATCACCACCGAAGCCAGCGTCTGATATGTTCTGCCCTGGATATAGTCAACCGGCAAGCAAGCTAGGTGCTAAGTTTTGGCTCTGTTGGAGTGGATTATGCTTCTAGCAATGGCATCATAATTGGAAGTACTGCATATTTTGATCCGGCAGAAGCATCAAACATTATATTCCTTATGCTTTTGATCTACTTGGAGCACGGAGATGTGTTATGGAAATTGAAAGTACTAGCAGTATATTTCTGCCATTGGCGAGTGAATAGAAAAACATAATTCCAAAAAAGAAAAAGTGGAGCCTTATTAGCTTTATCTAAGATAACTCGATCTATTGCCACAGCCAATAGATCAGCAGCAACTGTGGTGAGCCAAGTACACAGCACTGTCCTCTGTCATGTACTTACTTTCAAGTAGCATTTGTTGAATCAAGATCGAACCTTTCGAGGTCGATACAAGTAAACACTCCTCTTGTTAATCGGCTGCAAGGGCCTTGCATTCATCTCCATGTCCTGCAAGATAGGAGGTGGTCAAAATAAGAACTCCACAAACAATTCAATAAGACGTTTTCCTTTAAAAAAAGAAAAATCGCATCTTGAGTTTTTGATGTAAACAAAGTATGCTGGCAATTGATCTTCCATTCTAACAATATATACCACCATCAATTGGAAGTGTTGGAAACAAGTTTTATGAAGAATTTTTAATAGAATTATGGGAACTTAATTCCCATCCTCTTGTATAACTGCCATTTGATGCTATAGGTTGCATCATGGTTCGTTGCACTTTCAGTCCTCAGGGGAATCTCATATACAGTTCTTTTTTTTCTTCTTCCTTCCCTGCCAGTAAAACTATACAAAATCATTATCTCTATAGAGCAATGCCATGGTAAGTGAGAAAATCACTCGGCCAGATTGCACCTCATTCCGTGCACGCTTCTCAATTCCAATTCCAGGGGAGCTAATGACAATACAGCACACAAGCTGAGTGATTTTTATGAGCCATCACTGCATTGTTCCGATATGCTTCATAGAATCTTGCACCTTGTTTTATGCACATATGTACACAAGCAAGGGATGAAAATCAAATGGCAATCAAAACACAAGTGCCAGGGATCAAGTTTTTGGTTGATTGTCCCTGATTGTTCAATGGCAAACCATGGGCCGGGAATCGATTTACCCATGACTTTTCGGGAACTAACAAACCCAAAGATGAAATGAGAATGGAAAGTTGAGACTAATCAGTCCTTTGTGAAGGTTTGGCATTAAGACAAAGATCATGGACGGGCTTCAGAGACTACTCACTTCATGGACGGCTTCTCTCAACAAGTTCACCTGCTTCTTCGTAACCGTTCGCACCTGGAAACATTGATCACCACATGAATGCAAACCATATTTAAAGAGAGTCTTTAATCTCAGCAAAGTTATCTGAAGCTATAGGGTGGCCAAGCAGGAGATAGTGCCAACCTTTCTAATGATGGTCCACACGACTCCTTCGGTGCAAGGAGGAATGGTAAGGGAGCCCATGTATCTGTAGTACTTCCTACTCCCCTTTCTTATGTCCCTTGGATCCACCATGCCCAACTTCTCCTCCTCGTATTCTGCCATGTCTTCCGCTTTATTGATGTAGCCCTCCAACTAGATTTCAAGCATCAGGATTTAGCGTCAGCTAGCACTTCCTCCGTGGAAGCTCAGATCACACAAGTAAAACACTTGGAGCTCTCAGGCACTAACTAACCTTGGCAAGGAATGGATCAGAACGGCCGATTGTGTACAAAATACCGACCACGGCAGTCTTATTGCCAGCACTGTGATGAACCATGTGCAACTCAAGAGGGTACCTTCAGAAGTATCACAACATCGCGTTAGGGTTCCCCCAATAAGCCTAGCTTAAGGCATCCACTTTCTAAACAGATGTAGCGAAGATTGAATGAAATTAATAGGCTATATACCTGCGCCCGTTGATGGTATGCTCTGATGGTAAGTGCCAATGCAGTTGCTTGAGAAGGTATTTGGTTTCATTCAACCATATCCCTCCTGTCTCATTTTTCCATTCGACCTGACACCAGAGCATGCTGCATTAGATCACAACTCACAAGACATGGCAATAAGCGGCCATGTAATCCCCCCACATTTTATAATATAATATAAAAAAAAAGAAACAGAAGAGAAGGCGGTGCGTCGCCTTGCGCGCGCGTGCCCACGCACGCCCGCGTGGGCGCAGGGGAGGGCCGAGCGTTGAGTCTAGGGCGTGATAAAGCATGTAATTTTGAGTGCATTGCACTGTACCCTTGAATCTCAACAACAGATGTTATGCCTAGCGTTCGAATGTTTTATACCAACAATTTCATCAAATTTTTATGCAAGACATCATACTTACACATATGTGGCACGTACTAACCCAAGCTGTCACAACATTATAAATCGTGTCTAATTTTATGCAAAATAGTTTCATTCCAAACACTGGATGTCCCGAGATTGATTGGCACTTACCATGATTGCATGGCCGCGATTCTTTATCACAGCACTGGCAGGGCGATAGGAGCTGCGCAGCTGACCCAACTGGCGACGCACCTGCGCCCTGTTGTCGGACAAATCGACCGGCGACTGGTGCTTGCCCGTCCCGCAGACCGACCAATTTTTGTGGAGCTCACCCCAGCGCTCGGGCCCCGTCTCGCTCCCACTCTCATAGCTGAACTCCTTCTCCTCTACATGACAGTTGCGGCAGAAAAGTTAGCACATGAAAGCAATTGGGGGGGGTTCATTACGTTCAGTTGTTATCTGCTTACCAGCTTTTTGAGATATCACAGGGCTAGCGTTGATGAAGAATAAGGTGGCGAGGAAGACGGAGCCGAGGAGAAGAAGGGTTTGGGGCTTCATCTTGTACCGAAAGCAGAATGGTTCCACACTCGATGGCAGCTAGGAGGTTCTATGTATGTGTTCCCAAGTTTCTAAGACTGGACGGTTGGAATTAGAAACCGCGCGCGAGGAAAGGAGGAGCATCCAAGACTGCCGTGTAGGCGAGGAAGATGGGAATGGGATCCTCCACCCGGCTGGACTTGCGACGCGCCGCGCGCGTTTTCTTGCCCGTCTGACGGCACGGTGCCACGGTCTCTGTCGCAAATAGGACCAGCGTTAGCCGTGCTCCCACCGCTCCTTTCGTAGCTTGACGCCGAAAGCTTGGGCTCCGTGCAACGCCCTGCTTCAACCAAAAAAAAAAAAAAAAACTGATGCTGATGCAAAGATCTGAGATATTTCACAATCTGAATTTGAAGGCAATGTTTAAAAATTTTGAAGGAATGAAACGACAATTTCACGAGAGAACCTCCTCTAAAAGACTTGATGAAATCACTGATCCAATTCGTACGCCGCGTAATTTTTCAGACTTGATTCATTCATGCTGCTCGTGGTTCAAGGATGATTCACTTGTGAAATTGCAAGCAAGTGAACAGCCAAATACAGATTGGATATGATTCATTTTCCTTCTCTTTTATCCTGCCGCTTTTATATTTTCAATTATGGAATCAATATTACTCCTATCCAATAGCTGGTATTAGCTCAAATAACGTAAGTAATTCATAATAAATCATTAGGATAGATCTATTTTAGTGATTATTATTAACCGTATATGGTGCTAAGGTTTAGGATTTGATTATTTAGATTCCTTGATGAGAGGTCCTAATAACTGTGTAATTAATTTTAATAATAATTCATAATTTACCTTTCACTAATCCAATTTTAGCTCTAATTAATTTTTTTGTATAAAGAGATAGAATATCTTCAATCCTATTAAATGATAATATAAGAGAGAGATATGACCAGTATTACATAGAAGAGGACGTGGCTGATTGAGGAATTCCCTGTAGTTTTTTCAAATGGCATAAACAGGTATGACAATGAATTTCAATTATTATATGGTGTTCTAAATTTCATATATACAATAAAGGTGCCTTATGGATAATGAAAATAATTATATCTTTGGTGACATTTTTTTTCAAAATCAAATGGGTATATAAGAAAAAATAGAATCTTTTATGATACAACCAGTGCACCATATAATATCATATATATATTTGGAAGGTTGCCACATATCTTATCTTGGGTATGGATAACCATCCTCATTCACAGCCCACGTCTTTCTATTTTCCAACCATACGATAACTGTCTATATTTATAATAGACCATATCGTGGTTGTCTAAATATGCATGATAGTCCACGGTACAAGACTTATATTATAAAGGATTTGCGCAATCCAGTAAACTAAAACCATATCAAATGAGTTTTGAGGAAAAACATCAATGCTTGCACCAATGACAATAAAAATGAGCTTAATTTTAAAATTAACATTGACAAGAAATAATTAAGTGGTGGATTAAAAAAACATATTAGACTTATTTGAATGAAACTTATTTACGAAGGCCACAAGAAAATCAATAAATTCATTATCACTGTTACATTTATTTCTTTTAATTTATCTTTGACATAGGATACGAAAATAATTCTAATGTAATACATATTTCATGGCTATCATTAGGCTTAATGAAAAGTTTCAGTCGACAATTGGGTGGAATCTAGAGATTGATAGTAATATTCTTCAAAAATCTTAAAAAATATTACAATTTATATATATATATATATATATATATATATATATATATATATATATATATATATATATATATATATATATATATATATATATATATATATAAAATAAATAAATAAATAGAAAAGTTAGGTTGTTGAACTTAACATCTGGTTTTGTTGCCACTGCAAAAAATCACGATTACCTCTGCGCATGTAACCGATGCAATGGTCCATGATACTCGATGCAGTAAGTTTATGCTCTTTTGTACATAGAAAGTAAATTAAAAGCTTTTATCCTTATCTAATAATCAATCTTTATCTGATAGAAAGCAAATTAAAAGCAAATTACCTCTCTGCATGCAAGTGATGCAATGGTTCATGATCCCTGATTTCATGCTTTTTTTTGTATGTACATAGAAAGCTAAAATATTTTATTCTTATTTAATAGAATCTGTATTAAGAACACACTAAAATCATAAATTTGACCCATTTAGATTTTAGAGGGCTGAGTGATAAACACAGGCCGAAAACCGTGACTAATTTAAAGAAGTCTTTACACACCAAGCGAGATGATTGGTCATGTGTATGATTGCGTATGGATCGAAGGCATTCTTATCTTTTTTTGTACCGCATGCATGACCACATGCATGAACAGTTAATTATCGCATGCGATGCGCTCATTCCTTTACTATTAGACATTTTAGGTTGCCTGATCCATTGATGTCGGTACAAGTTGAAGTCCTTAGGTGAGATCTCAATCTTTTTAGGCTGGCTCTTACTTTAAATTAAAATTAAATTAAATTAAATTAAATTAAAATTTTATTATTTTATAAATAAATATTACAATATAATTAGATGAAAGAATATTTTTTTATGAATTAATTATTAAAATTTAATATATTTTCAGAATGGTTAAAGAGATGAAGGTATTATTCTTTCATTATTTTATTATAAAATATTTTTAAATTTAGTTACCAATAGATATTACAATCCTACGATACTTAAAAAAAATATGATTACCAAATATCAAATCGTTTGTTTTGAAAAATTTTACTTTCAAAAGCTCTGCTCTACTTCCATCAGCTTGACCAAACAAAACTTAAAGACATTTGCATTCTTCTATCATATATGAAATAACAAAAAGCTTTTCTATTGTATGTTATTTTCAACATCCAACTAATCAGGCTTAAATTCTGTTGGGGGTAAAATCGTCATTGCATTAATATCTGTACGAGGCGGCTAAGGCCAACCTCCCCCCTTCGTCTTTTCCGGGCTTCCTTAGCTCGGCCCTTCCGGGCTTCCTTAGCGCGGCCCTTCCGGGCTTCCTTAGCCCGGCCCTTCCGGGCTTCCGTAGCTCGACCTCTTCGAGCGATCCACAACCTAACACCTACCTCCGCGGAACCTGACACGGAAGAGCCCGAGCCTACCAGAACAGCATCCTAGATAAGGAATCATGTCGGGACGTGGCCTAAAACCTATTATAACCACCCCAAGCCTACTCAACCAGATCTCGAGACATCAAGGAGCTCTCCCAGCCGTCGATACCAGAACAAGCGGGATATGGATTCTAACGGCTCCACAACGGCCTGATTCTGCCCGCCTCCGTATCTTAACAACCTCCGAATCTTCCAGAAGACGCTTAAGACCCAGGTGACAGCCTATAAATATCATAATCACAGATTTCCTCAGGTATGCAACTCTGTACGCACACTTGCGCGCTTACACCCCCGCTCTTACTCTCCTGCTCTCGCCGGTAGCTCGTCGGCGCTCCTGCCCTCTGGAGCCTCCGATTGGCCGCCCCCGGAGAGGTCTCCCGGAGAGATCCACCTCCCCACTGTCTGGTTGATCGTCGATTTCTTCTCCACTGACTTGAGCGTCGGAGGGTCTTCCGCGGAGGACCACCCCCAGCGTCCCTCCGCGTGTGGACTTCTTTTGCAGGTCCGCCCCCCCCCTCTTTCTGGAGATCGACCGCGCCTGAGTCGGAGAACGGATTTCAGCGGTAACAGATTGGTGCTAGAGGAAGGGTCTCAAGTCCCATTAAAACTTGAAGAAAGGAGACAAGGATCTAGATCCGGAGAAGAACCTCCCCAATGGCCAACCGGAGAAGAGCAGCCTCTGAAGCCCAAGATCAGGTCGCTTCTCAGAGGCCTGATCCGATTGGCGCTGCAGCGCCGCAACCTCCACCGGTCGAAACCCCATCGCCGCCTGCCATCCGGTGACTCAAGACCAGTTCGCTACACTGGTCCAACAGGTCCAGGCCCTTACCCACCTGGTACAAAAGCGTCTTGTAGCTCCTCCTGCTTCGCATCCTCAGAAAGAAACGACGATTTCTTCTTCGCCGGTGACCTCCTCCTCTGATCCGCATGGGTCGGCAGATCCCCCACATCGCCCCAGGGGGGACAAACCAGCCCCGCGAGCCGGTTATGATAGAGATCCTCCCAGATCTCGGCGAGCCCGCTCCCTCTCCCCGGCGACATCCCACCATGATTCCATGCCATCCTTGAGATTCTCCCGCCCAGCTCCTCCCCTAACCGGCGAAGACGAGATCCGCCGTCAGATCCAGGAGATGCGTCAGGAGCTGGACGCCGCCAAGCAGACCCATCTGCCCCAGCCCAAGGCGGAGCAGGGCATCCCTTTCTCTAAGGGAATCATGGAGGAAGTGATTCCCTCCCACGTCAAACTGCCAGCCGTCGAGCCCTATCACGGCTCCACTGATCCGGACGACCATCTCAGTAGCTTCCGGTCAATAATGATGTTCTACGGAGCATCTGATGCAGTCCTCTGCCGAGCCTTCCCATCCACCCTCAGAGGATCCGCCCGAACCTGGTTCAACGCCTTGAAACCGGGTTCCATTGATTCATTCAACGAGCTGAGCTACCTTTTTATCGGCCAGTTCGTCAGCAGCCGCCGCCATCGACGAAGATCCGACTCCCTCTCCGAGGTTAAGCAGAGAGAGGGGGAGTCCTTGAGGAATTACCTTGGCCGTTTCAACAAGGCCATGTTAGAGGTGGACCACCTTAATCATGAGGTGGCTATGTCCGCCCTGGCGGGGGGAGTTTCGAAGGAGAGCGACTTCTATTTGGCGATGGAGGTCAGCTACCCCCCATGTCTATCTGATATGATGGCCCTTGCGGACAAGTACGCTAGGGTCGAGGAGTCACGGAGAGTGGCCCGCGCTGAGCAAGCGAAGAAGAAACAAGAGCCCAAAGTCCCCGATAGACACCGTCCTATCCGTCGACCAAGTCCGCCTCGCCGCCAAAGAGTCCCTCCACTGCCGCCAAGGAATCGCTCCCGGAGTCCTCCCAGGCGATTCGATCGCTATACTCCTCTGACTGTGCCCCGGGCGCAGATCCTCATGGAGATAGAGCGTCAACTTTCCAGGCCAGTACCACTCCGAGGGAACCCGACTCGAAGGGATCCCGCCAAATACTGCCGCTACCATAGGGAGCACGGTCATGACACTGAAGAATGTTGGCAGCTGAAGAATGAAATAGAGAGGTTGATTCGGCGGGGACGGCTAGATCAGTTTAGGAGGGCACCCGAGCCGCAGCAGCAAGGAGGTGACCGCCAGCCGGAGCTCCCACAACTTCCTCCTCCATCCAATCCGCCCGTGGTCGGTCGTATTAATATGATTGAAGAGGCCGGCGGATCGAGCCCCAGAGGCGGCAGAGATGGATCAGTGCCGAAGAAGGCATGGACGGGCGAGCTCTCCTTCTCCGACGACGATCTCCTGGGAGTACAACTCCCCATGATGACGCATTAGTTGTATCCCTTAATTTGAATAATTATAATGTAAGCCGAATCCTTGTTGATAGTGGAAGCTCGGTAAACGTTTTGTACCTTGGTGTGTTTACCAGGATGAAACTGCTCATGGAAAATCTTCGAGCCATGGATTCCGCCTTGATGGGATTCACCGGCGACATCATCGTCCTGGAAGGAATCGTCACCCTGACGGTCCGCGCGGGAACCTGGCCCCTTGTAGCCATTGTTCAGACCGATTTTCTGGTGACCGACCTTAGGTCCCCATATAACGCCATATTCGGCAGGCCTAGTTTGATGTCTCTCAAGGCAGTGGTCTCCATCCCGCATCTGTCTATGAAGTTCC
This sequence comes from Calamus simplicifolius, assembly GCA_900491605.1. Classification (NCBI taxonomy): domain Eukaryota; kingdom Viridiplantae; phylum Streptophyta; class Magnoliopsida; order Arecales; family Arecaceae; genus Calamus; species Calamus simplicifolius. Next base: position 216,891 of record UESW01005110.1, read on the forward strand.
CTACCGAGCAAGGAGTTGGCGTGGTTCGAGGAAGTCAAGTCATGGCTCGGCAATGTTTCGTTATGAGCCTCCAGTCTAGGATGCCCGAAGTTGACGGGTTAGATGCTCGCGAGGACTTCGCCGAACAGCGAGGAGAACCGGTAGAGGAATTGGAGGAAGTACCATTGGACGAAGCTCGGCCCGACCGAACCACAAGGGTCGGGTCGTTACTCAAAGGAGAGTCTCGGCATAGGTTGATCAGGTTCCTCCAAAGCAACGCCGACATCTTCGCCTGGACCGCCTCCGACATGCCGGGAATCGACCCCGAGGTCCTCGTCCACCATCTCAATGTGGACGAGAGGCACAGACCTGTCAAGCAGAAGAAAAGAAGCTTCGCCCCAGAGCGGCAAAAGGCCATTGAAGAAGAGGTCGACAAACTCATAAAGGCCAACTTCGTCCGAGAGGTGAATTACCCGAACTGGCTGTCAAATGTCGTCATGGTGAAAAAGTCGAACGGCAAGTGGAGGATCTGCATCGACTTCACCGACCTCAACAAAGCCTGCCCAAAGGACAGCTTTCCCCTCCCTCGGATCGATCAGCTCGTGGACGCCACCTCAGGCCACCAAATGCTGTCATTCATGGACGCCTATTCCGGCTACAATCAGATCCGAATGGCCCCTGAAGATGAAGAAAAGACCGCCTTCATAACCGACCGAGGTACCTACTGTTACCGAGTTATGCCTTTCGGTCTTAAAAATGCAGGGGCGACCTACCAGCGGCTGGTCAACAAGGTGCTCAAGGAGCAAATCGGCCGGAACATGGAGGTGTATGTGGACGACATGCTGGTTAAAAGCAAGGAGGCATCACAGTATCGAGGACCTCTCGGAGAGCTTTGCAACGTTGCGCAAATATGGAATGAAACTCAACCCGACCAAGTGCGCCTTCGGCGTCAACTCGGGGAAGTTCCTCGGCTTCATGGTCTCCCAGCGAGGCATCGAAGCTAACCCCCAGGAGATTCAAGCTCTCCAACAAATGGCGCCCCCAGCATCAGTTAAAGAGGTCCAGTGCCTAACCGGGAGGATAGCAGCCCTTAACCGCTTTGTGGCGCGGTCGGCCGAAAGATGCCTCCCCTTCTTCAAAACTCTCCGATCAGCTAAAAATTTCCAGTGGACTCCCGAATGCTAGAAATCATTTCAAGAACTCAAGAAGTACCTCGGCTCGCCTCCGCTTCTCAGTAGCCTGACCCCAGGAGAGGCCCTGTTCTTGTACCTGGTTGTTTCGGAGAGCGCGGTTTGTTCGGTGCTAGTCAAAGAAGAAGGCAAGATCCAGAAGCCGATCTACTATGTGAGCAGGCTGCTCCGCGACGCGGAGACGAGGTACAGCAGGATTGAAAAGATGGTGTTGGCCTTGATCACCTCGGTTCGAAAGCTGCGGCCGTACTTTCAAGCGCATGCTGTAACGGTCCTGACTGACCAACCTATCAGGGCGGTGATCCATCGTCCAGAAACATCGGGGAGAATGACCAAATGGGCCGTCGAGTTAAGCGAGCATGACATACATTTTCAGCCCCGCCCAGCCATCAAAGCTCAAGTACTGGCCGACTTCCTCCTCGAGTGTACCATCCCGGAGGACGGTTCTACCCCAGACTCTCTGGAAGAGCCAAAGTCTGGAGCCCGGTGGCTCCTCCACGTCGACGGGTCGTCCAATGCCCATCACTCCGGCGCAGGTCTAGTTCTCACTAGTCCTGAGGGGATGACCTTCGAGTATGGCGTCCGATTCTCCTTCTCGGCTTCCAACAACGAAGCCGAGTACGAAGCTCTGCTAGCTGGTCTCCGGATCGCCCGCAATCTGAAGGTGGAAAAGCTCAACGCCTTCACCGACTCTCAGCTGGTAGCCGGCCATGTTCGGGGAGAGTTCGAAGCTCAGGAACCAAATATGATTCGATATCTCCAGGAGGTGCGTAACTTGCTTCCCCATTTTTCCGAATTTGAAATTATTCGAATTCCCAGATCCGAGAACGCCCATGCCGATCTACTCTCCCGTCTGGCAACCACGGAGACAATGGATGCCGAGCAAAAATTCCACCTGGAAACTCTGGAAAAGCCGAGCATCGCAGAAGCCGACCGCGTGATGCAAGTTGATGCCGAACCATCCTGGTTCAACCCTATCCTCAAATATCTCAAAGAAGGATCGCTTCCGTCCGACCGAAGAGAGGCTAGGAAGCTGAAGCTACAGGCCATCCACTACGTATTGATTGACAACCAACTGTATAAGCGGTCATTTTCCATGCCGCTGCTTAGGTGCCTCCGCCCATCAGAAGCAGACTACGCTCTACGCAAGGTACATGAAGGGATTTGCGGCAACCATCTGGGGAGCCGGTCCCTCTGCCATAAAGTGCTGCGACAAGGCTATTACTGGCCGACCATGCAGAAAGACGCGGACGATCTGGTCCGCGCCTGCGACCCCTGCCAAAGACATTCTAACATCCAAAGACTCCCTTCCGCCGAGCTCGTTTCTATATCCTCCGCTTGGCCCTTTGCCAAATGGGGGATGGACATCCTCGGCCCATTCCCGCTTGCAACAGGGCAGCGGAAATTCTTATTTGTCGCCATCGACTACTTCACCAAATGGGTTGAAGCAGAAGCGGTCGCACAAATTACCGAGGCACGGGCCCGAGACTTTATGTGAAGGTCCATCATCTGCCGATTCGGCCTCCCCCATACTATAATCACCGATAACGGCAAGCAGTTCGATAACTCCAAATTTTGCCAGTTCTGCGAGGAGCACAGGATCCGCCATCACCTCACTTCGGTCGGGCACCCACAAGCCAACGGAGCAGCCGAGATGACCAAAAGAACCCTCCTCTAGGGAATTAAAGCTCGTCTCTCCAGAGCCCAAGGCAGGTGGGCAGATGAACTACACCATGTCTTATGGGCCTACCGCACAACCCCAAGAGCCCCAACAGGCGAGACCCCTTTCAGAATGGCTTTCGGTATAGAGGCCGTTATCCCTGTGGAAGTCGGCCTCCAATCATTGTGGGTGGAGAGTTACTCAGAGGAAGCAAGCAACGAACAACTCCGCACCAACCTCGACCTGATAGAGGAAATCAAAGAGAAGGCTCGGATCAGAACGGCTGCCTATCAACAAAGGGTGGCCCGTTACCACGCCTCCAGAGTTAGAGGAAAGACCTTCCTGCCCGGCGACCTTGTCCTCCAGAAAGCCTCTGTTTCCAAACCGCTGGAGCAAGGAAAGCTGGCGCCAAACTGGGAGGGCCCATACCAGGTAGCGGAGATTATTGGACCAGGAACCTACAAGCTGCAGGATCTGAACGGGAAGTTCATTCCCCGGACTTGGAACGCGGACAACCATCGCAAGTATTATCAATAGGGTATGTCCTCCCTGAATTCACCCTCGCATGCCTCGCTATGCATTCCTGCTTATCTGCTTCCTCAAAACCTGTAGCGTGAATCATTATGCACTATATTGCTATAAATCGCAAGAAGAAACAGATACTCCTTACCAATCCTCGGCATAGTCGAGCTCTCTGATTGAACAGGAATCTCCAAACCTTGGCAGAGCCAAGTAAAATATTTCTCCGAACCTCGGCAGGGCCGAGCAACAAATCTCCGAACCATGGCAGGGCCAAGTAAAATTTTTCTCCGAACCTCGGCAGGGCCGAGCAACAAATCTCCGAACCTTGGCAGGGCCAAGTAAAATATTCTCCGAACCTCGGCAGGGCCGAGCAACAAATCTCCGAACCTTGGCAGGGCCAAGTAAAACAAATCTCCGAACCTCGGCAGGCCGAGCAACAAATCTCCGAACCTCGGCAGGGCCGAGCAACAAATCTCCGAACCTTGGCAGGGCCAAGTAAATATTCTTCGAACCTCGGCAGGGCCGAGCAGCAAATCTCCGAACCTTGGCAGGGCCAAGTAAAATATTTCTCCGAACCTCGGCAGGGCCGAGCAAAAAATCTCTGAACCTTGGCAGGGACAAGTAAAACAAATCTCCGAACCTTGGCAGGGCCAAGTAAAACAAATCTCCGAACCTCGGCAGGGTCGAGCAACAAATCTCCGAACCTCGGCAGGGCCGAGCAACAAATCTCCGAACCTTGGCAGGGCCAAGTAAAATATTCTCCGAACCTCGGCAGGGCCGAGCAGCAAATCTCCGAACCTTGGCAGGGCCAAGTAAAATATTTTTCCGAACCTCGGCAGGGCCGAGCAACAAATCTCCGAACCTTGGCAGGGCCAAGTAAAACAAATCTCCGAACCTCGGCAGGGCCGAGCAACAAATCTCCGAACCTCGGCAGGGCCGAGCAACAAATCTTCGAACCTTGGCAGGGCCAAGTAAAATATTCTCCGAACCTCGGTAGGGCCGAGCAGCAAATCTCCGAACCTTGGCAGGGCCAAGTAAAATATTCTCCGAACCTCGGCAGGGCCGAGCAGCAAATCTCCGAACCTTGGCAGGGCCAAGTAAAATATTTCTCCGAACCTCGGCAGGGCCGAGCAACAAATCTCCGAACCTTGGCAGGGCCAAGTAAAATATTCTCCGAACCTCGGCAGGGCCGAGCAACAAATCTCCGAACCTTGGCAGGGCCAAGTAAAACAAATCTCTGAACCTCGGCAGGGCCGAGCAACAAATCTCCGAACCTCGGCAGGGCCGAGCAACAAATCTCCGAACCTTGGCAGGGCCAAGTAAAATATTCTTCGAACCTCGGCAGGGCCGAGCAGCAAATCTCCGAACCTTGGCAGGGCCAAGTAAAATATTTCTCCGAACCTCGGCAGGGCCGAGCAACAAATCTCCGAACCTTGGCAGGGCCAAGTAAAACAATCTCCGAACCTTGGCAGGGCCAAGTAAAACAAATCTCCGAACCTCGGCAGGGTCGAGCAACAAATCTCCGAACCTCGGCAGGGCCGAGCAACAAATCTCCGAACCTTGGCAGGGCCAAGTAAAATATTCTCCGAACCTCGGCAGGGTCGAGCAGCAAATCTCCGAACCTTGGCAGGGCCAAGTAAAATATTTTTCCGAACCTCGGCAGGGCCGAGCAACAAATCTCCGAACCTTGGCAGGGCCAAGTAAAACAAATCTCCGAACCTCGGCAGGGCCGAGCAACAAATCTCCGAACCTCGGCAGGGCCGAGCAACAAATCTTCGAACCTTGGCAGGGCCAAGTAAAATATTCTCCGAACCTCGGCAGGGCCGAGCAGTAAATCTCCGAACCTTGGCAGGGCCAAGTAAAATATTCTCCGAACCTTGGCAGGGCCGAGCAGCACATCTCCGAACCTTGGCAGGGCCAAGTAAAATATTTCTCCGAATCTCGGCAGGGCCGAGCAACAAATCTTCGAACCTTGGCAGGGCCAAGTAAAACAAATCTCCGAACCTTGGCAGGGCCAAGTAAAATATTCTCCGAACCTCGGCAGGGCCGAGCAATGAATCCTCCGAGCCATGGCAAGGCCAGGTAAAAGTCATTCGGGCTAAAACTCCAGCAAAAAAGTCTAAGCCTACAAGCCTCGACCAAAGCCGAACGGCCCCCAAATAGTCCCCGAAGGACTTCGTCCGGTTTAAAAACAAGTGCGTTAAATAAAAACTGTCGACGCGCAAGAAGAAGCCACCATTGGCAAACCCACTCTCGAGGCCATCGAGCCCCACGTAGACGGCCAAAGGCCCCAGGCAGAGCTAGGAGATTTCCCTCTCTGCTACTGAAAACCTCTCTGGGTGACCCCCCTGTAACTCGTCGTTCAAAATATCTACGTTAATGCATAGGACAACGGGGCCAGGCCGACACCCTAGCCTGTCAAGCGCATCAGGGCAATCGTTCTCAAAGAGGAAAAAGATTCCTAAAAACGGATCCATTTTTCATTAAAGAAGAAGGGTTACAACGAGACAGGAAAAACATAGAAAGAAAAACAAAAGCAAGAACAAGAAGAGAGGCCCTGGAGTCAGTGCCCCCAGAGGCCAGCAACTCCTCCAAGCGTCCCGACAAATCAGCCACCTGCTGACGGAGAGACACGATTTCCTCCTCTTGCCGGTCCATTATCCGGCGTAGGGCCTCCACCTCCCTGGTTGTCACGTCCATATACTCCTCGGCAACCCTCGCGAGTTGCTGATTGCTCGCGAAGGCCGATGCGAGGCTCAGCCCGTCGACAGTGACGGAGACGCGCCCTCTTTCCGAACGTAAAAGACCGCCGAGCAAGGAATGCAGCTCGCCTGACGATCGCCCGGGATAGGCCATTTTCTCCGAACTCAAACCGAGGGATGGCAGGAACCGGTCCCCCTCGGTCATATTTATACCCGCCAGGCAGGTATCTCGATCGGCCGCACCGCGACTGCCGACCCATGAGAACTCGCCACGTGTCACCATTTTAATGCATGAGGAATCCGAAGAGTCATACCCTATCCAGAGTAAAATTGGAAAGCACGAGCAGGTTGTTCGGGAGTTCCCCAAGCAAACATTTTCCGATCTGTCGGCCCCGCAATAAATGCATTCGGCGCTTCCCCGAGCCTCTTAATGCTGGCCTCTTTTTTGGGAAACGCAGAAGTCTGGCATTCGGCCAATGGCCTGTCCCCTCGAGAAGAGTGGCGCCACCAATAAAAGCGTGAAGATATACCGCCCGTTCCGCTCTGACGCCCCTTATCAAGCGCCACGTGGACCTAACGATGTGGCCCGCCATGACAACTAAGTCGCTCCCTTGAACCTGGGCCTCCGAACCTTGGCAGGGCCGAGCTACAAAATTCTTCGAACCTCGGCAGGGCCGAGCTACAAAATTCTCCGAACCTCGGCAGGGCCGAGCTACAAAATTCTCCGAACCTTGGCAGGGCCAAGTAAAATGTTCTCCGAAACTCGACTAACCCGAGTGACTGGTTCCCTGAACCATAATGGGAAGGGGGGTACGAATTCCCTGAACTTCGGCCAAGGCCGATCCACGATAAACCGAGCCCCGGTAAAAGCGAAGCATGAAAACACCAGGTTTACGACCAGAGCAAGGAGCATGTTTCGCCGAATGATCTATGAACCGCCACACACGAACCTCGATTAGTTCGAACGGCGTGAGATCCTCGTCAAGGGATGAGCGGGATGCCTTTGTACCCCACAAACAACAATGACTACAAGTTCGGCACAAAAAAAGATAGAGATCAAAAATAGAACATAAATCTCTTTATTGCCGATTAAGATTAGTTACAAATGCCTCACGGGCATTACAAGAACATTGAAATGCATAAAATAAAGGCAAATGCAAAACCGGACAACTGCTTCAAGGCAGACCTAGGCGACTGTGATATTCCGACGACCGGATCGATAAATCAGGCAAACCACGAAACAATCAGTCCGCCTGGGCGGATGAATTAAAAGATCCAAAAGGAGGCATGGCCCGCGGATGCTGATTCTGAGGATTCGGACGACCCGGCCTGCTCCCCTAGGAGGGGGTGCTGGATCGCAGGTCGCCGTCCAGCCGAGGGAACCGGGGACCATCCGACCCCGGTTGCTCCCATATTTTCCCTCCCGTGGCAAGGATTCCCCTCAGAGAAGGGACGGAACCCAAGCCAGCGAAAGAGGGAGAATCTGTGCGTGCTACGGGGGTGTCGATACACTTCCTACCGTAAGCCCCCCATAACCGGTCGCAAAGGCCACACGGGAAGAGTATATGTGCGCTCCCGTATGATCTCTGCGCCCCCTATGTGCGCTCTCCATGTGATCTCCGAGGCTCATGCCCTAAGGGCGAGCCATTCTTCGGCAGCTCCCGGTCGCCCCAGCTGTCCGGTGGCAAGGAGCCTATGAGAGGAAGAATCGGTCCTCCCACTCGTAGCAGCAGAGAAATGGGCATAATGGAAGTTCTAAGGGAAAATACACTTTGGGGATAGCCAAGCATGACCCCTTTCTCCCCTTTTTATAGGCAGAAAGGACCCAGGATGAGCTATCAGAGCTGAAAGTCCCGAGATTCAAACACCTGGCCCGCGCCTCCATGTGGCCCCTCAGAATGAACGCAGCACCCCACTGCGCGCCAAGCCTACCGCCTTAGTTGTGACGTGTACGGAGATCCCTTCCTGATCCCGAATCACGGTCATTAAATGCAGGAAATCGTCCACTGACGCTTCGAAAACTGGCGGATTCAGAATATCGTCCTTCGAAAGTGATGTCCCCCAATGGTGAGCGATTGCGTGTGCGACGAAGTGATCCACATGGGAAAAGAGCACCTTCCGGAAAGCTCTGATGCAGCTTTATGCCCCCCACTACGCCGTATTATCCATTCTGATGAAATAAAAACCGAATCACCTGCAGAACAATAGGACGATTGACCCCTAAAAGGTGGGGCATCTCATCCTAGGCGTCCCGGATCGCCTCAACAAATGCCCGATAGATCGGGTTTCGTAGCGTGGTGCAATCCTAGCCGTCGCTCGCGAGGGAGCCTTAGCCCCGAAGGCAGGATGGCCCTGTCGCATTAATTAGGGCATCATTGCGCAAGCTAGTTAAACCAAGACGTCCCATCCAAGACGCGCCATTCGAACTCGTACTCCCTACGCCCGAACCTACGCTTCGAACTAGGGAGTGGAGGGCATGTGTTGGGGGGTAAAATTGTCATTGCATTAATATCTGTGCGAGGCGTCTAAGGCCAACCTCCCCCCTTCGTCTTTTCTGGGCTTCCTTAGCTTGGCCCTTCCGGGCTTCCTTAGCTCGGCCCTTTCGGGCTTCCTTAGCTCGGCCTCTTCGAGCGATCCACAACCTAACACCTACCTCCGCGGAACCTAACGCGGGAGAGCCCGAGCCTACCAGAACGGCATCCTAGATAAGGAATCATGTCGGAACGTGGCCTAAAACCTATCATAACCACCCCAAGCCTACTCAACCAGATCTCGAGACATCAAGGAGCTCTCCCAGCCGTCGATACCAGAACAAGCGGGATATGGATTCTAACGGCCCCACAACGGCCTGATTCTGCCCGCCTCCGTATCTTAACAACCTCCGAACCTTCCAGAAGACGCTTAAGACCCAGGTGACAGCCTATAAATATCATAATCGCAGATTCCCTCAGGTACGCAACTCTGTACGCACACTTGCGCGCTTACACCCCCGCTCTTACTCTCCTGCTCTCGCCGGTAGCTCGTCGGCGCTCCTGCCCTTTGGAGCCTCCGATTGGCCACCCCCGGAGAGGTCTCTCGAAGAGATCCACCTCCCCACTGTCTGGTTGATCGCCGATTTCTTCTCCACTGACTTGAGCGTCGGAGGGTCTTCCGCGGAGGACCACCCCCAGCATCCCTCCGCGTGTGGACTTCTTTTGCAGGTCCGCCCCCCCTCTTCCTGGAGATCGACCGCGCCTGAGTCGGAGGACGGATTTCAGCGGCAACAAATTCGTATGCTTTCTTCGAAGGCATTTCTTCAAAATATAGTGCAAGAGAACATTGCAAAAGACCCAACCAAATTTAAGGCCACAAATGATTCATCAACAAGCATCATACTTTCTGCCATCCCTTACGAATGAGCCACCATCCAGCTTCTGTTGGACGAGGCCGCTAGCCCGACTTCAAGGCCGAGGCCGGGCCGAAAGACATGAGGTAGTATTTGATAGGGAAAATATTATCCATGAATAAGTGTACGGGATAGAGTTTATCCCCTGGCTATCCCTAGGGATATTCATTGACTATCCCATTAATCATATCAAATGCAAAAAGGTAAATATATAGGACAACTTTTTTTACTCTTATTTGGAGGGATAACCAGCTATTCCTATATTTTCTAGGAATAAATTGAGGGGATATCCCATAGTTAACCATGGATTATCCTTTTGGTTAACTTTATTCTCTGCTATCCCTTATAGTTATGGCTTTTGGGAATAAAAGAGGATATCCAGGGGATATCCCCCTTATCCCCTATTTCAAACACTACCTGAATTCTCAGCGATCATCTTATCCAACCGTTTGCTCCAAAATATCAAGAGTACAATCAAAGGACCGATCAGTACCTACTCCTGATTGACAATAGGAACGAGACACAAAGAGTCTTTTTAAGCAATATTTTAAAAATCAGATCGAACAACGAACCAACTTAACGTTTGGATCATGGGTCAACCAATTTGACAGAATATTAATCGGATCGAATATATATAATAATTTTATATTAATAATATAAAAATAATAAAATATAAAATATTAATTCAAATGAAAAATTAAAAAACCTAAAAACTGGATTAGATCGGTTTGAAACGCGATCGGTTCAATAAATTTTTTTGATTTTCATTGAGCCATATAAAAATTAATTTTAATAATAAAATTAGATCGAACTGTTGATCGATTCTCGATTGGACCGATTCGAACGATCGATCTGATCTGATTTTCAAAACATTATTTTTAAGTTACAAGCCACAAGCTACAGGATAGGGACTGCAAACTATTTTTACGATCGGTACAAATGGATAACAATACAAATGGTACAAACTTCCACTATATTTGTAATGTTTTGATCGTAATTAATACTAATAATAACTTGAAACTTTGAGAATTTTCTATTTAGTTTAATTTGAAAATTACTAAAAACTTCTATCACGTTTGCCTTCTGTACCTGACCAGTGATTTTCATAACCATATTTCAGTTTTATAACCATTACTAATACCTTCTTTTGGTTAAGTGAACCATGTTGGATCAACTATACTTTTTAGTTTAATTTCTTTGCAAATACTTTGCAATACAAGATTGATCAAAGAGAATATTTCTATATTGTTATAGCAACCTTTTTTTTTGGACCAAAAAGTATCAAAATTATCAGTCTTACTGACCATTTTCAAACTAAAGTTCAAAATTATAATGCCAACACCAGGTTGTTGAATTTTACCAATAAATTGTGGCTTTGCTATGGGAGTGAGAAATTTTTTGTGTTCACAACCAATCACATGAAGAATTTTTTGGTCTTTGATCAACCTCAACCATTTCAGCCACTCTCTCGAACAAGCGCAACTAGATTTTTACTTTAGGTAGTATTTGATAGGAAAAATATTATCCATGGATAAGTGTACGGGATAGAGTTTATCCCCTGACTATCCTTAGTGATATTCCTTGACTATCCCATTGATCATATCAAATGCAAAAGGTAAATCCATAGGATAACCTTTTTTTACTCTTATTTGGAGGGATAACCAGCTATTCCTACATTTTTAGGAAATAAATTGAGGGGATATCCCTTGGTTAACCATGGTTAACCATGGATTATCCCTTTGGCTAACTTTATTCTCTGCTATCCCTTATAGTTATGGCTTTTGGGAATAAAAGGGGATATCCTCTGGATATCCCCTCTTATCCCCTATTTCAAACACTACCTTAGAGCTCCAATTGAAGAGGTAGATAAATATGGCAATCAGTCTCTTGATAGTGATACAGCCTAAAAAAGTAAAAATAAAATAGATTTGACTTGTAAGAAAATTTCATTATAAGTCTTCTTGGGAATGTTATTCTGTTTATATTCTTTGTAGATGACTTATTTTATTATCTTTAGGAGCTCTAATTTATTCTATTTTAGAAGTCTTATTTTTGTTAATATTGAATCAATCAATGATTCTATTATTTTATTTTTAAAAGCATTTTAGCCTGGGTCTAATTAAGAGTCCAATTCTGGTCAGACTTTTATTTGACTAGTTTTGCTCTATAAATAGGCCTCTAATGTTTCCTATTGAATGATTTTAGTAATAAAATCATAAGAGATTATTCTTTTTATCTTGGCTTGGAATTGTTCCTAACTCAAGCGATGCAAGGCAATAATTTTTTGCTTTTGCTTGCATACATCGGGTGAGATATAAATGATATAAAACCTTATCACAAAAAAGCTAGCTCGTAAAAGGCACATACTTTCATGACAACGATATCATAAGTTCAAGTAGACAAGGGTTTCGAATGTAATAACTTCAAGATTTAAGCTACAAAGTTCCCAAAACTATGATGCTTAAATTGTAATATCCTTTAGTATTATTATAATAATATTAATTATAATATATAATTATATAATATTGGTTATATATTAATATAATAATAATTAACATAATTTTATTATTAATATTATAGTGCATAATATATTAATAGAATATTATTAAAGTATTAATTATATACTAATATTATAATACCTACTAATATTTATATACTGTATTATTATAATATAGGGAAAGAGATTAATAAATATAAGAATAAAGTTATCCATAAATTTTGGCACACATCACTATCACTACAGTGATCCAATATTTCTAACACTTTGGATAGAATTAAGATCATGTCCTTCAATAATAATCTTAACCTCTTAGTGATTAAAAGTTACTATCACAATATGGATACTAAAAGAAAAAATTCCATTCCCATTCTAAAATCGTCAATGATATTTCAAATATCAATCCATACCAAATAATACCTGTAATCCCCGGGATCCACAATCAACAAACAAGAAGATTTGGATAAGATATTTGGGGGAGTTAGTTATGGATAAGTTGGCCTTTATCCAAAATTACCGATGGAGCTTTTTGGATGAAGTTTTTAGGCGTCAAACCAGCTGCAACTAGGAGTCCTTCATTAGCCTATCCAACGCCCATCAAAGGATAAGAGTTACAAGAGTTTGGGCGGTGCATTAAACGAGGCGGTGCATAAGGATAAGATAAGAACGGGTGAAGCTTTGGATAAGGCAATGGCTGCACTATAAATAAGAGGGCAGAGGTTTTCGGAAAGAGCATTGAACGGAGAGGAATCAAGGAGAATCCAATCCAACCGGCCATCAAATTGAAGGCATATTCTATTCTCCACCTTGGGCGAGAAGGAAGAGAAAGAAGAGACGATCGGAGCCGAAGCCGTTGAGGAGCTTCCTACGGGCGATCATCTACGGGTTACGGTGACTGATCTTGTAACCTGAGGCAAGGTAAGGGAGAGATCAGTGTGAGATTTCTTGCAGTGCTACGGCATAGATTCATCTTGTCTTCTTCTTGGGATTATTATTAATCAAAGAGGTTGGGGTATAGTTTACCCTGTACATCTTATGTTGGGCTGCCTTGATTTGGGCCTTGTTGGGCCGATCTGTGAGCCATTTTGAGCCACTTTTTGGGCCCTGTAGTGGGCCGAGAATGGCAAAGTAAATATATGGCCCGAATCATGATTGAATCTAGTTTCTTAGGATATTTTTAAATCCTCATTTGGACAAATATATTGAGAGATATTCGAGCCCAAATTTGGGCCCGTGAAGTGGTCTGGGTAGAGTTTTAAGAATCATTTTATTATTCAGATTTTAAAAATTTAATAATGTAAAATGATACTGTAGGTACCCATGTGTCCAAATAGCTGGGTTATCAATTGAAATTTGCATACTGAGGTATGTAAGCCAAGTATTATAATTTTATAAATTATTTAATTTATAAATTGTGAACTTACAGTTAAATGTAATTATGTTAATCTTGCAAAATTATGTTATTACTATCGAGACGATAATATGCAATTATGATAATGATAGTAAAAATTTATGTATCGTTGCGGTTCTCATATAACAGATTATGATATGACAGATTATGATATGACAGATTATGATATGGCATAATACTGGTACGATGACCCTTCCTCCTAGGAGACATTTAAGAGTGATACACAAGATGAGTGCCGTAGGACCGTGGGACACATAAAGTAAACAATGACAATATAAACAGTGTTTTATTTACATCGCATATTCTAGTATTTATTATTTAATTAAGCTTTCAAATTATTTTGATCTGATGACATGAATATGCTGACAGTATAATAAATGTAATTTGAAATTGTATTAGGCTTACTTATTGAGTGTGAGCTCATAAATTCTCTCAATATTTTTCAGAGCCTCAGGAATGAAGAAAGATATTTGGGATAGATGGAGCTTTTATTAAATAAATTTAGTTCTATTATATTGATATAGTTCAGTGTTGCTTGTGTGTAGGGTTGGTAGCTCAAGACTGATAATTATGGTTTGTAATATATCATGAATTTGGATTTTTGTTTTATATTGATTTATGTGATGAAGTTCGAGACGCCTTGCATGCCAGGCATGCGGCGGGTTGTCACCCTAGCTCGAATTTTGGAACTGTGGCATGACAGCATTAGTGGTATCAGAGCCAGCTTATGAGATTAGGGACATATACATGATGACACTTTAGGCAAAATACTAGGATGACATTGAGACAATTATAAATTTAAAGGAATTTCAGATACTCTGCTTTGAAAACCTGACGTGTAGAGTTTACCATGACATTAATTGTAATTAATTTATCAGGAGATAGGAATGGCTCGTCGCACTAGAAGCCAACAAAATGATGAGGGTTCCCAGGTTGGTAATGCTGGCCAACCGGGAGGTTTGGAAGCCACCGAAGGTGCTGCTTCTGTCAATTCAGTTGGGACTGATCAGCAGCGACTCCAGACCGAGATGCTTCAGGTTCTCTCGGTTAAGGCGCAGTCGATGTGGGACATGCAGCATCAGATTCTGCATGCTTTGTCCACTCAGTCTGCCCCTCCTGTTCCATAGACTCAGCTTGACTCTACTGCTCCACAGACCCAACCTGCTCCATCTCAATCCTGGATAGGGGTTGGCCGCAGCTTTGCAGATTTCAAGAAGTTTACCCCTGCCCCTTTCTCTGAATCCACCAACCCTGTTGATGCTGAGCGGTGGATGCGAGATATGGAGAAGGCTTTTACAACTCATGGTAGTCAGGAATGGAGTGGATCAGATTTGCCACCTTCTTTCTCCAGGGAGAAGCTTATGATTGGTGGTTAGTTGAGGAGCAGTGTTGGGATGGATAGATTATTTCTTGAGGAGAGTTTAGAGAGATATTCCTCGATAAATACTTCCCCAGGAGTGTACAGAGACAGATGGAATCATAGTTTATCAAATTGGAGCAAAAGGATCTTTCTGTGGCCCAGTATGAAGCTGAATTCACCAGGTTGGCTCGTTTTGCTCCAAATATTGTGACCAATGAAATGGCCAAGGTCACAGATTCACTGAGGGACTGCGACCCCGACTGAGGCAAGCAGTCAATACATTTGAGCTTCTCACTTACAGTGCGTGGTGAATAAGGCCTTGGTGATTGAGAGGGATATGAATGCTGTTCAAAAGGATTAGAAGCAGCGGAAGAAGAGAAAAGGGCCTACTTCTGGCCAATCCTCAGCTTAGGCCAAGAAGAAGGGTGCACAGCAGGCCCCAGCTGAACCACATAACAAGGAGACTCGTTGCATTCATTGTGGTAACTCCCACCCTGGAAAGCCTTGCCACAGATTGACTAGTGCCTGCTTTGTCTGTGAGAAAACTGATCACAAGATTGCCACCTGTTCCTTTCGGAAGGATCAACAGCCTTCTTCAAGTCAAGGAATGAGCCAGCAGTATCAACAGCAGCCATCGAGGACCCAGGGAAGGGTCTTCAACCTCACTCAACAGGACACTGCCGCTTCTAATTCTGTGGTGATAGGTATACCTTTAATGTTATATATAGTATTACATTCTTATCTAGTGCAATGCATTGATAGTTAATTAAAAGTTAGGTTCAATCCTTAATGTTAAAACAAATTACACTTATGTCCATGAATGATTAAAGTGGGTACTACTTATGTTCAAACTTTAATTGACCCGGATACCATGCATTCTTTCATATCTGACATCTATCTTGACAAGAATGCATCATTGACACCTAGTTCTCTGGAGCAAGAGTTGCATATTACCTTCCAAATGGAGATGTCATGAAAGTTGACACAGTATGCAAATCTTTCCCAATTATCTTGGAAGATAGGAGGTCGAATGCGGATCTCATTGTCCTTCCACTAAAGTTTTTCGATGTTATCCTTGGAATGGATTGGTTGGCCTCCTATCATGCTTCAGTAGATTGTTTCAGGAAGATTGTCAACTTCAAAACTCCAAGTCAGCCTGAATTCAGTTTTATTGGTGGTCAGAAACACCTAGCCTCAGTGTTCATATCAACGATGTAGGCTGGAAAGTATATGATGAGTGGTGGTCAAGGATTTCTTGCTGTAGTCAAGGACCTTCAGCAGGAAGAGACCAAGTTGGAGGATATTCCTATAGCTCAAGAATTCCTGACGTCTTTCCGGATGAATTGTCTGATTTACCCCCAGACCGAGAAGTCGAGTTCTCCATTGATCTAGTTCCTGGGACTGGACCTATATCTAAGGCCCCTTATCGCATGGCCCCGGCTGAGTTAAAGGAACTGAAGGATCAGTTGCAAGAGCTTCTAGATCAAGGATTTATTAGACCCAGTGTTTCTCCTTGGGGTGCTCCAGTTCTATTTGTCAAGAAGAAGGATGGCAGTCTTCGACTTTGCATTGATTACCGGGAAATCAATAAGGTAATAGTGCGAAATAAGTATCCTCTGCCGAGGGTTGACGACTTGTTTGATCAACTCCAAGGAGCCCAAATATTCTCAAAGATTGATCTCAGGTCAGGGTACCATCAACTCAAAATCAAGGAGGGGGATGTGCCAAAGACAGCATTCAGAACTAGATATGGCCACTATGAGTTCTTGGTGATGCCATTTGGGTTAACTAATGCCCCAGCAACATTCATGGACTTAATGAACAGAATTTTTAAGCCATATCTAGATCAGTTTATGGTGGTTTTCATTGATGATATTCTGATATATTCCAAGAGCCACAAGGAGCATGAGGACCACCTAAGGATTGTGTTGCAGATTCTTCGAGAGAAGAAGCTTTATGCCAAGCTGCAGAAGTGTGAGTTTTGGTTGGACCAAGTATCTTTCTTGGGTCATATAATCTCTAAAGATGCTATATCAGTGGACCCGAAAAAGATTGAAGCTATCATTAGCTGGAGCCGACCTTCCAATGTGGCAGAAGTCAGAAGCTTCTTGGGGTTAGCCGGGTATTACTGTAAATTTATGAAGAATTTCTCTCGTATTGCTCTACCCCTAACTCGCTTAACCCAAAAGCGAGTGAAGTTTGACTGGACAGTAGAGTGTGAGAAAAGTTTTCAGGAGTTAAAGCAGCGCCTGGTGTTAGCTCCCATTCTTATTCTTCCGACAGGATCTGAAGGTTTTACTATATATACTGATGCCTCTCAGAAAGGATTGGGATGTGTTTTGATGCAGAATGAAAGGGTGATAACCCATGCCTCCAGACAACTGAAACCTAATGAGCAGAATTATCCTACTCATGATCTGGAATTAGCTGCTATGGTTTTTGCTCTGAAGATTTAGCGGCATTATCTATATAGAGTGTCGTGTGATGTGTATACAGATCATAAGAGTCTAAAATACATCTTCACACAGAAGGAGCTAAATTTAAGGTAGAGGAGGTGGTTGGAACTATTGAAGGATTATGACATGAATCTATAGTATCATCCTGGGAAGGCCAATGTAGTGGCTGATGCTTTGAGCAGGAAATCCTCTTCTGAGTTAGCTGCTATGATTACTTCCCAGCCTCACGTATTGAGAGATCAGAAGAAGTGGGAGGTTGGTCTGAGAGTACAGCAGCCTGATGGGCTTATAGCAGCACTTGTACTCCAGCCAACCCTAGTTGACAGAATCAAGTCCTCCCAGATAGAAGATTCTGATCTACAAAGGATTAAAGAAGTTGTGCAGTCAGGAGTTCCGAATGAATTTTATGTAATGAAGGATGGATCTCTGAAATTTGAAGGAAGACTTTGTGTGCCAAACATTGAGGAACTGAAGGCTGAAATTTTGAAGGAGGCTCACTACTCTCCTTATACTGTGCATCCAGGTGGCACTAAGATGTACAGAGACTTAAAAGAAAATATTTGGTGGAAATGTATGAAGAGGGAGATTGCTCAGTATGTGGCCAAGTGCTTGGTGTGTCAGCGAGTGAAAGCTGAGCATCAAAGGCATGCGGGACCTCTTCAGTCTCTGATGATTCCACAGTGGAAATGAGAAAAGATTACAATGGACTTTGTAATTGGTCTGCCCAAAACTCCCAGGAGTAACGATGCAGTTTGGGTTATTGTGGACATACTAACAAAATCAACTCATTTCCTACCTTTCAGAGTTGGGATCTCTAGTGAAAGATTGGCTAATTTGTATATTGAGCAGATCATGAGACTCCATGGTGTTCCTGTATCTATTGTATCAGATAGGGATACTAGGTTTGTGTCTCAGTTTTGGCAGAGTCTTCATAAGGCCATGGGAACCAAATTAAACTTCAGTACTGCCTATCATCCTCAGTCAGATAGGCAATCAGAGAGGACCATACAGATTCAGGAAGATATGTTGCAAGCCTATGTGATGGACTTGGGTGGAGCTTGGGATAACCATTTACCTTTGGTGGAGTTTGCATATAATAACAGTTACCAGGCCAGTATCCAGATGGCTCCGTTTGAAGCCCTGTATGGTAGGAGGTGCAGATCTCCTTTATATTGGGATGATGTAGGAGAGAGAAAATTACTAGGTCCTGAGCTGATCAGCAGATAGTAGATAAGGTGCATTTGATCAGGAAGCGTCTTCGTACAGCTCAGAGCAGGCAAAAGAGCTATGCTGATGTCAGAAGAAGGGAATTAAAATTCCAGGTTGGGAACCATGTTTTCTTAACGGTATCACCAACCAAGGATGTGATGAGATTTGGGATTAGAGGAAAGCTAAGTCCACGTTATATTGGACCTTTTGAGATCTTGAGCAGAGTCGGGGAGGTTGTGTTAGTAATAGTGCCCTAGGCCTAGGCCTATTGTATGGACATGGTATTTTGAATATTTATGAGCATTTACTATTATCATAATTTGCATGTTTATTATATAATAATGTCCTTGAATAATATTATTAATTATTCTAAATGTTCCTAATCGGTTATTATTGTGGGAATAACAATAAATTAAGATTAGTATGAAATTTGATTGATATTCATGGGATGAATATGTGTATGAGATACAAATCAAATTTATATGTATTTGTTGAGAATAAATATTAAACAAGACCCATTGAGATTAATACATGGATCAAAGTCATAAGTTAATCTCTAGTAGTTGTGTCATTAAATCCTTAGACCTGAGATTGCTATAGTTCTCAACATGAGGAATATTATGTTTTGACATAATCAAACGTTGTCTTTAACCGGATGATTATAAAGATTATGCTTGAACATAATACGAATCATGTAGTGAGATATGAGTGATTAAGATGGAATTTATCCCTCTTATTATAAGAGAGATATCTCTGGGCCCCTCGATGATTGAGATTGAGAAATGCATGGCCGTGCTCAAATGAATTGATAGAGATCAATATCATTTGTTTAGTCAGTCTAATTGAATTTTAAGAAATTAAAGATAGAGCGATATAAGGTTGACTTTTTCCATGCCTTATATTCTATCAAGATATCATGTGCAAAAGGATTATGTCATTAGCTACTTTAAGGTTGTCTCGGAACGTGAGCTTTTCATTTAACTTGGGTAGTCATAATATCTTGCTAGAGGCCGCTTATGACTTGTAGGATCAAAATGTGATTTAGGCCTACTGCCAACGTTAATTGAACCTATAGGGTCGCACACTAAGAACGGACAATAATGGTTACGGTTTGTTACTCTCTATAGTAATTTAAAATGATGAGATTATTTTAAATTACAAATAATAATTAGTTGTCATTTAGATTCGAGTTTAATTTTAAGAAAATTTAAATTTGTAATTTAAATTATGACAAGTAATTAATTTGTTATATTTTCTTATTGGATAAGGAAATAATCCATAAAGGTTTTTGGTTAAAAATATAAATTCCTTATTTGGTAAGGATTAGGGTTTAAATTGTCATTATTTAAAAGAAGTTTTAAATAAATATTAATTAAAATCCTAGTTAACCAAAACCCCTAGCAGACTTGTATATATATGATATATACGTTTTTAATGTCTATGGGGCATTTGAAAGGTCGTGTCTATTGGGGCATTTGAAGGGTCGTATCTTTTGCCTTAAAATAGAAAACAGAGAGTTGGAAACCATGGTTCATTTTTGTGAAAAATGGACTTGTTGAACTAGCATTCAAAAACTATTTTGGTGTCCGTTCGTGTGTGGATACTTGTAGAGGGTGGTCGTCTTTCTGAAGGCAGCACCTTTGAAGATCCGAGCAAATCTAACACAAGAACAGACAGGATTATATACTGATCAACAAAAGGTAATGTTTTTCGTTTATCCTTCTTTCGTTTTTATGAAACGCATGTGATCCTTGGTGGGTTATGAAATAGATTTATTTTGTTTCCGCTGCATTTTATTCCAATTAGATTGGATTTTCCATTCCGTAATCCAACAGTGGTATCAGAGCCACTTGCGTTTTCATAAAATCGAAACTGCCATGTTTGATTGTATGTATGAGATGTATATGATCTTGGCATGGTTTGCGTTCTTGTATATATATATGATATTAGTGTTTGCACGAACGACATAGATAATAGGTTTTCTAAGGTGTTAATTGATGAATCTGTTTCCTGTAAGGATTCGTTAATATGATTAAAATCCGAATGGGATATTGCAATTAAAGTGTTTAATATCATGATATATGATTTCGGTGATGTCTTAATTAGATTAATACATGAACTGAATTCACATATCAATAAGGATTTATCAATTGCTGTTTATGGTGGTGCGGATGTAAGCCTTAAATTTATTGATGAGATCAATAAAATCAAATTTTAGGATGAAACTTTATTGTATCTCCAAATTTTAGGAACCGCAGTACTACCTAATCAGAGCGCCTTGTAAATTTAATTGGTTTTAAAAACACGCCTATTTTCTTTAATGCAATATGTATATGCTATATGATAACATGATATATTTTGCATGGTGTGTTGCTTTGTATGGTGCATGGTATGGCCTTGTGACCAATATGATTGGCAGGTTTTATTATTCTTTTACAAGGGTTGTAATTATTAATATGGCCTGCGTGCTATTTTGTTTCATTATAATTTTTCTTTTACTTTTAGTAGTATTTGTTTATTTATTGTAATAAAGCAAGAAGACAAAGCAAACCATTTAAGTCCTGCAATCCAACCATGGTGATAGAGGAGCTAGGTGTCTATGCACATGATGATGGTCAAGTAGACATTATGGTGTTGCTCATTATTACCTAGGATTGACCATTGATCTTCATATTGGCTTATGAAGATCAATCTTGATAAGGTCATACTATGACATGTTTATTATATACATGTATGAGATGCTATGTATGATGTTTCATATCATGTATGAGTATGTGATACTAAATGCATGATGAGATCTATCTATCTATCCCTCACATAAAATCTTAAGTTGACATGCCATCCATATTTGACACTTGTCAAGGCTTTTATCACCTTAATGTGGGTTCTACCAAAGTAGAAGTACATTGGGTTACATTAGTGAGGCAAGATGGGTAATGGTGCTACCCATATGTTTAAAAATGGTTTAACTTAATTAGGTTATCAAAACGGTTTTGGGCCTAATGGCATGAGATGGGATTTAAACATGCCGAGACATATGATGTCAAAATCCCATAAATTTCTAAGAGTTGCATGAGTTGCAATTGGTAAGAGTTACCTACCTAAAAAACTTAATTTTAAGCGTCATGCCAAAGCTGACTTAAAGTTGAGTATAAATATGGATCTTAGCTCACTAAATTAATATGATTTTATCATTGAGGGTTGTTAATTTAGTGGGAGTTTTTCATAATCAAAATACTTAACGAACTTTGCATTTATTGTAGATGGCCAACAATGATAACAATTCTACTATGTCACTGCGATCAATCCTTGCGAAGGACAAACTTACTGGGACTAATTCCTTGACTGGTTTCAAAATTTGAGAATTGTTCTCAAACAAGAAAGGAAGCTTTATGTCCTGGATCAACCTCACCCTGAAGAACCAGCCGATAATGCTTCTAGAGCTGAAAAGAATGCTTATGAGAAGCATCATAATGACTCTATTGATGTTGCATGCTTGATGCTAGCTACCATGAGTTCTGAACTTCAGAAAGATTTGGAAAACATGGAAACTTATGATATGATTGTCAATCTAAAGGAAATGTTCCAGCAACAAGCAAGGCAAGAAAGGTATGATACTACCAAGGCATTGCACTCTTGCAAAATGGCTGAGGGTGCTTCAGTTAGCGCTCATGTGTTGAAAATGAAAGGCTATATTGAGCACCTTGATAGGCTTGGATTTCCATTGAGCCAAGAGTTGGCAACAGATTTGATCCTAAATTCACTTCCTGATAGTTATGACCAGTTTATCATGAACTATAACATGAATGAAATGGACAAATCAATTTCTGAGCTGCATACGATGCTTAAAACTGCTGAACAGAATATTAAGTCCAAGCCTGGCCATGTTCTGATGGTTCAAAAGGGAAAGGGCCTTATGAAGAAAGGAAAAGGAAAGGGTAAGGGAAGGGCTGGAAAGTCCAATGCTCAACCCAAGCCCAATCCTAAACCCAAGGCTAAAGCCCCAAAGGAGGGTGTCTGTTTCTTTTGCAATGAACCTGGTCATTGGAAGAGAAACTGCAAGCTGTATTTGGAGGATCTAAAGAAGAAGAAGAAGACTGGTGAGACCGGTTCTTCAGGTATTTATGTTATAGAGATTAATTTCTCCTTCTAGTTCCTGGGTATTAGATACTGGATGTGGATCTCACATTTGCACAAATGTGCAGGGGCTCAAAAGGAGTAGACAACTGAAGAAGGGCGAAGTTGATCTTCGAGTAGGCAATGGAGCAAAAGTTGCTGCTTTAGCTGTAGGAAGTTATGAACTTTCTTTGCCCAGTGGGCTTTTGTTAGTTTTGAACAATTGCTTTTATGTTCCTACAATGTGTAGGAATATTATTTCAGTTTCTTGTTTGGATAATGATGGTTTTTCTTTTATTATTAAGAATAATAATTGCTCCATTTATCATAAAGACATGTTCTATGCAAATGCCGAATTACTAGATGGTCTTTATGTTTTGAATCTTCAAAAATCCAACAATTCTTCTGTCTATAACATAACTACCAAGAAAGTTAAGTCCAATGACTTAAATTCAACCTATCTTTGGCATTGTCGCCTTGGCCATATAAATGAGAAACGCATATCAAAACTCCATCAAGATGGACTTTTGAACTCATTTGATTTTGAATCATATGATACATGTGAATCTTGTCTATTGGGTAAGATGACAAAGGATCCCTTTACTGGACACAGTGAAAGGGCCAATGAATTATTGGGCCTAATACATACAGATGTATGTGGACCATTAAGTTCAGATGCCATAGGAGGTTACAAGTACTTCATTACATTTACTGATGACTTCAGTAGATATGGTTATGTCTACTTGATGAGACACAAATCTGAATCATTTGAAATGTTCAAATCTTTTCAAAATGAAGTACAAAACCAACTTGGCAAGACAATCAAGGCACTTCGATCTGATCGAGGTGGAGAATATTTGAGCCAAGATTTTTATGACCATCTTAGAAGTTGTGGAATCATTCCACAGCTAACTCCTCCTGGAACACCGCAATGGAATGGTGTGTCTGAAAGAAGGAATCGAACCTTATTAGATATGGTTCGATCTATGATGAGTCTAACAGATCTTCCACTTACCTTTTGGGGTTATGCACTTGCCACAGCTGCGTTCACACTAAATCGAGTTCCAACCAAAGCGGTTGAAAAGACGCCATATGAGATGTGGAATGGTAAAAAGCCCAGTTTGTCTTTTCTTAAGATTTGGGGTTGTGAAGCTTATGTAAAACGTCAAGTTTCAAATAAGCTGGAACCCAAGTCTGACAAATATTTTTTTGTGGGATATCCTAAAGAGACTAAAGGATACTACTTTTACAATCCCATTGAGAACAAAGTGTTTGTTGCTCGGAATGGTGTCTTTCTAGAAAGGGAATTTATTTCTAAAGGAACCAGTGGGAGCAAGGTACAACTCGAAGAAATTCGAGAACCACAAGATAACATTGAACCGCCTGTGGATGCTCAAAGTCAACAAACCATTGTTGACACACCACCTGTAGCACAAAAATTACGTAGATCTGATAGGATACGTCATGAGCCCGAGAGATATGGATTTCTTGTGACTGATAATCATGATGTATTGTTAGTGGATCAAAATGAACCTACTACCTATCAAGAGGCTATGTTAGATCCAGACTCTGAGAAATGGTTAGAGGCCATGAAGTCTGAAATCCAATCCATGTATGATAATCAGGTATGGACCTTGATTGAGCCACCTGAAGGTACAAAGACCATTGGGTGCAAATGGGTTTTCAAAAAGAAAACTGACATGGATGGTAAAGTGCATACTTACAAAGCAAGGCTAGTTGCAAAAGGTTTCAAACAAACTCATGGTATAGACTATGATGAAACTTTTTCACCTGTAGCCATGCTTAAGTCTATTAGAATTCTCATTGCCATTGCTGCATATTATGACTATGAGATTTGGCAAATGGATGTTAAAACTGCGTTTCTTAATGGAAACTTACTTGAGGATGTGTACATGACACAACCTGAGGGTTTTGTACAACCTGAGAATTCTAGTAAAGTATGCAAGCTTCAAAGATCCATTTATGGTTTGAAGCAGGCTTCTCGGAGTTGGAATCTTCGTTTTGATGAATCAGTCAAAGAGTTTGGATTTATCAAAAATGAAGATGAACCTTGTGTTTACAAGAAAGTTAGTGGGAGCGCCATTGTATTTCTGGTCTTATATGTTGATGACATTTTACTCATTGGGAATGATATCCCTACCTTGCAGAGTGTCAAGTCTTGGTTAGGGAAATGTTTCTCAATGAAAGACTTAGGCGAAGCTGCCTATATCCTAGGGATAAAGATCTATAGAGATAGATCTAAGAGGCTGATTGGTCTAAGTCAAAGTACTTACATAGACAAAGTACTGAAAAGGTTCAGTATGCAAGATTCCAAGAGAGGATACTTGCCTATGTCTCATGGTATTACACTTAGCAAATCTCAGTGTCCTAACACAAAAGATGAGCGAGAGCGCATGAGTAAGATTCCTTATGCTTCAGCAATAGGATCTATCATGTATGCTATGTTGTGCACTAGACCAGATGTCTCTTATGCTTTAAGCATAACGAGTAGATACCAGTCAGATCCCGGTGAGAGTCACTGGACGGCTGTCAAGAACATTCTTAAGTATCTGAGAAGATCTAAAGATGTGTTCTTGGTGTATGGCGGATTGGAAGATGATCTGGTTGTAAGTGGTTACACAGATGCAAGCTTTCAATCTGACAAAGATGATTTCGATCGCAGTCAGGATATGTGTTTTGTTTAAATGGTGGTGCTGTTAGCTGGAAAAGTTCGAAGCAAAGCACTGTTGCTGATTCTACAACTGAAGCTGAATACATAGCAGCATCTGATGCAGCAAAGGAAGCAGTTTGGATCAAGAAGTTCATTACTGACCTTGGAGTGGTTCCTAGCATCACAAATCCTGTTGATGTTCATTGTGACAATAATGGTGCTATCGCACAAGCAAAGGAACCTAGGTCACATCAGCGATCCAAACACATTCTTAGGCGTTATCATCTCATTCGAGAAATCATTGAGAGAGGTGACGTAAAAATATGCAGAGTTCCAACAGATGACAATGTTGCTGATCCATTGACTAAGCCTCTACCACAAGCAAAGCATGATCGTCATGCTAGGTTCATAGGTATTAGATACATTGATGAGTGGGCCTAGTGCAAGTGGGAGATTGTTAGTAATAGTGCCCTAGGCCTATTGTATGGACATGGTATTTTGAATATTTATGAGCATTTACTATTATCATAATTTGCATGTTTATTATATAATAATGTCCTTGAATAATATTATTAATTATTCTAAATGTCCCTAATCGGTTATTGTTGTGGGAATAACAATAAATTAAGATTAGTATGAAATTTGATTGATATTCATGGGATGAATATGTGTATGAGATACAAATCAAATTTATATGTATTTGTTGAGAACAAATATTGGACAAGACCCACCTTGAGATTAATACATGGATCAAAGTCATAAGTTAATCTCTAGTAGTTGTGTCATTAAATCCTTAGACCTGAGATTGCTATAGTTCTCAACATGAGGAATATTATGTTTTGACATAATCAAACGTTGTCTTTAACCGATGATTATAAAGATTATGCTTGAACATAATAAGAATCATGTAGTGAGATATGAGTGATTAAGATGGAATTTGTCCCTCTTATTATAAGAGAGATATCTCTGGGCCCCTCGATGATTGAGACTGAGAAATGCATGGCCGTGCTCAAATGAATTGATGGAGATCAATATCATTTGTTTAGTCAGTCTAATTGGGTTTCGAGAAATTAAAGATAGAGCGATATAAGGTTGACTTTTTCCATGCCTTATATTCTATCAAGATATCATGTGGCAAAAGGATTATGTCATTAGCTACTTTAAGGTTGTCTCGGAACGTGAGCTTTTCATTTAACTTGGGTAGTCATAATGTCTTGCTAGAGGCCGCTTATGACTTGTAGGATCAAAATGTGATTTAGGCCTACTGCCAACGTTAATTGAACCTATAGGGTCGCACACTAAGAACGGACAATAATGGTTACGGTTTGTTACTCTCTATAGTAATTTAAAATGATGAGATTATTTTAAATTATAAATAATAATTAGTTGTCATTTAGATTCGAGTTTAATTTTGAGAAAATTTAAATTCATAATTTAAATTATGACAAGTAATTAATTTATTATATTTTCTTATTGGATAAGGAAATAATCCATAAAGGTTTTTGGTTAAAAATATAAATTCTTATTTGGTAAGGATTAGGGTTTAAATTGTCATTATTTAAAAGGAGTTTTAAATAAATATTAATTAAAATCCTAGTTAACCAAAAACCCCTAACAGACTTGTATATATATATATACATTTTTAATGTCCATGGGGCATTTGAAAGGTCGTGTCTATTGGGCCATTTGAAGGGTCGTGTCTTTTGCCTTAAAAATAAATAAACAGAGAGTTGGAAACCATGGTTTGTTTTTGTGAAAAATGGACTTGTTGAACTAGCATTCAAAACTATTTTGGTGTCCGTTCGTGTGTGGATACTTGTAGAGGGTGGTCGTCTTTCTGAAGGCAGCACCTTTGAATATCCGAGCAAATCTAACACAAGAACAGACGGATTATATACTTATCAATAAAAGGTAATGTTTTTCGTTTATCCTTCTTTCGTTTTTATGAAACGCATGTGATCCTTGGTGGGTTATGGAATAGATTTATTTTGTTTCCGCTGCCATTTTTTCCAATTAGATTGGGATTTTCCATTCCGTAATCCAACAGGTTGCTTACAGCCTGGCATTGCCTCCGATTCTATCTGGGGTACACAATATTTTTCATATCTTTATGTTGAGGAAGTATATCTCCGACCCCAGCCATGTCATAGCGTATGAGCTTATACAATTGAGGAAAGATTTATCATATGAGGAGCATCCTGTGCGTATTGTGGACTGCAAATATCAGGTTCTGAGACGGTGTATCATTCCATATGTCAAGGTACAATGGAGTAATCATTCTAAGAGGGAGGCTACTTGGGAACTTGAGGAGGAAATGAAAAAGAAGTATCCACAACTATTTATATCCTAATATAGTTAATAATATAGCTACGACCGTTGACTTTTGAATAAAGACTTAGTTGATTGTGTGATAAAATTGAAATTTTAATTTTCTCTAATGAAAGTTATCAATTTCGAGGCCGAAATTTTTATAAGGAGGGGAGAATGTAATCCCCGGGATCCACAACCAACAAACAAGAAGATTTGGATAAGATCTTTGGGGGAGTTAGTTATGGATAAGTTGGCCTTTATCCAAAATTACCGATGGAGCTTTTTGGATGAAATTTTCAGGCATCAAACCAGCTGCAACTAGGAGTCCTTCATTAGCCTATCCAATGCCCATCAAAGGATAAGATTTACAAGAGTTTGGGTGGTGCATTAAAGGAGGCGGTGCATGAGGATAAGATAAGAACGAGTGAAGCTTTGGATAAGGCAACGGCTGCACTATAAATAAGAGAGCAGAGGTCTTCGGGAAGAGCATTGAACGGAGAGGAATCAAGGAGAATCCAATCCAACCGGCCATCAAATTGAAGGCATCTTCTATTCTTCACCTTGGGCGAGAAGGAGGAGAAAGAGAAGAGACGATCGGAGCCGGAGCCGTTGAGGAGCTTCCTACGGGCGATCATCTACGGGTTACGGTGAGTGATCTTGTAACCTGAGGCAAGGTAAGGGAGAGATCGGTATGAGATTTCTTACAGTGCTACGGCACAGATTCATCTTGTCTTCTTCTTGGGATTATTATTAATTAAAGAGGTTGGGGTATAGTTTACCCTGTACATCTTGTGTTGGGCTGCCTTGATTTGGGCCTTGTTGGGCCGATCTATGAGCCATTTTTGAGCCACTTTTTGGGCCCTGTAGTGGGCCGAGAATGGCAAAATAAATATATGGCCCGAATCATGATTGAATCTAGTTTCTTGGGATATTTTTAAATCCCCATTTGGACAAATATATTGAGAGATATTCGAGCCCAAAGTCGAGCCCATGAAGTAGTCTGGGTAGAGTTTTAAGAATCATTTTATTATTCAGATTTTAAAAATTTAATAATGTAAAATGATACTGTAGATACCCAGGTGTCCAAATAGTTGGGTTATCAATTGGAATTTGCATACTGAGGTAGGTAAGCCAAGTATTATAAATTTATAAATTATTTAATTTGTAAATTGTGAACTTACAGTTAAATGTAATTATATTAATCTTGCAAAATTATGTTGTTACTATCGAGATGATAATATGCAATTATGATAATGACAGTAAAAATTTATGTGTCGCTGCGGTTCTCATATGACAGATTATGATATGACAGATTATGATATGATAGATTACTGGTACCAGGACCCTTCCTCTTAGGGGACATTTAAGAGTGATACACAAGATGAGTACCGTAGGGCCGTGGGACACATAAAGGAAAACAATAACAGTATAAACAGTGTTTTGTTTACATCACATATTCTAGTATTTATTATTTAATTAAGCTTCCAAATTATTTGATCTGATGACATGAATATGTTGATAGTATAATAAATGTAATTTGAAATTGTATTAGGCTTACTTATTGAGTGTGAGCTCATAGAATTCTCTCAATATTTTTCAGAGCCTCAGGAATGAAGAAGGATATTTGGGATAGACGGAGCTTTTATTAAATAAATTTAGTTCCATTATATTGATATAGTTCAGTGTTGCTTGTGTGTAGGGCTGGTAGCCCAAGACTGATAATTATGGTTTGTAATATATCATAAATTTGGATTTTTATTTTATATTGATGTATGTAATGAAGTTCAAGACGCCTTGCATGCCTGACATGCGGTAAGTTGTCACCCTAGCTTAAATTTTGAAACTGAAGCGTAACACTATCTAAGCTTACAAATGCACCTCTTCTAACAATAAGGTAGGTTTGAGTATTCTCGATCTATAATTACTCCCTACTATCCACTAAAATGGAGCCATACTTAAGTTATATCTAGTTACACGGAAGGAACGGAAGTAGAGGTGGTAGAAACCTGCACCATCCAAAAAAAAAAAAAAAAAAGTAGGGTCAGGTTTTTATTTTTATTTTTTTGACCCAAATTCAAAATGATTCGAAAATTTTAGCATCAAGTCGGGTTAGATCTTGAGTAACCCAAATGACTCGAAATTGATATTTAGGTAAGATATATTATTAATTTATTTTCTTTGAATTTAAAATTTTATCTAGATGTATTATATATAATTTTATGAATTATTAATTAGATTGCTTACATAACTAATATTTTAATATTTTGTACTCTTTAACATATAATAGTTGATACTAATGCAACTCAATAAATGATAGGATTAGAAGTATACTATTTTAAATTGAGTGTTATTGAATAATTGACATCAATAGCTTTAAACATTCTTAAGAAGGAGATAAAAAATATAGAATTAAGCATAACCTTGCTCCCTTTTTTAATTTATATGATTAAACACATTTTCAACATTTGCTTATTTATTTTGTAATCTTATTAATAATTTAACATTAATATTTATTAAATTTTAAAGTATACTTTTATAAACTATTGTTTAATTATATTATTTTAATATTTTATAAAATTTATAATTGATATTTCTATTAGTATTTAATCTTGCTATAATTTTGTGTCCAATTGCTCTATCATTTAGAGTAACAAATGGGTACAAAAAGAAAAGAGAGGATTGAATTAGTCATTGTTCAATTACTTAAAAAGAATAAGGAAGAAACATGTATTGAATTCTTTAAATAAAAAAAAAAAAAGCAAGCTAACCTAAAATGACCTATGGGTTATTCCTAATCCAGTCTTTAAGGATTAGAATTCTAATTCAATGCTTTGAACATGAATATGGCTCAAATCCGAAAATGATCCAAACCTAAAATAATCCAATCCAACTTGATTGCTACCTCAAAGTGAGGCTGCTAACTTGTGGCTTCAAGTCATTACTGGCGGCCAGAGTTGCATTGATTTGAGCAGTGCAATGGAGACAGCAAAAGTCTTGTTGCACTTTGCTGCACCGCGCTTGATGATTGGCATGTGCCGTGTGTGCGCTCATGCCAGGAGCAAAACCGTTATATCCTGCTTTGACGCGCGCATCAATCATTGAGGCTAGTGTGCACTTGCTACATCATCTTCGGTATAGCAAGACTTTTCCATGGAGGCAGAGGTCGAACCCATGGTTTATACTCTTGAAGTTTGGGCTGCAAATGTGCCAGGCAAGCCCATTATTCACAGTCCATTACCACGATCAGTAAAATGACAATTATTATTAATCCACAATTTATGTTTACCATATGATATGATATGCTTTTGTTTCGTTCCGGATAACTCTAAAGCTTTCGATGGGTCCCTAACTTGCATCACAAATTGGAACTCATCCCAAGCTTACATAACAAATTGATGCCCGTCCTATACTTTGAATCAAGTCTAATCAATCTTATATATATTGATGCTGATTCTAGCAAATAAAGCTGGTAGGCCGCTTAATAACGAATCTAATCTAGAGTTATCTCTAAGCATCCAAAAATCATTATTTCAAGCATGAGATGCAATTGACGGCATCATATTCATTTTTCTAAAAAAAGCTACAAAATAAAAATTTATATCTTATTTTTTATATTTAAAATTATAAATATATTTGATATAGCCAACTATTTTTAAAAATAAACAATATGGTAATATTGTTGTGGATGATTGTGTTAGAATAGAGGCAGTGAAGGTGATTAGAGCCATGGTGGTGGCAATGAAGATGTTGATGAAGCAAAGTAGATGACCGTAACAATAATGATATTGGTGAAGGTATCAGTGATAATGGATTTATCAACTATATGGAGGAAGTAATAATAGCAATGATAGAGTGCTAAGGCAATTATGGGGATGGATGATAATAGTGATAGAAATGATGGAAGTGATGATATTAATGATAGCCGTAAAAATATAATTTTTTTCTTTTAAAGTATTCTAAATAAAGATTATTCTCTTCTAAAAATAATAAAATGGCTTTGAAAAAAAAATAAGAATAATAGTAAAAAATATATTTTATTATGATTTATATAATTTAATTTAAAAAAAAGATAAAAAAATGATGCCATAACTGACATTCTATCCTTTTTGGCCTATCCTTTCTCCTATTTGTAGTTCATATTTTATCACCAACTACATAAAAATTTGAATCTTAGTTCGGACTGCTACTTTCTAATTAATGGCCCCGTAGAAAGTCCATTTGACTCAATTGCCGTAGATAAAACTATAAAAAAATTTAACAAAAAACAAACTTGATTTAGATACCTTCTAAGAAGGTTGATTTCTATTTGGACAAAGGAAGGTCAATGTCAAGATTTACTCCATCCTTTGGAGATGCTTTTACTGAAAAAGGAGATAAAGGTTTTGCTAGATGGATATTCCACTATCTAAGGTTCTAAAATGTTGAGATCAAAGTATTGGGCTTCCCAGAGCAAGTGAATAAGTTAGAAAAAAAGAAGGTTACACAGCGAAGCGGGTTTCAATCATCAATCTTCTTAAAAGCTGGGAGACCCATGTCCTAGTATTTTGACCCAAATTTTATACTCTGATATATCGGGTTCGACTCATCCTAAATTGGTATGATCATCCGACTGTACCAAAAAAAAAAAAAAAAACATAATCTTAGTTATACCATCTAAACGAAATTTTATACAGTTCTAGATTCCTAACGTCTTTGAAGATGCCTTTCTAAATTGGTAACCATATTGTAAATTGGTGATGATGCCTGATAAATAAAGGACTTTCAAGGTGCCTTGATGCTCGATGAAAGATACTTTCAAATTCATTTAGCTAGGAGAGATTTGTTGAAAGTTAACAAGCCTTTGATTTCAACCCCTCCATCCTTTTTGGTTCTAGACACTAATTTTCAGATAATGAAAACTAATAACTTTCTTTTCTTTCTTTTGAAAGGAAAGCTCTATGGAGTTTGCCTATCCTTTTCTAAACTCACACTATAAGCCTAAAGATAGACATAAAGTAAAAAGAGAGCACGTTAAGAACCATATTTAAGAGGATTGGTCTTTAGTTAATTGACAGAAATTTATCTTATGACTATTTTTTATTTTCTAGGAGCCTCCGTTCAGGGTGTGTCAAAATTAACTTTGACGGAAGTGTCCGTGGTAGAGCTGCTGGTTCGGCATTCATCATCAACCGTATAACTGAGCTTTATGCTGCTTGAGCTGGTATATCTTATGCAGCTCGGATTCTTCATGCTCATAGGCTCATGATCAAGGGTGATTCTATGACGGTCATTTCCTAGCTGTTAAAGGAGAATTGTTCGTGGTGCCCCACTATTCCGATTATTAGGAACATTTGGTCTATCCTGCATGAGGTTGATCGCTTTCAGATCCGTCATATATTTCAAGAAGCTAATTCGACGGCGAACTGATTGGCAGCTTTAGTGGCCTAGCATGGTGGGGTTTATGGTTATGGAGGCCGGGTGATCCCTGTCCTGTTCTTCTGCAACAAATTTTGTACTCGAATCTATCTGGGCTGATTCGCACAAGACTTGTGTGATCGCCCGTTTGTATCAAAAAAAAAAAAAAAAATTTGACAGAAATTTATCTTTTCATGCTATTAGCTGAATATGAATTTTTTCTAAGAGAGGCATTTAGCTTTTGCTTGGGAGGAGTTCAATCATGATAGATAAAGGATAGAGGGCTTTTATTTTTTCAATCTTATCTTCCATCCTTTATACTGAACAGCCTGGTGAATATAACAGTGAGAATGTTAACTTCTTAATTTGTATAGTTACCACATGTTTTAAGATAACTATTTAACAAATTTCATTTCTTTTAACCGAATAATACATTATATTGCCCAATATGATTTAGGTCTTAATTAGGTTTGCGACTAATAATTTTCTAACGTTCAAACTTTCGGCCAATCATAATACTATATAGACAACAACAAAATAGTCAAAATAAAAGAATTATTTTGTTAATAAATTGAAACTCATTAGATCATCTCTCAACAGGTCAATCATAGACGGTTACAGTTCTTACTTGGTTTTAGGCACTCTACAAATAATAATCTAGACATCATATTTATAAATAAAAAAAACTCAAATATAATAAAAATAAATTTCTATATAAGAATTTCTTAATAATCAAGCAAAATAGTTCTAATCAAATAAGAACTAGAACTTCGATCTTGATTTAATTTTTAATACTATTGATGCAATGTTTCGACTGTTGCCAGAATCAAATTGTGCTCCTCTAATCTTATAAAACCGAAGAGATAAAATATGGTACCAACAGACATTAGGTATTAAAACGTGCACTCAAGACCTGTTAAAAATTTGTCTTCAGTCCAAAAAAATGTCGCACCTTCTTAACGAGGAGCAAACAGCGAATCTTTCATTATCATCCACACTAAAGTAAAATGCCGTGGAATTACAGGTTTAGAACCAGAATCTGATTCCTTTGGTCGAAACCTTGGCTTGATAACTTCAACAAAATCCAATCCAGTCTTCCCCACCGCCAATATTCCCCAACCCAAAGAGCACATATCCTCCACCATGATTCCCCCTTCTTTACCTTTCTTGTCGGCCAGCCACCTCCACGCCTCCATCCGTTTACCCGCCCAGCCCCTTACCACCCTTTTTCGGAAATTTCTATTTGCACCGTTCAAATTATTTTTCACATCTTTTTTTTATTTTTATAAATTTTTTTTTAAACTATTCTTTCTTTTTTCTCTCCACACTTTCATCTCATCTCCTTCCCTCTTTCCTTCTCTTTGGTACCATCCTCATCTCCTTTCCTCTTCACCACCGCTCCCCCTCGATCCCGTCTTCTTCCCATTCCTTGGCATCAACCTAGCAGCGCTCCCTCCTTCGACACTGGTTTCTTCTTTGGCATTGCTCGGTCTGTTTGGCCAAACAAAAGTCATTTTATTCAGGTCGATAAGCTGGATCGAATAGAGACTTTTTGTTCGGCTAAACAAAACCCAAAAGAGGCCTGCAATTCGATCCTGTTTAATCGAATGGTGCCTAAGGGTGCCAAGGGTCAGAGAGAGCCCATGCCAAGAAGTGAGGAGAATAGAGACTTTTTGTTCGGCTAAACAAAACCCAAAAGAGGCCTGCAATTCGATCCTGTTTAATCGAATGGTGCCTAAGGGTGCCAAGGGTCAGAGAGAGCCCATGCCAAGAAGTGAGGAGAAGATGAGGACCAAGCCGATGTTGAAGATTGGGAGGGGTGTTGGAGAAGGAGGAGGAGACAAAAAGAGAAGAAAATAAGAGACAAGAGGCGCTATAGAGAGAAAAGAAAATGATGCCGAAGAGAAGATGAGAGAAGGAAAAAGGAGACGATGTCAAGAAGGAAAAAAGATACAGTACTAGAAAGAAGATGAGAGGAGAGGGCGGTGCCAGAAAAAAAAAAAAAAACGGGGGAGGAAGGAGGACCGCAAAACGGGGGGGGGGGGGGGGTTGCATGGGGAGGAGGAGGAGGGATGCGGAGAAAAAAAAAAAAAAAAAAAAATAGTTTAAAAATTTGAAATCTTTTTTTAAAACTAAAAGGATGTGGAGAGTAATTTGATCCGTGCAAATAGAAATTCAGTCTTTCCCCGTTACCATCCCTCGCACCACCAATGAAAACCACCGAATCAGACGGCCGATACTGCTGTGCCCCTCGATTGAGTCGATTCCTCCCTCTCTCTCTCTCTCTCTCTTTCTCTCTCTCGCCTATAAATCCCCACCACCTCGTAAACCTTTTCCATCGCTCCACACGTGACTCTTCTCACCTCGCCCTCGCCATCGCCATCCGCCTCGAACCCCCGCTCGCTGTTCCTGCGGATCCGACCTGACGCCGGCGGCGGCGACATTCAACATATCCAGGAGATCGTGGGGCGGCGTTGGGCCCGGAGAGCGGGCGCGATGTCGCCAGGGGCGAAGAATGGGACATCGGAGATCGAGTCCGAGGTGGAGTCGATGGGATCGTCTTCGGGGAGCCGCTTCCCTCTGATCACTTCCGACATCTCCCTCGGCCTCCTCCGCCGCCCGGCGGCCGACCAGGGGAAGCTTCTTGAGCGCTTCGTCATCTACCCCGATAACCAGTGCGTATTTGTCCTCCTCCTCTTCCTCCGCCTTGTTTCTTTCCTCCAATTTTTTCCCTTTTTTTTTTTTTTTTTCTTTTCCTTCTATTTTCCGTTACATAATACGTTAAGCTGCGCCAACTGTTCCTACATCCCATAGATTGATATTTCTATGAATAATCTGGGATAGAGATGACGGGGAAGCAAAGACAGCGAGCATAATTTCTGCGAAGCGTCAGTTTGAAAGGGGGAAAGAAAATCGATGGTTTAAAAGGCGTAAGATTATATGATATCTTATATTATTTGGCTTCAGAGAGGAACTGAGGAAGCCGGGTATTTTTAAGTCCGGTGCAGCGATATGGCCTGGTTTGAGCCTTCCAGCCTTTCAGACATGAGTGGGCCTTGTTTTCCACTAGACTGATTTAAATGGACCGATGTGGTAGACTGATTTAAATCGACCAGTCCTATATTTTTCATAACTAACGATTAATCGAGCTTTAATGAATGGGTACCATGCGATAAGATTAGATCTTTTGCAACCTATTACCTTTTCTTTTTAATCATTGGTTAGAATTATTTTTTTTAAAAAAAGCGTATTAGCTTGCTTGCCCTGGTTGTCATATATATTTGATAATTATACGAAAATTGGGAAGAGATAGATCAATCAAAAAGTTACGGTAGATTTTTATGTTCATTATTTCGCATAGGTCTCACATGCATTATCGTACAACTAGTGTAAACTTTTCCTTGCTTTCTTAGCAGCTTACAATGGTTCAATTAGCCCTAGATCCCTATTGGATATCACAGTACTAGCAAGCAGTGTGATCCCATCAATTAAATTTCTAAGAATATCTTGTTAACGTGTTTGGGTAAAAATTTTACCATTAGATATTCATAAGCATATGAGATTGATGCATTTTGTTTAGAAATTAAACTTAGATAGTTGGGAATATAAATCTAAATAAAATTACAAAATACCTTTACTTTTGAGAAGTACAAGATCCATAATAATTATATAATTTATAATAATTTTTTATATTATTTTATCACATATGATAAAAATTAATAATAATAATATTTACCCCTTCTTGACACACACACTATTAGCACTAGGAGTGCAACTCGGGCTCATGAAACTTGGGTTTTCCTCGACCTAACCCTAACCCTATTTGTAAAATATCAACCCTAACCCTAACCCTAATCCTATTTGTAAAACCTCAACCCTAACCCTATTTTTAAAAATCGGGTTTGGTTGAGTTTCGGATTGAATTTAGGTTGATGGAAAAAAAATAAAATAAAATACTGTTTTCAAAGTAAATAAACACCGAATTATGGATTCAGAGACGAAAAAATAAAATTTTTTGCCGAACATAAGCTGGACTCGGGCTTAACATTGTATTAAAATAAAAAGTCTTATTTAAATAAAGAAGAGAGAAGGTGCCGTAAACAAAGAAGAGAGGCAGTAAGTGAAACGAAATGTGCGATGGTTCACCTTTATGTTTGTCTTTTTTTCGCCTGCGAGCCTTGCTCTCCTTGCCCTCAAGTTGCCATCTCGTCCGACTGACTGACCCTTAACGCTCCTAAAAATTGGTGCCGATAAGCTACCTCGTTCGAGTAACCCTCGGGTTCGGGTTATCTCGGGTTTGGGTTGCGGTCAATGAACCCAGTCAATTACAAATTGGATCGTTAAACTCGGGTCTTGGGTTCGGATTGGGCAAATATGAGTTTAAACACTGCTGTAAATCGGGTTCGATGGGCCGGATTTGAGTTAAACTGGCCCAAGTTGCACCCCTAATTAGCACACGTAGTAATATAATGTATTATGAATAAAGATAAATTTGAATACATTCAAATGTAGATGACTTTGTCTCTTATAAATATATATATAATAAATTATAACTATATATTATATAATAATAATATATGTTATATTATAATTTATAATACTTAAAATATATTTAATTATTTCAAATAATTAAATATTACAAAAATTATTATTTTTTGTATTAAAATTAATAATACTATATAAATAAATATAATAGTTAATATATATATATCATAATAATTATATATTTACTAAGTTAAAATATAATATACATTTATAATAGATAATATTTTATTTATTTACTATAAAATATAATAATTATACTACAAATAATGTAATATTATTTATTATTAATTTAATAATATTATTAATTATGCTAATTATATGACAAATTTAATATTATATATGTATTATATTACATAATATTAAAATTTACTAATATATTAGTTTAAAATAATATAATAATTATAATTTATTATATGTAATTGAACATAATATTTTTTATTATTTATACCGATATGTAATAGATTTATTTAAATTTTTTATATTATGTTATATGATAAAAACTTATAATATTAATTTATATGTATGAATCTATGTTTCAAAGTAATCTTTATACATAATTAATTTATAGTTATTGTTGCTGCAATCATCCTCTCGAGCGTCCACAAGCGTTCGATCCTTCTTCGGCGTGCCAAGGATCCTCAGCGAGCCTCTCATGCCTGGGAGCTTGCAAGAAGTCCCGAGGACCGAAGATTTGGCGGGACCCTCGATGCTCAAGTCAGTGCTTTGGGCAACAGTCGTGAGCTTGAGAAACCTCGAAAGAGAAGGAGAGAGCTTAGAGAGAACTCTCTGTGAGCGTATGAGCATCAAGGAGTGGTAGTGAGTTGAGTTGTTATGGTTTTTGGAGTTACCTAGTTTATTGGTGGGCATGATTACTTGTCAGAGCATTGATGATGGGGGCAGCATAGTGGGCTAGCCTCCATGTGATTTATCAGAGTTGCAGGCTATGTTCCGTCTAATATGGATGGCTGCATAGTTGGTGGGTCAAGTCCCATCAGAGTGGATGACCACTTGATTTGGATGGTCGCTACAGGCTATTGCATGCTTGCAAGGCATGGGCGACCATTACAGCACTTTCTAGATACGTCCCCCATGTCGCGCGTTTGTTGTCCTGTGCGAGCCAAGCATGTGGGCCCTACAACATAGCCGCTGGGGCTCTGCTTGGGTGGTTGCTAAGGCCGATTGATCGAGGTTGAGCTGGCCGAGGCTGAGGCTGGCCGAGGCTGAAGCTGGCCGAGGTATGTTGGCCGAGGCTGAGGTTGGCTGAGGCTAAAGCTGGCCGAGGTATGTTGGCTGAGGCTGAAGCTGGCCGAGGCTGAGGCTGGCCAAAGCTGAAGCTGGCCGAGGTATGTTGGCTGGGCTGAAGCTGGCCGAGGCTAAGGCTGGCCAAAGCTGAAGCTGACCGAGGCTGAAGCTGGCCGAGGCTGAGACTAGTCGAAGCTAAAGCTAGCCAAGGCTGAAGCTGGCCGAGGTATGTTGGCCGAGGCTGAGGCTGAAACTGGCTGAGGTATGTTGGCTGAGGCTAAAGCTGGCCGAAAGAGGGCCGACCCGGGTGGCTAACTAGGAGTCCGACCCGAGTGCATCACCATTGTCCATGGGCTTTACTGGCCCCATCAGATGCCCTCCATACTCCTGAGCTTATGCGATCGCATGCCTTGCACTCGACAGCGAAAGGAGTGTAAAATTTTTACCTTTGGTCTTGCCTTTGCATGTTGGCTTTGGCTTTGACTTTTTCTTAGTGGAGAGATCTTTCTTTTTTTTTAGCTTTGCTTTGGATAATTTTCGTCTGCCTTGTGTGGACATCTGCATGTTTTTGAAGCTGTGCATTGTCTGCTCAAAAACCTTAAGCAATGTTGGAGGTAAGCTGGTTACCTTTGACTGGTAGCCAGTAATCCTCTCCGATGCGGAGTCCATAAGTGGATGCCCGTTAGCTGTAAGTCGGGAGTTGACCTCTCCCAGCTATGAGCTGGTTGGTATTCATGGTCGGCAAGGAGCAGCTAGCCTCGTCAACTGTGAGCTGAGGCATTGATCTCTCCCAACCGTTAGCTAACTTGAGGCTTCTTCTTGGATGGCTGAAAGTGACTAGTAGTATGTTGCAAGTGTATAATTTAAACAAATGGTCTTACCCGATTAGCTATTGGCCGCTGAGATAGAGTTGAAGCCGTAGCTGAAAGTGACTAGTAGTATATTGCAAGTGTATAATTTAAACAAAGGTCTTACTCGATTGGCCATTAGCCACTGAGATAGAGTTGAAGCCGCTGAGGTTGTGATGAAGCTGCTGAGGCAAAGTTGATGCCGATGCTGGGGTCGATCTTGGTGCCGATGCTGAAGTTGGTCTTTCCAATTGGTCGCTGGCCGCTAAGATAGAATTGGGCTGCTGAGGCAGAAATGAAGTCGTTGAGGTTGTGATGATGTCGTTAAGGCTATCAAGAGTCTTTTGAACCCCAAAGGGTGACTCGAGAGTCGCTGGGATGACCATGCTCAGGAGCCTTTAACCCCGGAGGGTGACCTGAGAGTGTTGGAACCATGCTCAAGGTCCTTTTAAACCCCGAAGGGTGACCCGGGAGTCGCTGGGATGAGACCATACTTGGGAGCCTTTAACCCTGGAGGGTGACCTCAGGGTGTTGGAACCATGCTCAGGATCCTTTTAAACCCCGAAGGGTGACCCAAGAGTCGCTGGGATGGGACCATGCACGAGAGCCTTTAACCCCGGAGGGTGATCTGAGGGTGTTGGAACTATGCTCAGGGTCCTTTTAAACCCTGAAGGGTGACCTGAGGGTGTTGAAACTATACTCAGGGTCCTTTTAAACCCTGAATAGTGACCTGAGGGTGTTGGAATCATGCTCGGAAGCCTTTAACCCCGAAGAGTGACCTAAGGGTATTGGAACCATGCTCAGGGTCCTTTTAAACCCCGAAGTGTGACCCGAGAATCGCTGGGATGGGACCATGCTCGGGAGCCTTTAACCCCAGAGGATGACTTGAGGGTGTTGGAACCATGCTCAGGTCCTTTTTCTTTGTGCCGATGGTCTTTGTTGCCGACGCTGAGTCAGTCTTTGTTGCCAATGCTGGAGTCGGTCTTCCTGCATGACATTTTCAAGTATCAATGAAAGAAATACTTTGTCTAAGCATAGTGTACTTAGCTTTTGCAGCACCCTTGTTTCCTGACATTCACATCTCGGCTTTGGTCTTTAGGCTTGATAGAGCGAAGCAGGGGCTGTTCATACTGGATTGGGACACTTGCCGAGGCGGAAGGGGGTTGTCTAAGAGTGGGAATGAAATGGAGTTGTAGGTAGCTCCGAATGCGCTCCACCATTAGATTACCAGCCACCAATTTAATTTCTTCTTAAAATGGACCCTAACATGTAATAAATATCAAGGAGAGAGGAAGGAGAAAGTGGCATGATGCCACCTCCCCAGGGAACCATGTTGATTGGAATGGAAGGTGCTGGTGTCCTTGCTGGGCTTCCTCCTAAAAGCTAGGCATCAAAACTTTGGAGAACTTTGGCTTTTGCGCACGACCATCTCGATCCTTGATCTTTTCTGTGAATGGTCGCAGGCATTGAAGATCGATGGCATGGGCTTGAGCAACCTCTTGCTGGTGAACTTGAGTTTGCTCTTGTAGCCTCTGGACAGCTGCCATTAATGTTTGGTCTTGTTGAGTGATGGCGGCGAGCTGGTCCGCTGGAGTGGCTTGAGGTGGTAGCGATGGTGGAGCAGAAAGCTAGCCTTCTGTTGCTCAGCTCGTTGAGGGTGCCCCCACCCTAACTAGCGAAAATTTTTGGGGTCATCATCATCGTTTTAATCCACCATTTTGATCTAAAAAGAGGACGAGGATCTGCAAGTAGCATTACTGATGATCCGTGCTTTGCGCCCTTCCTGGCGCGCCAATCTGTTGCCGCCAAATCATCCTCCTCGAGCATCCGTGAGCGTCCGGTCGCCTTCTCCTGTGTGCCAAGAATCCTTCGGCGAGCCTTTCGCGCCTGGGAGCTTACAAGAAGTTCTGAGGACAAGAGATTCCGACGGGGACCCTCCGACGCTCAAGTCAGTGCTCTGGGCAACAGTCGTGAGCTTGAGAAAACTCGAAAGAGAAGGAGAAGGCTTAGAGAGAAGCTCTCTGTGAGCGTATGAGCATCAAGGAGTGGTAGTGAGTTGAGTTGTTGTGTTTTTGGAGTTACCTGGTCGAGGGTTCCTCTTACCCATTTTATTGGTGCTTAGAGCCTACTAGCCTTGGGCCATGATGTCAGCTCCCCCTCCTCTCTGGGGGCCACCGACAGCACACCTGCACACTTGTGGTAATCGGATAGAGTTTTACTAGTCTTTATGTAGCGCTCCATAAAGAGCTAGAGAACCCCAACTAATTATCATAAGTGGCAGACACACAAAAACACATCCTGTTAAAAACTTTTCATTTTCATCTCAATTATATACACAAATCACTCAATCAACACTAAGCATCAACCTGCTCAGATAATATTTTTCATGACATTCCTCAGGCAGTTTACAAGATCACATTCACAATCGACATCAAAATCATAAGTGCACACATCATGCTCATAATTTTCTCCAAAATATAAGTCTTATATTCATATCCAAAAAGGTCTAAAACATCATTACATCTCACTGTACACATACACATATACAATATACAAATATAAATCCACACTGTCTCAATATACAAGGCTAGCATCTATACACCCTTGCATCCAAGCAAGCTTCACCAGCTAAGGGTTCTGTCCTGCTTATCTTGTGATCCTGGCAAAATACTCACTGATCTGAAAGAACATTTAAATCATAGAGGGATGAGACCTAAGTCCCAGTGACTGGATAACCATCTAACTATGGAAAAATAGAGAACCATAACCTCTATTTCAATCGTATGCTGATACTATTTAGCTTGTACAACTCAAAGTACATTTTTAACATGATATCAGATAAAATAAAATGTAGCTTATTCTTCAAATAACATATCAGTACTAAATACTCTACAATAACTTTTCACTGAAAGATAACTCATTAAGATAAAAATCATGCATTATAATATGAAGATATGCATTCTTTATCTATAACCCATACTTCTTTATTAAATTCTCAGACTCCCACCGGAATCTGCTTGCCCACTGGCATCTCAAGTAAACTCTCCCTCTCGGGATAACTACTTGGCCCATTGGCCCTTTTTATATCACAACATATGCTTTTAAATCTCATGATGCTGGGTATGTGTGTAATGCCTCTGAGGTACCACCCTACAGTCGCCCTCCCGTAGGTGTACTCTCATCGGGTGCGTGACTAGCAACAGGATCCCTGCACAAATAGCACCCCTTACCCATGCGGTTCACCCGGCAAAGTGCTTTGTTCCTTAACCCTGGAACCTCGGGTTTTCTCTCTGCCCCCATGGGCTATATATAGTAACCAGCTCCACTGAGCTATGATTCATGCCCCCATGGGCTGCTCACAACTGGCCCCACTGGCCTGGTTAAGCGTGCACTCACCCTGATTCTGGGGTTCATCGTACGATCTGTTCGCAAGGAGGTGCCGGCTCGATAGTAGTGTGCTCATGCTACAGTACAGTCTAAAGGGTGATCAGCCCCATAGCTGCCTGATGCTCAGTATGATACATACATCATTTGTAAAGCTTTATCATGCAAATATGCC
Source organism: Calamus simplicifolius (assembly GCA_900491605.1). NCBI lineage: Eukaryota > Viridiplantae > Streptophyta > Magnoliopsida > Arecales > Arecaceae > Calamus > Calamus simplicifolius. The sequence goes on from UESW01005110.1 coordinate 259,947, forward strand.
ATGTATACATTAAAAATCCCCTCATCGAAACTCATGCTTATGTCTTTATGCTCAAACTCATGCTCGAAACTCATGTTTATTTCTTTATGCTTAAAACTGCTCAAAACTCATTTATCAGAATATCATATACTAGGTTCTCATTTCTCATATTTAAAACATACATAATACTCTGCTAAACATAACATACCACAACTAGGTATTAATCTCATTATACTAGCTCAAATTAACTTCTCATTGCTAGATGAGAAACCCACTCACCTTAGTAGGTTACTCCTCGACTGGTACTCAACTCCGGTATTCCGGCTCCCTGGAATAACCCTCTTGACCTACGTCAACATACATACAATAGCTATTAGGATTACCTCCACACGAGGTTTTCCCACGAACCATGCATGCATACATGATCTATCCTCTAATATCTCATTATTTTCTTCCACCCTTTCTCTACTCAAGATTACTTCTACTATTACCTCAAAATACAATAATCTAAGAAAATCTAAAGTCATGCAAGATCTAGGGAAGCTATAGCTTACCTGGAGTCGAGCACAAACCCCAAGCTTCCCTTTCCCTTCTTCTTTCTTCCTCCTTCTTCTTCTTCTTCCTCTCCTCTCTTTTCTCCTCTTCTTCTCTCTTTCTTCTTCTTTCTTTCTCTCTGGCTGAACCCACGTTTTTCCCTTTTTCTCTAATGACTTGGGGACCAAGTCATGGGAAACTTAAGGGTTAAGGCATGCCAAATTCCCCTTTTGCCCTCAAACACTCTTAACGCACGCTTTTGGAAAACACGTGGCTCACTTATAACCATGATATTTTGCCCTTAGATTTTCTTTTCCAAGTTGCCCTTAACATAATTAGCAATTGACATCGGAGCCTTTTCCCATTTTGCCCCTGACATAGCATTTTTTTAATCGATTTATAGCTCAGATTATCATTTTTTACTTAAATCGATACTTTTATGTAACATTTCTAAGAAAAGACTTTACCATTGAAGAGCTCGATTTTAGAAATCCAACGGTTCAAACGGCATCCAAATCGGACTTAAAACGAATAAATATGAAATTCTCAAGATTTAACTCAGAAAAACCTCGTCTGGAGTCGGCTCCAGATTTGGAGTGGCTCCAGCAGAATCGGTAGAAAAGTAGGTGTCGACTCCAGAAAAGTAGGTGTCGACTCCAACACTGCAGCAAATGTTAACCTTCTGGCAGGTCGACTCCACCTCTGCAGGTGTCGACTCCAAAGCGTGCCGAAAGTTTAAAACCGTGCCAGAGTCGACTCCACTCCAAATAGTGTCGACTCCAACTACTAAAAACATCTTTTAGGATAAAACTCAAACTAAACTTGATTTTTTTGTGATTTAAGCCCATTAAAACTTAAGTCTCTCAATCTCTTAAATCAAACTCATTAACATTCAGAAATATACTCATTTACTCCAAAATTTCTTCTCTTTACATTTATCAAAAGGCCAACACACCCACATTCACTGAAACTCTCTGACTTTCATTTCAAATGAAAAATGCCATAAATTACAAGGTTTTCAGGATGTTACAATTCTCCCCTCTTAAGAAATTTCGTCCCCGAAATTTAGCTAGATATATTTTCAAATAGATGGGGGTACTTCAATCTCATCTCATCCTCTCGCTCCCATGTAGCCTCCTCTTTTGATGATTTAACCATTGCACCTTAACTAATGGAATTCTTTTACTGCGGAGCTGCTTAATCTCCCTACTCAAGATCTTCACTGGTTCTGTTGCAAATGATAAATCTCCTGTAACTCTATAGTCTCAGACTGAATCACATGAGAGGAATCCAGCACATACCTCCTAAGCATTGATACATGAAATATTATGAATCTGAGATAACTCTGAGGTAAAGCCAATCTATAAGCTAGTGTCCCAACTCTTTCCAGAATTTCATAGGGTCCAATATACCTGGGACTCAACTTGCCTTTCTTTCCAAATCTCATAATACCTCGCCAAGGAGATACCTTCAGAAAGACTCTATCTCCAACCTCAAACTTTACCTCTCTATGCTTTTTATCTGCATAGCTCTTCTGTCTATCCTGGGCTGCCTTTAATTTAGCTCTTATAATTTTAACTTGATCTGCTGTAAGCTGCACTAACTCAGGGCCTAACAGCCTTCTCTCTCCTCCTCATCCCAACACACTGGAGTTCTACATTTTCTCCCATACAAGGCCTCATATGGTGCCATATCAATGCTAGAATGGTAGCTGTTATTGTAAGCAAACTCTATTAAAGGCAGATGATCATCCCAGCTACCAGAAAATTCCATGACACAAGCTCTCAGCATATCCTCCAGTGTCTGGATGGTTCTCTGACTGACCATCGGTTTGGGGATGAAATGCTTGTACTGAACCTCAATTTAGTCCCCAAAGCTTTCTGTAATTCTGCCCAAAATTGAGATGTGAACCTTGGATCTCTATCTGATACTATCGATACTGGCACACCATGCCTACTCACAATTTCATGCACATATAATTCTGCTAATCTATCCAAGGTAAAGACAATCTTAATAGGCAGAAAATGAGCAGACTTAGTCAATCTATCAACTATCACCCATATAGCATCATTGCCCCTTCTGGTCTTTGGGAGTCCTACAACGAAATCCATAGTTATATGCTCCATTTCCACTCTGGCACAAACAGAGGCTGAAGCTTTCCAGCGGACACTGATGTTCAGCCTTAATCTGCTGACACACCAAACACTTAGATACATACTCAGCTATTCCTTTTTCATACCATTCCACCAGTAATTCTGTTTGATAGTTCTATACATCTTAGTACTACCTGGATGCATTGAATAAGCTGAGCTATGTGCTTCCCTTAAAATCTGATCTTTCACTGATTCCACAGCTGGCACACAAACTCTGCCCTTGAATAATAACACTCCATCACCTCTAACAGAAAACTCTGACTGAGACCCACTCTGAATTAAATCTCTAGCTTTAAGCAACTGTAGATCTAGCAACTGAGCTTCTCTTATTTCTTCTAGCATTTGGGGTCTCACTCTGAAAGTAGCCAACAAGGCTCCTGATTCTTCTACAGCTAGCTCTGCATCTAACCTCCTTAACTCAATCATCAAGGGTAGCTGTACGGTTCTGATAGAAGCCAATGTGGCCATAGACTTTCGACTCAAGGCATCAGCCACAACATTAGCTTTCCCTGGGTGATACTCAATAGTGCAATCATAGTCTTTAATCAATTCAATCCATCTTCTCTGCCTTAAATTCAATTCCTTCTGGGTCAGAATATATTTCAAGCTCTTATGATCAGTAAATATCTGGCATCTTCTTCCATACAAGTAGTGCCTCCAAACCTTCAATGCAAATATAACAGCAGCTAACTCCAAATCATGGGTGGGGTAATTCTTTTCATGGGATCTCAACTGTCTAGATATATAAGCCACCACTTTCCCATTCTGCATTAAAACACACCCCAAACCCTTCAATGAGGCATCACTATAGATCACATAATCACTGGCACTATCAGGGAGTATTAGAATTGGGGCTGAGGTTAATCTCTTTTTCAATTCATCCATACTCTTCTGGCATTCATTAGACCAATCAAACTTGATATTCTTTCTAAGCAGCTTAGTCATAGGAGAAGCCAAAATCGAGAAATTTTCTATAAATCTTCTATAATATCCTGCTAGCCCCAAGAAACTCCTCACCTCAGTCTGATTGGTAGGTGATACCCAATTCACTATAGCTTCAATCTTTTGAGGATCTACCATAATACCTTTGGCTGAAACTACATGTCCCAAGAACTTTACCTCATCCAGCCAAAATTCACTTTTACTAAACTTTGCATATAATTGCTTTTCTCTTAATATCTGCAAAACTGTCCTCAGATGCTGTTCATGCTCTTCACTACTTCTAGAATAAATCAAGATGTCATCAATGAATACTATCACAAATTTATCTAGATACTCCTGAAATACTTGATTCATCAGACCCATAAAAGCAGCTGGAGCATTTGTCAAGCCAAATGGCATCACCAAGAACTCATAATGACCATATCTGGTCCTGAAAGCAGTTTTAGATATATCCTCATTCTTTATTCTCAATTGATGATACCCAGATCTCAGATCGATCTTTGAAAACACTGCTGCCCCCTGCAGCTGATCAAACAAATCATCGATCCTTGGCAATGGATAATTATTTCTAATGGTCACCTTGTTCAACTGTCTATAGTCTATACACAACCTCAAGGTACCATCCTTTTTCTTCACAAACAACACTGGTGCACCCCATGGCGATATACTGGGTCTAATAAACCCTTTATCCAATAATTCTTGTAACTGACTTTTCAATTCTTTCAATTCAACTGGAGCCATTCTATAAGGTGCCCTGGCTATTGGTCTGGTATCTGGCTAGATCTATACTGAAATCAAATCCTCTGTCAGGAGGTAACCCTGGCAGCTCCTCAGGAAATACATCTGAAAAATCCCTTACCACAGGGATATTCGTCAGCTCTAAACCATTGCCCTCTAGGCTCACTGCACAAGCTAAATAGGCTTCACATCTCTTTGCTAGCATTCTATTGGCTGACAGAGCTGAAATCACTCCTGAGGGTAACCCCCTCCTATCACCAACAAAACAGACCTCTCTATCATCAGAAGTTTGTAACATCACCTCCTTCCTTAAGCAATCTACTCTGGCTCTATGCACAGATAGCCAATCCATCCCCAAAATGGCATCAAACTCTTTCAACCTCAAAGGAATCAAATCTGCTGCTAATTTCTGACCCTCCACAGAAATATCACAGCCTCTATACACTTGGTCTGCTATAAAAGGCCTCCCTACGGGCATAGATACTACCAACTGACTACCAACTGGCCCACATCTCTAACTAGATGCTTAGCAAACTCACATGAGATAAATGAATGCGTAGATCCAGAATCAATTAAAATATAAGCATCATGATTATCGATGGGTAGCATACCTGTCACCACATCAGGATCAATCTGAGCCTCCTGCCTGGTCATGGCAAACACTCTGGCCTCGGCCCTTGAATACTGGATGACCCTCCTGGCTGATTAACATTAGGCCCCACCTGACTGGCTGAAGCCACAACACTACCATCACCCTCCTACCAGGCTGTCCCCTTGGCATTACTGGCCCCTGAGGAAGCCCACCAGCCTGCTGCCCTCTCCTAGGGCAATCTCTCTTCAGGTGACCTAGATCACCACAAATATAACATCCCTTATTGCCCCTCTTACATTCTCCCAAATGAAGTTTTCCACATACATTACATGGAGGTATATTTCTCCCTCCCCAGAAGGACGACCCTGCTCCCCTACATCACCAGACACCCTGCTGGTGGCAACCTGAGGCACACCCCATAAGGCTTTCTCTGGGCTAGATGCTGACACAGATACTATCTGCCCACATCACCAGGGGCTCTAAACCAGAATAAAATGTCCAGTCCTCTGNAACCTGAGGCACACCCCCATAAGGCTTTCTTTGAACTGGGCTAGATGCTGACACAGATACTGATCTTCTGCCCACATCACCAGGGGCTCTAAACCCAGAATAAAATTGTCCAGTCCTCTGGGGTTTCTTAAATGGCTGAGTCCCTCCCGGAGCAGAAGAATAACTAGGAGCATTTCTTTTCATTCTATCCTGCCTCCTACTCATATATTCTTTTTCAATCTTCTCGGCTTTGAGTGCTCCCTGCACCAACTCAGAGTAACTATTGTAGGTATGCATACAGGTCTTGGCTTTAATAGGGAGATTCAATCCATCCTGGAATAGTCGACATCTCTCCCTCTCATCAGTCACCAAGGCCCTAGCAAACTGAGATAACTCCACAAAAGTGGCTTCATAATCTACCACGGACATCCTCCCCTGAGTTAGACAAAGGAAATCCCTCCTCTTCTGATCCCTATAAATCTCAGAATAATATTTATGATGAAATTCTCTTCTAAAATTTTCCCATGTTAACTCCACTCCCTGGGGCTGCCTGCCCTGAATAGATCTCCACCAACTCTGGGCTCTACCTTCCAGTAAAAAGGTGGCAATACTCAGCCTCTGCTCCTCAGAGCATCCCATCACATCAAATACTCTCTCGATCCTCTGCAGCCATGTCCCGGCTGAATAGGATCAGTAGTTCCCTGGAACTCCAGAGCCCCTAACTTTCTGGCTCTTTCCACATTCCTCACAACCTCCGTATTTTTAGATGGAAGGCTAGAACTAGCACCCACAGCTGCTACCACAGCTTAAGTAATCATGCCTACCAACTCTGACATACTAGGCCCCTGAGTCTGTACTCGAGATGGGTCTACTGGCACAGGGGTAATAGACTGTGAAGAGGACTCTGGAATCTGCTCTGAAGACGCCCTCACTCTAGCCTCATTAGATACTGGCTCGGTGGAGTCACTAGAAGCCATTCTATCAATTTGACTTCTTCTAACTGACCTTCTGAGTCTACTTTGACCTTTGCTTCTATCCCTGCCTGAAGATTGCTCTGTCTCTCTAGATGCCTTTGTAGTAATCGTCCTACAAGACATTATTCATTACATCAGTTTCATCATTCAATAGCTATAATCATAAACATTCAATCATCCTAGACTCATACTCATACTTATTCCTCTAGGACCTAATAACCTAGGGCTCTGATACCAAAACTTGTCAGCTCCCCCTCCTCTCTAGGGCCACCGACAGCACACCTGCACACTAGTGGTAATCGGATAGAGTTTTACTAGTCTTTATGTAGCGCTCCATAAAGAGCTAGAGAACCCCAACTAATTATCATAAGTGGCAGACACACGAAAATACATCCTGTTAAAAACTTTTCATTTTCATCTCAATTATATACACAAATCACTCAATCAATACTAAGCATCAACCTGCTCAGATAATATTTTTCATGACATTCCTCAGGCAGTTTACAAGATCACATTCACAATCGACATCAAAATCCTAAGTGCACACATCATGCTCATTATTTTCTCCAAAACATAAGTCTCGTATTCATATCCAAAAAGGTCTAAAACATCATTACATCTCACTGTACACATACACATATACAAAATACAAATATCAAACCACACTCTCTCAATATACAAGGCTAGCATTTATACACTCTTGCATCCAAGCAAGCTTCACCAGCTAAGGGTTCTGTCCTGTTTATCTTGTGATCCTGGCAGAAATACTCACTGATCTAAAGAACATTTAAATCATAGAGGTATGAGACCTAAGTCCCAGTGACTGGATAACCATCTAACTATGGAGAAATAGAGAACCATAACTTCTTATTTTCAATCGTATGCTGATACTATTTAGCTTGTACAACTCAAAGTACATTTTAACATAATATCAGATAAAATAAAATGTAGCTTATTCTTCAAATAACATATCAGTACTGAAATACTCTATAATAACTTTTCACTGAAAGATAACTCATTAAGATAAAAATCCATGCATTACAATATGAAGATATGCATTCTTTATCTACAACCCAGACTCCCATCGGGATCTGCTTGCCCACTGGCATCTCAAGTAAGCTCTCCCTCTCGGGATAACCATTTGGCCCATTGGCCCTTTTTATATCACAACATATGCTTTTAGATCTCATGATGCTGGGCTGTGTGTGTAATGCCTCTGAGGTACCACCCTACAGTCGCCCTCCCGTTGGTGTACTCTCATCGGGTGCGTGACTAGCAACAGGATCCCCGCACAAATAGCACCCTTACCCGTGCGGTTCACCTGGCAAAGTGCTTTGTTCCTTAACCCTGGAACCTCGGGTTTTCTCTCTGCCCCCACGGGCTATATATAGTAATCAGCTCCACTGAGCTATGATTCATGCCCCCACGGGCTGCTCACAACCAGCCCCACTGGTCTGGTTAAGTGTGCACTTACCTCTGATTCTGGGGTTCATCGTACGATTTGTTCGCAAGGAGGTGTCGGCTCGATAGTAGTGTGCAATGCTCATGCTACAGTACAGTCTAAAGGTGATCAGCCCCCTAGCTGCCTGATGCTCAGTATGATACATACATCATTTGTAAAGATTTATCATGCAAATATGCCATGTATACATTAAAAATTCCCTCATCGAAACTCATGCTTATGTGTTTATGCTCAAAACTCATGCTCGAAACTCATGCTTATTTCTTTATGCTTAAAACTCATGCTCAAAACTCATTTATCAGAATATCATATACTAGGTTCTCATTTCTCATATTTAAAACATACATAATATTCTGCTAAACATAACATACCATAACTAGGTATTAATCTCATTATACTAGCTCAAATTAACTTCTTATTGCTAGATGAGAAACCCACTCACCTTAGTAGGTTACTCCTTGAATGGTACAACTGGTACTCAACTCTGGTATTCCGGCTCCCTGGAATAACCCTCTTGACCTACGTCAACATACAGATACGATAGCTATTAGGATTACCTTCACACGAGGTTTTCCCACGAACCATGCATGCATACATGATCTATCCTCTAATATCTCATTATTTTCTTTCACCCTTTCTCTACTCAAGATTACTTCTACTATTACCTCAAAATACACTAATCTAAAAAAATCTAAAGTCATACAAGATCTAGGGAAGCTATAGCTTACCTGGAGTCGAGCACAAACCCCAAGCTTCCCTTTCCCTTTCTCTTTCTTCCTCCTTTTTCTTCTTCTTCTTCTTCCTCTTCCTCTCTTTTCTCCTCTTCTTTCTCTCTTTCTTTCTTTCTTTCTTTTCTCTGGCTGAACCCACGTTTCCCTTTTTCTCTAATGACTTGGGGACCAAGTCATTGGAAACTTAAGGGTTAAGGCATGCCAAATTTCCCTTTTGCCCTCAAACACTCTTAACGCACGCTTTTTAGAAAACACGTGGCTCACTTATAACCATGATATTTTGCCCTTAGATTTTATTTTCCAAGTTGCCCTTAACACAATTAGCAATTGACATCGGAGCCTTTTCCCATTTTGCCCCTGATATAGCATTTTTTTAATCGATTTATAGCCCAGATTATCATTTTTTACTTAAATCAATACTTTTATGTAACATTTCTAAGAAAATACTTTACTATCTTGAAGAACTCGATTTTAGAAATCCAATGGTTCAAACGGCATCCAAATCAGACTTAAAACGGATTAAATATGAATTTCTTAAGATTTAACTCAGAAAAACCTGCCGTCTTGGAGTCGGCTCGAACAGATTTGGAGTCGGCTCCAGCAGAAATAGGTGTCGGCTCTAGAAAAGTAGGGGTCGACTCCAGAAAAGTAGGGGTCAACTCCAGCTCTGCAGGTGTCGACTCCAAAGCGTGCCGAAAGTTTAAAACCGTGCCAGAGTCGACTCCTCTCCAATTAGGGTCGACTCCAACCACTAAAAACATCATTTTAGGATAAAACTCAAACTAAACTTGATTTTTCTTGTGATTTAAACCCATTAAAACTTAAGTCTCTCAGTTTCTTAAATCAAACTCATTAACATTCAAAAATATACTTATTTACTCCAAAATTTCTTCTCTTTACATTTATCAAAAGGCCAACACACCCATATTTCACTGAAACTTTCTGACTTTCATTTCAAATGAAAATGCCATAAATTACAAGGTTTTCAGGATGTTATAATTAATTTGATCAACCTTTCTCCCAGGATGATGATGACAGACAAAGCAAGCATTAAGCGGTCAAGTTATGGGCTCGTGCGATGTATGCGTGACAAGACAAAGCAAGTACAGTGTCCATTTAGTTAAGTAAATTTTTATGATTGAAGAGGATAAAACTTCATATATATATATATATATATATATGATTATTTTTTATTGAAAAAAAGAATCAAACATAAATTGAGATAAAAAAAGGAGAATTATAACTCGTTATAAAATAAAGGTCATATATATTTTATAATTATGTTTTCATAAATATCTACTATTGCTTTCTTTTATGTAAATTGACTCCCTCTTAAAAAAATAATTGGCCTCTTTTCCAATCCCAAAAAAGGAAATTATGATTCTCTACTAAAAAAATAATTAGCTTCCTTTTCCAATAAAAAATAAAAATAGCGAATATGAACTGAGATAAAAAAGAAGAAGCAGTTTCTAGCTTTAAAAAAAGAATCCCCATGGGAAAAGAACCAATTAAAAAATAATTTGGTTTAAACAATTAATAGTTTCAAACTAAAAAAAAAAAGTTCTTTATAGAAAAAAAGAAAAGAATTGACTAAAAAAATAGTTTGATGAAAAAAAAAAACGTTTCTAACTAAAAAGTTTTTTTTTTCTAATCTTGTGAGAATAAAAAGAACCAGCTAAACATAATTTATAGTTTAATGTAAAATTGATTCCCCACTAAAAGAAAAATAATCAACTTCTCTTTTGATTGGAGAAAAAAATGAAAGTAGCAAATATGAGCTGAGACTAAAAAATGAATAATTTTTGACTGGAAAAAAATGTTCTCTAAGGAAAAAAAAGAAATTGACTAAAAACTTAATAGTTAAAATCATACTACAGAAGCTCTGGTCCTCATTACTCTCTACGCAAAATGCACTATTCGACTATACCTTAATTTTGATGGAGTCTTTCAGATAGCCATCACCCTCAACATCCTCAACATTACTCCATTTGATAATTATAAGATCTCTATGCCTCCCACTTTTCTCCTTCTTCTCCATTCAATGCTCGAATAAGACCCTTACCTTCATCCTCTATCTAGACAAGTCTTCATCCTCCTCCACCTCCATTGCAGCTGCCATTGAGGCCTTTAAGCACTTCATCAACTCCTACTTCCTCTATGATCATACTCACAACTATAACTTCAATCTTTCTTTTTACCTCGCAAAGAAGAAAGAGGCTGCTGCCGCGAGTAGTGAAGATATTATAGACTACATGCATCATATGCTGCCTTCTTTATTTGTGTTAAAAATATGTTAATTTTTAATTTTTAATGAGAATCGAAATGTCATCTCCCTTTTGAATTTTGTGTGAACCATATGAGGGTATGTAATTGGAATAGCATACCCATTCACTCAGAAATAGCATTTCAATTTTTTCATGAACCAAACGAGGGCTTGTGAAATGGCATAACATATCCATTCCCTTGGAAATAGAACCCAAATCCCATTCTAACCCATTCTTACAAATCAAATATGTCCTTGGTACTTTACTCAAACTCAAAGCTCCCTCAACTTGCTTTTATTTAACTGTCACAAGTTTTTGCATGGTTTTTTATAACTATTTTCTTTTGTCTCACGTCGAAAATGCAGGTCCCTAATCCTTTCCTAGAGGCCTTCTATGAATTTTATTCCCCTAGGGCCAAAAACCATCTAGAATAAGATAAAGAGTTTGAGCTTATGACAAGTTAATCCCTTTGAAGATGTTAGGTGCCTTGTCAGCTGACACGCATACTATCTCTCTCTCTCTCTCTCTCTCTCTCTCTCTCTCGCAACAATGGTATAGATAAAAAAAAGTTTTATAATAAATAAGTCAAAATCATGCATGTGATCAACTCTAATAAAAGACACTTATACTGAATGTATTATGTAAATTACTTGTTCATTTTGTCTTTATATTTTGGAGTCATTATAGGAGATTAATGTTGGGTTTTGGGTTTGTTTTAAAATATTTTGGCATTGTTCAAAACAGTTTGTACTTTAACACTGGATTGTGGAAGGGGTTAAAGTTTTGAAGCTTCTTTAGTCCTTTAAGCCTCATTTGATTGTTGGAAACCCAAACACAAGATTTCTTAAAAATGGAGGAGGTTTTTCCTATATAAGATTTTGTCGGTAGAGAGAAGCAAGGTTTGCAAAGAAAGTATCTTTGGCTAGCTAGGGTGCACTCTTTTTTTCTTGTTCACTTTTTTTTGGAATCAACCCAAGTGTGGAGGATTCTTGGTGCAAATCAGTAGGAGTGATGCTCGTGTATTACTTTATTATTGTCTGGGCATTAGCCTGAGGCAATTGAAGGTAAGACCCTTTTTACATTGTTTTCTTCTCCGATTTTTCTTTTAAGAAGGGTTTACGCATGCACTATTTATGAGTTGATGATATATTCCCTCTATGTCTAAGCGATTAGCATCATGCATAGGTTAGCCATTGAAGCGTGCATGCGCTAGCCCATCACATATTAAGAGTAAAAGTCACATATTTGAGCGCTATCATCAATGACATATTAAATCAAGGACATAGAGTAAAAGTATAATCATCATCATCATCATCATCATCATCATCATCATCATCATTTTTGTTGTTGTTATTATTATTATTTTAATCTAGCAAATCATTCTTGTGTCTTTGATTGCAGCCCAGCCCCTACATTAAATTAATGTGTTGAACCTGCCATGCAAATTGCAGGCTAGAGTTATCTTCGGGATGGAGTCATTAATGTCAGCTCCCCCTCCTCTCTGGGGCCACCGACAGCACACCTGAACACTGGTGGTAATCGGATAGAGTTTTACTAGTCTTTATGTAGCGCTCCATAAAGAGCTAGAGAACCCAAACTAATTATCATAAGTGGCAGACACACGAAAACACATCCTGTTAAAAACTTTTCATTTTCATCTCAATTATATACACAAATCACTCAATCAACACTAAGCATCAACCTACTCAGATAATATTTTCATGACATTCCTCAGGCAGTTTGCAAGATCACATTCACAATCGACATCAAAATCCTAAGTGCACACATCATGCTCATAATTTTCTCCAAAACATAAGTCTCGTATTCATATCCAAAAAGGTCTAAAACATCATTACATCTCACTGTACACATACACATATACAAAATACAAATATCAAACCACACTCTCTCAATATACAAGGCTAGCATTTATACACTCTTGCATCCAAGCAAGCTTCACCAGCTAAGGGTTCTGTCCTGTTTATCTTGTGATCCTGGCAGAAATACTCACTGATCTGAAAGAACATTTAAATCATAGAGGTATGAGACCTAAGTCCCAGTGACTGGATAACCATCTAACTATGGAGAAATAGAGAACCATAACCTCTTATTTTCAATCGTATGCTGATACTATTTAGCTTGTACAACTCAAAGTACATTTTAACATGATATCAGATAAAATAAAATGTAGCTTATTCTTCAAATAACATATCAGTACTGAAATTCTCTATAATAACTTTTCACTGAAAGATAACTCATTAAGATAAAAATCCATGCATTACAATATGAAGATATGCATTCTTTATCTACAACCCAGACTCCCATCGGGATCTGCTTGCCCACTGGCATCTCAAGTAAGTTCTCCCTCTCGGGATAACCATTTGGCCCATTGGCCCTTTTATATCACAACATATGCTTTTAGATCTCATGATGCTGAGCTTTGTGTGTAATGCCTCTGAGGTACCACTCTACAGTCGCCCTCCCGTAGGTATACTCTCATCGGGTGCATGACTAGCAACAGGATCCCCGCACAAATAGCACCCCTTACCCATGCGGTTCACCTGGCAAAGTGCTTTGTTCCTTAACCCTGAAACCTTGGGTTTTCTCTCTGCCCCCACGGGCTATATATAGTAATCAGCTCCACTGAGCTATGATTCATGCCCCCACGGGCTGCTCACAACCAACCCCACTGGTCTGGTTAAGCGTGCACTCACCCCTGATTCTGGGGTTCATCGTACGATTTGTTCGCAAGGAGGTGCCGGCTCGATAGTAGTGTGCAATGCTCATGCTACAGTACAGTCTAAAGGTGATCAGCCCCCTAGCTGCCTGATGCTCAGTATGATACATACATCATTTGTAAAGATTTATCATGCAAATATGCCATGTATACATTAAAAATTCCCTCATCGAAACTCATGCTTATGTGTTTATGCTCAAAACTCATGCTCGAAACTCATGCTTATTTCTTTATGCTTAAAACTCATGCTCAAAACTCATTTATCAGAATATCATATACTAGGTTCTCATTTCTCATATTTAAAACATACATAATATTCTGCTAAACATAACATACCATAACTAGGTATTAATCTCATTATACTAGCTCAAATTAACTTCTTATTGCTAGATGAGAAACCCACTCACCTTAGTAGGTTACTCCTCGACTGGTACAATTGGTACTCAACTCTGGTATTCTGGCTTCCTGGAATAACCCTCTTGACCTACGTCAACATACAGATATGATAGCTATTAGGATTACCTCCACACGAGGTTTTCCCACGAACCATGCATGCATACTTGATCTATCCTCTAATATCTTATTATTTTCTTTCACCCTTTCTCTACTCAAGATTACTTCTACTATTACCTCAAAATACACTAATCTAAGAAAATCTAAAGTCATACAAGATCTAGGGAAGCTATAGCTTACCTAGAGTCGAGCACAAACCCCAAGCTTCCCTTTTCCTTTCTCTTTCTTCCTCCTTTTTCTTCTTCTTCTTCTTCCTCTTCCTCTCTTTTCTCCTCTTCTTTCTCTCTTTCTTTCTTTCTTTCTTTTCTCTGGCTGAACCCACGTTTCCCTTTTTCTCTAATGACTTGGGGATCAAGTCATTGGAAACTTAAGGGTTAAGGCATGCCAAATTTCCCTTTTGCCCTCAAACACTCTTAACGCACGCTTTTTAGAAAACACGTGGCTCACTTATAACCATGATATTTTTCCCTTAGATTTTATTTCCCAAGTTTCCCTTAACACAATTAGCAATTTACATCGGAGCCTTTCCCATTTTGCCCCTGATATAGCATTTTTTTATTCGATTTATAACCCAGATTATCATTTTTTACTTAAATCAATACTTTTATATAACATTTCTAATAAAATATTTTACCAGCTTGAAGAACTCAATTTTAAAAATCCAATGGTTCAAACGACATCCAAATCGGACTTGAAACGGATTAAATATGAATTTCTTAAGATTTAACTCAGAAAAACCTGCCGTCTTGGAGTCGGCTCGAACAGATTTGGAGTCGGCTCCAGCAGAAATAGGTGTCGGCTCCAGAAAAGTAGGGGTCGACTCCAGAAAAGTAGGGGTCGACTCCAGCTCTGCAGGTGTCGACTCCAAAGCGTGCCGAAAGTTTAAAACCGTGCCAGAGTCGACTCCACTCCAATTAGGGTCGACTCCAACCACTAAAAACATCATTTTAGGATAAAACTCAAACTAAACTTGATTTTTCTTGTGATTTAAACCCATTAAAACTTAAGTCTCTCAGTTTCTTAAATCAAACTCATTAACATTCAAAAATATACTTATTTACTCCAAAATTTCTTCTCTTTACATTTATCAAAAGGCCAACACACCCACATTTCACTGAAACTTTCTGACTTTCATTTCAAATGAAAATGCCATAAATTACAAGGTTTTTAGGATGTTATAATTAATTTGATCGAGCTTTCTCCCAGGATGATGATGACAGACAAAGCAAGCATTAAGCGGTCAAGTTATGGGCTCGTGCGATGTATGCATGACAAGACAAAGCAAGTACAGTGTCCATTTAGTTAAGTAAATTTTTATGATTGAAGAGGATAAAACTTCATATATATATATGATTATTTTTTATTGAAAAAAAGAATCAAACATAAATTGAGATAAAAAAAGGAGAATTATAACTCGTTATAAAATAAAGGTCATATATTTTATAATTATGTTTTCATAAATATCTACTATTGCTTTCTTTTATGTAAATTGACTCCCTCTTAAAAAAATAATTGGCCTCTTTTCCAATCCCAAAAAAAGGAAATTATGATTCTCTACTAAAAAAATAATTAGCTTCCTTTTCCAATAAAAAATAAAAATAGCGAACATGAACTGAGATAAAAAAGAAGAAGCAGTTTCTAGCTTAAAAAAAAGAATCCCCATGGGAAAAGAACCAATTAAAAAATAATTTGGTTTAAAACAATTAATAGTTTCAAACTAAAAAAAAAAGTTCTTTATAGAAAAAAAAGAAAATAATTGACTAAAAAAATAGTTTGATGAAAAAAAACGTTTCTAACTAAAAAAGTTTTTTTTTCTAATCTTGTGAGAATAAAAAGAACCAGCTAAAATAATTGATAGTTTAATGTAAAATTGATTCCCCACTAAAAGAAAAATAATCAACTTCTCTTTTGATTGGAGAAAAAAATGAAAGTAGAAATATGAGCTGAGACTAAAAAATGAATAATTTTTGACTGGAAAAAAATGTTCTCCAGGGAAAAAAAAGAAATTGACTAAAAACTTAATAGTTTCTAATATATAAAAAAAAGTTTAACTAAAAAAAAGTAATGCTAAAAAAATCAAAAATAATGTTCACCATGTGAAAAGAGTAAAAACAACTAGTTAAAAAATTTATTGGTTTAATAGACTGAAAAAATGAACTGGCTAAAAGAAAAATAATAGTTTGATCGGCTAAAAAATATTAATAGTTTAAGAAAGAAAAAAATTGTATTTAGAAATTAATAGTTTGGTTCCCAGAAAAATAATAGTTTTTGGCCAAAAAAAAATTCCTTGGAAAAACAGAAAAGACCAACTAAATTAAATTAATAATTTAATATAAAATTGATTGGAAAAGAAATATTCTCCATAGTGAAAAAAAAGAAAAAAGACTAAAAAAATTAATAGTTTGATATAAAATAACATTTCAATATTCCTTATGGAAAAATAGAAAAAGAATTTGATTTAAAATTTAATAAATTGATATAAGCGAGTAGAAAAAAGAAAAAAATGAACCAGCTAAAACTAATAATAATTTGATTTAAAAAATATTTTTTGAATAACAAAAATTTCTCCTTGAGAAAATAAAAAAATGAATGAGCTAGAAAATTTAAGTTCAACCAGCTTAAAAAAATAAATTAGCTAAAAAAAATATTTTGATTAGCAAAAAAAATTAATAGTTTGAGAAAAAAATGCATAGCTATAAATTAATGGTTCGATATGGTAAAAGTTATTAGTTTTTAATTAAAAAAAAACTGTTCTCTCGAGAGGAAAAAAAGAAGAAATCTCAAAAAATAAATTAATGGTTGGATTTAAAAAATGCCTTCGATTCAAGAAAAAAAAAATGTTCTTCATGGCAAAAAGGGACAAGAATCGACCAAAAATAATTAATTATTGAAGCTAAAAATAAAAAATATTTTTATTTTTATCATGTTATACTATGGAAACTATATATTTGTTAGGCCTAAAAGTTACGGGTAAACTAAATCATTTCCGACTCCGAATTGGAAGGAGGAAAGTCCGAATCGGCGTCACATACGTCTATAAAAAGCGTGGCCAGTACTCCTTTCTTCCATCGTCTTGTAGATTGTTGAATAGAGTACTAGAGAGCCGGATGGATAAGAAGAAGGGAAAGAAGAAGTCTGCCATCCCTGCCATCCCTCCTCGTCCCTTTCCATTACCATCATCATCGGAGGAGATCGCCTTTCCATTACCACCATCATCGGAAGAGGAGATCGCCTTCCCATCACCACCATCATCATCGGAGAAGGGGGAGGAGATCGCCTTTCCATCACCACCATCATCATCGGAGAAGGAGGAGGAGATCGCCTTTCCAGCACCACCATCATCGGAGAAAGAGGAGGTCGCCAACCCCGACCCGGAAAAGAGGCCATGGTCCGACCTTCATACAGACCATCTGATGGAGATCGTACAGCGCCTAGATGTGAAGGAATACATCCGTTTCTCCATCACATGCAAGAACTGGCGGTCGGTCCCCGAACCACCGCACCCCGGCGATCACCGGATGCGGTTGATGCAGATCAGAAACAGGGACGGCGCATGCGACTTCATCGATCCAACGTCCAACAAAACGCATCACGCCGAATTCCCCGAGCTTGCCGGCGTCAAAGTCTGGTCGGCCAAGGGTGGCTGGTTGCTGGCCTCAGCCTTGCACTTGCACCAACATCGCTTCTTCTTCTTCCATCTCGCATCATTGGAACAGAGGGTCCTCCCAGTCCTACAAGTAGTAGTATCCCTATTCTTAACTAATCTCGAAACAATTACTCACGTCGCCTTCTCGTCCCCGCCAACTTCCACCCGCTGCACGGTTGTCATGTTCTGCGATAACGACGACTCCACCAGTAGTGGAATATTAACTTGGCGGCTGGGGGACGATCGGTGGACGTTGCAGGGTGTCTACGACCCTTTCCCAGTGCAGTGTTCCTGCTTCGCGCCTTGTGGGCGTCTCTTCTATTGCGCAGGGCGACATGGCGAGCTTGCGGAGCTCCATCCAGAATCTAGGAGAGGCGCAAGATGGCCCGAACTATCAAGCATTTGAGCGAATCGGTCGCTGCCCCTCTGATGCACATGGTTGGGTTCAGGGGGGAGATTTATTTGGTCTGGATCGGTGGCGATAGGAAGCAGCCTGTTCGGATTTTTAAGATACTTCCCACTGGCTGTGGAGAGGTCGCGCCCACGCTTGCACTTGCACTACTACTTTATGTGGGATCACAGGTATATACCTGATGCTGGCTTTCGCATGGCGGTTATGTTGATTTAAATTGGGATCGTAGGTATATTAACATCGGAGCGCTGGGCCCAGCCGGCGCTAGCCCAGCGCCTGGCTGGCCCAGCAGCCTGAGTCAGCCACAAAGCTGGATCATGTGCCTAGCCTGTACAATAGTAGGTTGGATTGTAGTTGTCTGGGCACATCTGAACCAAAATTTTTTGAGGTGATTGAAAGATTTATTTTTTTGGTTAAATTAAACTATTGGAATTGTATGAGGATGACGGGCTGCTAGCTCGTCTATCAAGTGGTTGGACCATTAGTCTGGCCTATTTATGTTCAATTATATTTAGAATTTGCGTGAATTATGCATGCATCTTAAGTGACATAATTGAACATAAAATTTAAATAATGTCTAAGTGATAAATATAATTGAATAATTGAGGAGTAGCCACAGCATCCTTAATTATAAAATTGTATAATAAAATTAATAAATCACATAATAATAGACATTAATTGTAATTAATTATATGAATATAATAAAATTTATCCCATAGGAATTTTGTTATATTTATATAATTAATTAGGATAAAATATCAAATTATATTTTTCTAATCTACCCACAAGAATTAAAAAGAAGAAACATAATTTGATAGTTTTATCATACAAACTTAAGTGAATCTATTGAATTAAAACTTTAGCCCACAGGCAAGTTTTATGTCAGTAGATTCATTATTTTATATTTATATAATTAATTAAGATAAAATATCAAATTATATTTTCTAATCTACCCATAGGAATTAGAAAGAAGGAACATAATTTGATAGTTTTATCATACAGACTTAAGTGAATCTAATTGAATTAAAGCTTTAGCCTACAGGCAAGTTTTATATAAGTAGATTCATTGTTTTATATTTATATAATTAATTAAGATAAAATATCAAATTATATTTTTCTAATCTACCTACAGGAATTAGAAAGAAGGAACATAATTTGATAGATTTATTATACAAGACTTAAGAATATTTTTATTAGAATATTTGATGAGATACCCAAAAGAATAATTGATGACATTCTATGATATATATATAATTCTTAAAATTTTTAAAATCTTTATAATAATGAATGGTTAATGACATGGATGCCTCATCAATGTTGTTTGCTTTATTGTACCAACTTGATCTGACTTGAAAAATCTTTTCCACTTTATAGATACTCTCCAAAATGATCTTAGTAGGGTTGAATAATTTAACGTATTGCTGTTCTGCTCCACTACTCATAGAGCTCATGATAGCAATCATAGTAGGGTTGGATAATTTAATGTATTCCTCTTCTACTCCATCAAGAAGAATTCAAACTCAATCCATCATATAACTCGACTCTTCATAGAGTTCATAATAGCAGCATCATAGTTTGGCACAATTTTTCGTTGGTTATAGTAATCATAGATATTGGAACAAGTTAACAGTAAGTATTAAACTACAAATAAGGGTGTGATATCGCAATATAAAATCAACATTATCTAAATGATTAAAAAATAAAAACAACAATTTCAAATAGAGGTATACAAGAAATAATTGATAAAGAATTAAATGTGGTACAATTATTAGATCACAAATACAAGGCATTTTAATGTTTATTCCAAATCAATTTCTTCCAACATTTCAAACTTTGAATTTTAAAATGATATATTATCGAATTAATAGTTTAAGTGATAGAATTGTATATAACTTTAGAAGCTATATTTATGGCTAAAGAATTTGTTTTACTAATAACAAGCATTGAGAGTTTGATGTTTAAATAAATATTGCTGTTGTTATAAATAGTGCCAATATAGTCATGAATGGTGCATTAGTCACATTAGTTGCATGGGAAAAGGTTATCTTTTTGATGCTTTAATTTAAATTTGATAAGTTAATAACAATATAGTTTTTGTAGTCCACTTTACTGTAGGTAATAGAGCTTTAATTATAACATTTTTATTAATATAGCTTCTAATAAATAGTTATTTGCTAGATGAGAACTATATTTTTAAAGTGTCAAAACTATAATATTTATCTTATGACTAAATTAAGAAAGTGCTTGTAGTTACAATAAATGATAATAAAAGACATCACATAGTGTCGCATTGCAGGCTAGACCATAGTTTTACCTCATTATTTTTATTTTTATATTTTAATAATTGCATGTATATATTGTAAAGCAAACTCATATAGAAATTACAAAGGAGAGAATACAGTGTTAGCACTAATTATGCTAGAGAATACAAGTAAAATCATACTACAGAAGCTCTGGTCCTCATTACTCTCTACGCAAAATGCACTATTCGACTATACCTTAATTTTGATGGAGTCTTTCAGATAGCCATCACCCTCAACATCCTCAACATTACTCCATTTGATAATTATAAGATCTCTATGCCTCCCACTTTTCTCCTTCTTCTCCATTCAATGCTCGAATAAGACCCTTACCTTCATCCTCTATCTAGACAAGTCTTCATCCTCCTCCACCTCCACTGCAGCTGCCATTGAGGCCTTTAAGCACTTCATCAACTCCTACTTCCTCTATGATCATACTCACAACTATAACTTCAATCTTTCTTTTTACCTCGCAAAGAAGAAAGAGGTTGTTGCCGCGAGTAGTGAAGATATTATAGACTACATGCATCATATGCTGCCTTCTTTATTTGTGTTAAAAATATATTAATTTTTAATTTTTAATGAGAATCGGAATGTCATCTCCCTTTTGAATTTTGCGTGAACCATATGAGGGTATGTAATTGGAATAGCATACCCATTCACTCAGAAATAGCATTTCAATTTTTTCATGAACCAAACGAGGGCTTGTGAAATGGCATAACATATCCATTCCCTTGGAAATAGAACCCAAATCCCATTCTAACCCATTCTTACAAATCAAATATGTCCTTGGTACTTTACTCAAACTCAAAGCTCCCTCAACTTGCTTTTATTTAACTTTCACAAGTTTTTGCATGGTTTTTTATAACTATTTTCTCTTGTCTCACGTCGAAAATGCAGGTCCCTAATCCTTTCCTAGAGGCCTTCTATGAATTTTATTCCCCTAGGGCCAAAAACCATCTAGAATAAGATAAAGAGGTTGAGCTTATGACAAGTTAATCCCTTTGAAGATGTTAGGTGCCTTGTCAGCTGACACGCATACTATCTCTCTCTCTCTCTCTCTCTCTCTCTCTCTCTCTCTCTCGCAACAATGGTATAGATAAAAAAAAGTTTTATAATAAATAAGTCAAAATCATGCATGTGATCAACTCTAATAAAAGACACTTATACTGAATGTTTATGTAAATTACTCATTCATTTTGTCTTTATATTTTGGAGTCATTATAGGAGATTAATGTTGGGTTTTGGGTTTGTTTTAAAATATTTTGGCATTGTTCAAAACAGTTTGTACTTTAACACTGGATTGTGGAAGGGGTTAAAGTTTTGAAGCTTCTTTAGTCCTTTAAGCCTCATTTGATTGTTGGAAACCCAAACACAAGATTTCTTAAAAATATGGAGGAGGTTTTTCCTATATAAGATTTTGTCGGTAGAGAGAAGCAAGGTTTGCAAAGAAAGTATCTTTGGCTAGCTAGGGTGCACTCTTTTTTTCTTGTTCACTTTTTTTTTGGAATCAACCAAGTGTGGAGGATTCTTGGTGCAAATCAGTAGGAGTGATGCTCGTGTATTACTTTATTATTGTCTGGGCATTAGCCTGAGGCAATTGAAGGTAAGACCCTTTTTACATTGTTTTCTTCTCCGATTTTTCTTTTAAGAAGGGTTTACGCATGCACTATTTATGAGTTGATGATATATTCCCTCTATGTCTAAGCGACTAGCATCATGCATAGGTTAGCCGTTGAAGCGTGCATGCGCTAGCCCATCACATATTAAGAGTAAAAGTCACATATTTGAGCGCTATCATCAATGACATATTAAATCAAGGACATAGAGTAAAAGTATCATCATCATCATCATCATCATCATCATTTTTGTTGTTATTATTATTATTATTTTAATCTAGCAAATCATTCTTGTGTCTTTGATTGCAGCCCAGCCCCTACATTAAATTAATGTGTTGAACCTGCCATGCAAATTGCAGGCTAGAGTTATCTTCGGGATGGAGTCATTAATGTCAGCTCCCCCTCCTCTCTGGGGCCACCGACAGCACACCTGCACACTGGTGGTAATCGGATAGAGTTTTACTAGTCTTTATGTAGCGCTCCATAAAGAGCTAGAGAACCCCAACTAATTATCATAAGTGGCAGACATACGAAAACACATCCTGTTAAAAACTTTTCATTTTCATCTCAATTATATACACAAATCACTCAATCAACACTAAGCATCAACCTGCTCAGATAATATTTTTTATGACATTCCTCAGGCAGTTTACAAGATCACATTCACAATCGACATCAAAATCCTAAGTGCACACATCATGCTCATAATTTTCTCCAAAACATAAGTCTCGTATTCATATCCAAAAAGGTCTAAAACATCATTACATCTCACTGTACACATACACATATACAAAATACAAATATCAAACCACACTCTCTCAATATACAAGGCTAGCATTTATACACTCTTGCATCCAAGCAAGCTTCACCAGCTAAGGGTTCTGTCGTGTTTATCTTGTGATCCTGGCAGAAATACTCACTGATCTGAAAGAACATTTAAATCATAGAGGGATGAGACCTAAGTCCCAGTGACTGGATAACCATCTAACTATGGAGAAATAGAGAACCATAACCTCTTATTTTCAATCGTATGCTGATACTATTTAGCTTGTACAACTCAAAGTACATTTTAACATGATATCAGATAAAATAAAATGTAGCTTATTCTTCAAATAACATATCAGTACTGAAATACTCTATAATAACTTTTCACTGAAAGATAACTCATTAAGATAAAAATCCATGCATTACAATATGAAGATATGCATTCTTTATCTACAACCCAGACTCCCATCGGGATCTGCTTGCCCACTGGCATCTCAAGTAAGCTCTCCCACTCGGGACAACCATTTGGCCCTTTTTATATCACAACATATGCTTTTAGATCTCATGATGCTGGGCTGTGTGTGTAATGCCTCTGAGGTACCACCCTACAGTCGCCCTCCCGTAGGTGTACTCTCATCGGGTGCGTGACTAGCAACAGGATCCCCGCACAAATAGCACCCCTTACCCGTGCGGTTCACCTGGCAAAGTGCTTTGTTCCTTAATCCTGGAACCTCGGGTTTTCTCTCTGCCCCCACGGGCTATATATAGTAATCAGCTCCACTGAGCTATGATTCATGCCCCCACGGGCTGCTCACAACCAGCCCCACTGGTCTGGTTAAGCATGCACTCACCCCTGATTCTGGGGTTCATCGTACGATTTGTTCACAAGGAGGTGCCGGCTCGATAGTAGTGTGCAATGCTCATGCTACAGTACAGTCTAAAGGGTGATCAGCCCCCTAGCTGCCTGATGCTCAGTATGATACATACATCATTTGTAAAGCTTTATCATGCAAATATGCCATGTATACATTAAAAATCCCTCATCGAAACTCATGCTTATGTGTTTATGCTCAAAACTCATGCTCGAAACTCATGCTTATTTCTTTATGCTTAAAACTCATGCTCAAAACTCATTTATCAGAATATCATATACTAGGTTCTCATTTCTCATATTTAAAACATACATAATATTCTGCTAAACATAACATACCATAACTAGGTATTAATCTCATTATACTAGCTCAAATTAACTTCTTATTGCTAGATGAGAAACCCACTCACCTTAGTAGGTTACTCCTCGACTGATACAACTGGTACTCAACTCTGGTATTCGGCTCCCTGTAATAACCCTCTTGACCTACGTCAACATACAGATACGATAGCTATTAGGATTACCTCCACACGAGGTTTTCCCACGAACCATGCATGCATACATGATCTATCCTCTAATATCTCATTATTTTCTTCAACCCTTTCTCTACTCAAGATTACTTCTACTATTACCTCAAAATACACTAATCTAAGAAAATCTAAAGTCATACAAGATCTAGGGAAGCTATAGCTTACCTGGAGTCAAGCACAAACCCCAAGCTTCCCTTTCCCTTTCTCTTTCTTCCTCCTTTTTCTTCTTCTTCTTCTCTTCCTCTCTTTTCTCCTCTTCTTTCTCTCTTTCTTTCTTTCTTTCTTTCTCTGGCTGAACCCACGTTTCCCTTTTTCTCTAATGACTTGGGGACCAAGTCATTG
This sequence comes from Calamus simplicifolius, assembly GCA_900491605.1. NCBI lineage: Eukaryota > Viridiplantae > Streptophyta > Magnoliopsida > Arecales > Arecaceae > Calamus > Calamus simplicifolius. Next base: position 284,540 of record UESW01005110.1, read on the forward strand.
GAAACTTAAGGGTTAAGGCATGCCAAATTTCCCTTTTGCCCTCAAACACTCTTAACGCACGCTTTTTAGAAAACACGTGGCTCACTTATAACCATGATATTTTGCCCTTAGATTTTCTTTCCCAAGTTGCCCTTAACACAATTAGCAATTGACATCGGAGCCTTTTCCCATTTTGCCCCTGATATAGCATTTTTTTAATCGATTTATAGCCCAGATTATCATTTTTCACTTAAATCGATACTTTTATGTAACATTTCTAAGAAAATACTTTACAGCTTGAATAACTCGATTTTATAAATCCAATGGTTCAAACGGCATCCAAATCGGACTTGAAACGGATTAAATATGAATTTCTCAAGATTTAACTCAGAAAAACCTGCCGTCTTGGAGTCGGCTCGAACAGATTTGGAGTCGGCTCCAGCAGAAATAGGTGTCGGCTCCAGAAAAGTAGGGGTCGACTCCAGAAAAGTAGGGTCACTCCAGCTCTGCAGGTGTCGACTCCAAAGCGTGCCGAAAGTTTAAAACCGTGCCAGAGTCGACTCCACTCCAATTAGGGTCGACTCCAACCACTAAAAACATCATTTTAGGATAAAACTCAAACTAAACTTGATTTTTCTTGTGATTTAAACCCATTAAAACTTAAGTCTCTCAGTTTCTTAAATCAAACTCATTAACATTCAAAAATATACTTATTTACTCCAAAATTTCTTCTGTTTACATTTATCAAAAGGCCAACACACCCATATTTCACTGAAACTTTCTGACTTTCATTTCAAATGAAAATGCCATAAATTACAAGGTTTTCAGGATGTTACAATTCTCCCCCTCTTAAGAAATTTCGTCCCCGAAATTTAGCTAGATATATTTTCAAATAGATGNATACATGATCTATCCTCTAATATCTCATTATTTTCTTCCACCCTTTCTCTACTCAAGATTACTTCTACTATTACCTCAAAATACAATAATCTAAGAAAATCTAAAGTCATACAAGATCTAGGGAAGCTATAGCTTACCTGGAGTCGAGCACAAACCCCAAGCTTCCCTTTCCCTTTCTCTTTCTTCCTCCTTTTCTTCTTCTTCTTCTTCCTCTTCCTCTCTTTTCTCCTCTTTTTTCTCTTTCTTTCTTTCTTTCTTTTCTCTGGCTGAACCCACGTTTCCCTTTTTCTCTAATGACTTGGGGACCAAGTCATTGGAAACTTAAGGGTTAAGGCATGCCAAATCTCCCTTTTGCCCTCAAACACTCTTAACGCGCGCTTTTTGGAAAACACGTGGCTCACTTATAACCATGATATTTTGCCCTTAGATTTTCTTTCCCAAGTTGCCCTTAACACAATTAGCAATTGACATCGGAGCCTTTTCCCATTTTGCCCCTGATATAGCATTTTTTTAATCGATTTATAGCCCAGATTCATTTTTTACTTAAATCGATACTTTTATGTAACATTTCTAAGAAAAGACTTTACCAGCTTGAAGAACTCGATTTTAGAAATCCAACGGTTCAAACGGCATCCAAATCGGACTTGAAACGGATTAAATATGAATTCTCAAGATTTAACTCAGAAAAACCTGCCGTCTTGGAGTCGGCTCGAACAGATTTGGAGTCGGCTCAGCAGAAATAGGTGTCGGCTCCAGAAAAGTAGGGGTCGACTCCAGAAAAGTAGGGGTCGACTCCAGCTTGCAGGGGTCGACTCCAAAGCGTGCCGAAAGTTTAAAACCGTGCCAGAGTCGACTCCACTCCAATTAGGTCGACTCCAACCACTAAAAACATCATTTTAGGATAAAACTCAAACTAAACTTGATTTTTCTTGTGATTTAAACCCATTAAAACTTAAGTCTCTCAATTTCTTAAATCAAACTCATTAACATTCAGAAATATACTTATTTACTCCAAAATTTCTTCTCTTTACATTTATCAAAAGGCCAACACACCCATATTTCACTGAAACTTTCTGACTTTCATTTCAATGAAAATGCCATAAATTACAAGGTTTCAGGATGTTACAACAAGCACAGGTCCGAAAAGATATCTCATTCTTTCGAGTCTCGCCCGAAGGAGCCGAAGAAAGATAGTGTCAGTCGTCATTCTTCCATCCCAAAAGAGAGGAAGCGGGAGCGCCGGCTGTGGTTGGTGAGCCGTCCCTACCGGAGGGAGGCAAGGCAGTAGAGGGAATCATTGGGGGAAACTCAAAGGGAGCTATTGAGGTTTTTTCCTCTCTAAATAGTAGTCATATCAGATGATGCTGAGGAGACATTACTGGTTCGCTCGGCGATCCCCTCATCTGAGGCCAATCAGCCTCACCTGCCAGGAGCCGGTAGCCCCGTGATGCCGTGCGCTGACAAAGAAGGAGCCCTCGCTTTGGTCGAGGGGTTAGAAGAGCCAGTCACGGCTTCCGAAGTTCGCGCGGAGCTGCCTGTGGAAAGGTTGGTGGAGCTGAGGTGCCTCCTGCCGAGGGGCTCTCCCCCGTGATGTCAGGGGGTGCCATGGAGGAAGCCGAGGTTTGGGTAGAGTCCACCGGGGATGAAGCGATGCTCGCAGAGGAAGAGGAAGAAGAAGAAGGACCACAGAGCGGGGGGGATGCTCGGGCTGAAGTTCCTTCAGTCGGGGCCGAAGCATCCGAGGCCCCCCAGGCTAGAGTTTTAGTGGAGGAAGCCAATTGGATGCAGCCCCTCAGGTTGAAGCTCCTCAAGCCAGTTCTTCGGCCGTGGGTTCTCTCATTCCTGGTCCGGAGGTGGAGGACATGTTTGCAGCCTTGATACGGTCTGTGTCGTGCATGGGAGAGGGTTCCTCAGCAGACGGCCTGTCGTAGAAGATATTGTTGAGGCGGCTTTTGGGCGGTTCGGGGCGCCGAAGGATGTCTACCTTCTCCTCGAGATCAATGGCCCTACTCTCATGAAGATCACTGCAAACTACGCCTCCCGAGTAAGTTGTCGGACCTGGGTAGTAATTTTCGATTGACTGGCTTGGCCATATTTTCTAACTTGTACTCTCTCTGCATAATGTATTAATTACGAGGGCGCTGAGTTGGCGCCAAACCTGACCATAGGGGCCTGTGCTTAGGCCAGAAAGGAGGCTGCCGATCTTCGGGCAAGGGTGGACTCGACCAGCATGCTCTATAGAGCCCTAGCATCCGCTCGAGGAGACTTTGAGAGGGTGAGCCAATCCTATAATCCGCCACTGAGAGGGCCTCTCGGCTCGAGATTCAGTTAAGGAGCTTCAGGGCTTCTGAGAGCAATCGGATAAGGCATGTTTAGAATTATCGCAGATCAAATCCAAGGATGTTGATGAAATTAATGCCATGCAGCAACATTTCGACGAGAGATGGGTGAGCTGAAGAATAGCCACACCGAAGAAAAGATAATTGGGGCAGAAGGCTCGATGAAAAGGAGCGCAGGTGTCAGCGCCAGCAGGATCAGCTTGTTGGCCTGAATAGAAGGCTTGCCGATAGGAAAGATCAACTAAAATGGCAGCACGACCAGATTGCCAAACTCAACCGCCGATCTTGATCAATCTCGGCTGGAGATTGAGGATAAACAGTCTCAGATTAGTAACCTCAAGGAGGGTCTTCAGCAAAATAAAGTGGCCAAATTGAAGGCCCTTAAAAAGATTCATGAGCTGAGCGAAAAGATGGCTCGGCAAAGGAAGAGGTATAACATCCTCTTACCGCTTGTTTCTAGTGTCTATTTCTCTGGCTATAATCTTACATGATTCGGTATTTATAGATGGGCAGGATTGGGCTCGAGAGGCTCAGGGCCAATTTAAGCCTTTGAGAGCGGAGTTGGCCTCGAGCCGCCAAATGAATTCCCAACTTGGGAATCAGCTAGTTGAGGCTAACAGGTGAATCTCCTCGTTGTGGACGAGTACAAAAGTTCTATTCAATTCTCTGATGAGCATAAAGCAAGCCTGTGCCGATGCAATTCGGTTTGGTGAAGAGGAGACTCGATCGAAGATCTCCCAGGCATATCCCGAGTTAGATCTATCTTTCTTGGAGGCTGAGCTTTATGATACCCGTACCCCGAGGCCGAAGAAGCTGAGTATGAAGATATCTTGGATGTCGACCTCGAGACCATTCTTGTTCTAACGAGGCCTTGGCTCCGGAGTGGTGTTCTCAGCCCGACGCTGAGGAATCTGAAGTCCCTTTATCAACCATACTTGAAGTGGATGAACCTAGTCAACTGAAGGGAGAACAATCTCCGAGGCATGCATGTTTTAAAATTATTGATAACAATTATCAATGCGGAAATTTAAAGATTATATACTAATCTATCTAACATGCATCAAGATCATATCTTTGCCTTGTATATAGGATGATTGATTCGAAATATGCATATAAATAAAACTATCAAGATCATGTCTTGATCTTCAAGGCAAGAAGTCATACTTCTTATCTTGAAGCATGCCTTAAGATCTAGGGATCATATCACTTATCTTGAAGGAAATTGGTAAATCCCTTTATGCTCTGCAGCCGTTCAATCGTCCGGCCTCTAGTATCGTCCCTGCGAAGCCCCGAATGATCGGATTCCCGGGAGTGCTAGCTCACGGAAAATGACTTTGCTGATCTTGAATCTCCCACTTGAATTCTTCTTCTAGGATCCTCTACACTTCCGTTAGCACCAGAATCACCAGGATTTTTATTCTAATTATTTAGAATCAATTCACGGCATATCGTGTGTTGTTTTTCTCTTCTGTGTAATCTGGTGAGGGATGCCCTCTTTATAGTCTCTTTTTAGCCAGCCCATTAAATTCTAACATTTAGAATTCCGCCGCTTGGTAAAAACCAAAGAGACGCCGAACCGTAGCGCTTGGTTAATTCCGACGTTCGGTAAAGAACCAAGAGTCGTCGAACCATAGCGCTTGGTTAATTCCGACGTTCGGAAAACCAAAAAGTCATCGAACCGTAGAGCTTGGTTAATACAAAGAGGCGCATTATTCTAATACTTTAGAATTCCGACGTAATTGTTTGGAAAAGATTAATGCAAGACATTAAATTCTATATGTGAATTTAATCTCTCAGACTTATGCGAGAGGTTTGGGTTTAGTTTTGGTTTAAGCTAATCTGAATTTATTAGACTGAACCCACATAGATCATGGTCCTAGCCCAAATCAAATTTGGCTAGTCCTGAATCTATTTAAATCCAAATCAAGTCTAATTTTAAATCAATATTTGAAATTGACTAGTCCTTCTAATAGACTTAAACCAAATTGAATCTTATTCAATTATACTTAACCCAATTGAGATAATTCAATCAATCAAATTGATTAATAAATCATATACGATTCTCAATCGTTGATCAGCAAACATATCATCCTAGGAAACTTTTATGTGTGACTCTCTAGGTTCGAACCTAAGCCGGTAGCATAGAAACAACTTCTATACTAATCAATGTGCCCATCTAGCAATGGAACCCGACGTCCGGATAGGTCGAAGAGTTGCCGAGCAAACTCCAAGAACCCTAAGAAACAGTTACCATATAATTCATCCTCTTGACCACAAATGCAAGGATGGCTTAAGAGCCTGTCAACTCTAAATAGTAAATCCATAAAGTGATTTCAATTTAGTGATATATGACTTTCACATGAAGTGCCTTGGCCAAAGTCTTGCTAAATTGAAACACAAGCATTTCTCCTTTTAACGAGATAGGTCAATTCCATCTTGATCCACAACTGACTACCATAAGTACTTGACTGCACCCAGTAACCTTTCGTAGCTGGATTAGAAATCCAGGTGGTCCGGCACCTAAGTATAATGAGTTGCTTGTAAGCCACTGATTGTGATCTTCAGGTCTGAAGGATACTTATACCTATATCTTCTCGGATTAACTCTTGATAGTAGAGTATCCGAAAATGAGTCATGTTCGATGAAATGTACTCCTACACTTTCACCTGTATGTCATACCAGGTCTCTACACTCCTTGGTTAAGAGGATAACCAACAAATATGATATACAACGTCCTATAATTGATAGTACTATGGCCCTATCATAGTATATCATATGGTCGCGAACCTTTTTGAGGACATTCAAAGATAAATCCTCCTTTATCGTGAAGGAAGATCCTAAGGACTTCAATTACAATCAGGAGTATTAAGAAGATGTTCTTGTAATGAATAAACTGCCAAATAACTTTTATTAATATATCAATTTATATACAATTTACATAGCACAATCATCAAATGATTGGCTTTAGGATACAATCTCAAGGACCTGCAGACGATTTCCTCATTTAAGGCTCTTTATTCGAGATCAAAGGAAAATATTTTGCCTTACGTCACAGCCTGGGAGGCGCGTTCAGTGCATCGGAATGCGCCCTTTTTCTAAACCTACCACGTGGCAGCGCGGCCAGGATGTTTTGAATTCTGGGGCTCTCTGGTTTAATGGTTGCTCCCAACTTGTTTATCTATAAAATGGGGGAGCGGACCGTGTTGGGCCATCTCCCAAGACCTCTCCTTCTGTGAGTTATAGAGGCCTTCATGGCGCTTGTTTCATTGAGGTTAAGAGCGGAGAGATCGAGCTTCCCTTTTGAAAGCTGGTTCGTCCCAGATAGCTGGGATGATGGAGAAGCTACTAAGAGCAAGTAGTCCTCAAGGGAGGAATCTCGGAGGTCATATGGAGAGCGCATGAGGAGGCACACAGAGGTCATATGGGGAGCACATGTATGCTTCATGTGTGGCCTTTGTCACTTGCCATAGGGACCACAGGAAACGCAAAGCATATGTATCCCCCATGGCTAACATGGAGCTCACCTCCTTCCTCGATTTGGATCTCTCAGTTCATCTACCTGAGGGGGCTTTTCTTGAGGGAGGAGGGAGGCGAGTGGTGTTGGTTTGCTGGTCTCCTTCCATGCTGTTGGGCAGCGGCTAGCAGCCCAGCATCCCACTTGGGGAAGAGGCATCCTCAGCATTGGCATCCATAGGTCTTTAGCCCAGTTTGGATCCCTTAATTCATCCAGGGGATCCGTGGATGGCCGACTTTGCTATCAACCAGCGACTTCAATGGAGTCATCTGGTTTCTCTGATTTCTTATGTCGGATGCAGAACATCGTATCGACCAAAGCTGCTCGACTGGACTTTTTATTTTATCTATGTTTACTTCCTATGCTATAATGCACTTGTAATGCCTCTCAGGAGGTTGTAATTTTTTATTAATAAAGAAAGTTCTTACCCTTTCTTTTTCGAATACTTATTTCTTTTTCCGATGTGGCTGTGTTGAGAGTTGTCTTACTCATATTATGCTTTCTGGATCGTAGCATAGTTTACAAGCTCATCATCGCTTTTGCTACTTCATTTTTGTTGGGTATTTCAGCGATGTTCATCTCTGTTTAGGTTAGAGGGAGGCCTGGGCAGCCCTGTTAATTTGCGATGTAAACATGATTCTTCCCAAGGGATGGAGTAAGTTTTTTTCTTTGAAGAGAAATAACTCGCATAATCTCGAAAAGTTACTTACCTCCGCCAAAGTATAATAAGATGTCTTAACTAGGCTAGAGCGTATGAGGAGTCTCTCGACTTGATCGAGGCTTTAGACATTATTCAGAGATATGTTACTCGATTCACTGAGGCTTCAGAGATTATTCGGAAATATATCACTCGGCTCGGCCGAGGCTTCAAGATTATATTTTACTTGGCAGTGCCAAGGTACGGAGACATCACTTGGCTCGGCTGAGGCTTCAAGATTATATTTTACTTGGCGCTGCCAAGGTACGAAGACATCACTCGGCTCGGCCAAAGCTTCAAGATTATATTTTACTTGGCACTGCCAAGGTACGGAGACATCACTCGGCTTGGCCAGGCTTCAAATTATGTTTTACTTAGTGCTGCCAAGGTACAGAGACACCAATCGACTCGGCCGAGGCTTCAAGATTATATTTTACTTGGCGCTGCCAAGGTACGGAGACACCACTCGGCTCGGTCGAGGCTTCAAGATTATATTTTACTTGGCGCTGCCAAGGTACGGAGACACCACTCGGATCGACCGAGACTTCAAGATTATATTTTACTTGGCACTGCAAAGGTACGGAGACATCACTCGGCTCGATCGAGGCTTCAAGATTATATTTTACTTGGCACTGCCAAGGTACGAAGACATCACTCGGCTCGGCCGAGGCTTCAAGATTATATTTTACTTGGCATTGCCAAGGTACGGAGACATCACTCGACTCGACCGAGGCTTCAAGATTATATTTTACTTGGCGCAGGTATAAAGACATCACTCGGCTCGGCTGAGGCTTCAAGATTATATTTTACTTGGAGATCGTTCGACCCGACCGAGGATTTAATGTATAGTAAAACTTGCTTCTCATTGCAGCTTTCAAGGAGAGTCATAAAAATGGAGATTTCGCGAATCTTTGAAAGTTAAATTTAATTTAATGAACAGAGTAAGTCTAGTAAGAGCGTACTTTTACTGGTGATATGCGCGAGATTATCCAAGTTTATGTCCGAGGGATAGATTTTCCATTCAAATCTTGGAGTTTGTAGGTGCCGGGTCTAATTACCTCCGTAACTTGGTAGGGACCTTCCCAATTCGGGAACAATTTCCCTTGTTCCAATGGCTTTGAGACGGATGCCCTCCGAAGCACTAGATCACCTGGGAGGAAAGACTTCCCTTTGACTCTGGTGGAGTGATAACGAGCTACTCTTTGTTGGTAGGCGGCCATCCAGATTCGGGCTTTCTCCCTGATTTCTCCTATTAAATCAAGATTAGTTCGGAGCTGCTCATCATTGGATTCCTCCGAATAGCCTTCCACAAGAGGGGAGGGGAGTCCGACCTCCATGGGGATGATAGCTTCTGTGCCAAAAGCCATCTTAAATGGGATCTATCCTGTCGATATCCTCTTAGTAGTTCGGTACGCCGATAACACATGGTGGAGCTCTTCAACCCATCTACCTCGTGCCCGACTGAGCCGAGCTTTAATTCCTGCAGGAGAGTTCAGTTGATTACCTCGGCCTCTCCGTTGGCTTGAGGATGTCCGATCGATGTCAAATGATGGAGAATGCCATGATCCTCACAGAACTCCTGGAACTTAGGATTGTCAAACTACTTCCCATTGTCGGTGATAATAGTGCGGGGAAGGCCGAAGTGGCAGATGATGGACCTCCATACGAAGTCTTTAGCTCAAGCTTCGGTTATTTGGGCGACTGCTTCGGCTTCAAACCACTTGGTAAGATAATCGATCGCAACAAATAAGAACTTCCTTTGCCCCGTTGCGAGGGAAAAAGGGCCAAGGATATCCATTCCCCATTTAGCGAAAGGTCAGGAAGATGATATGGAAGTCAAGTGTGCAGAGGGGAGCCTCTGGATATTTGAGTGCCTCTGACACGAATCACAGGCTCGGACGAGGTCATCGGCATCTTTTTGCATCGTCGGCCAATAATACCCTTGACGCAATATTTTGTGGAATAGGGCCCAACCGCCAAGATGATTGCCATAAATGCCTTCATGAACCTCCCGAAGAGCATAATCAGCCTCTAATGGTCGGAGGCATTTGAGCAATGGCATGGAGAAGGATCGCTCATAAAGCCGATCATCAATCAGAACATAATGAGATGACTGCATTTTTAGCTTCCTTGCTTCTTTTATATCAGCGGGCAGCAGCCCTTCTTTAAGGTACTTGTGCAGGGGATCAATCCAAGATGGTTCGGCATCGACCTGCATCATCTAGTCAGCACCGGCGATACTGGGTTTCTCCAGGACTTCCAAGTGGAATCTTCGTTCAAGATCCATTGACTCCGTAGTCGCCAGGTGGGATAGAAGGTCGGCGCGTGCGTTTTCAGCCCTTAGATATGGGTAATTTAAATTCATCAAAACTGGAGGATAAATCACGCACCTTTTGGAGATACCGAATCATGTTCACTCTCGAGCCTCGAATTCTCCTTGCACCTGGCCAGCCACCAACTGAGAGTTGGTGTAGGCAATTAGTTTTTTGACCTTAAGCTCGTGGGCGATTCGGAGTCCGGCGAGTAGGGCTTCATACTCTGCTTCATTATTTGAGGCCGAGAAGGAGAAGCGGATGCCATATTCAAAAGTTGCACCCTCCGGACTGGTGAGGACTAGGCCGGTGCCAGAACTGCCCGTGCTAGAGGATCCATCGGCGTGAAGCAACCACGAGGCGCTGGGCTTTGGTTGTCCGGGGGCGTCCGAAGCAGAGCCATCTTCAGGTATGGTGCATTCGAGGAGAAATCTGCCAGGACTTGGTCCTTAATGGCTGGACGAGGTTGATATTGAATGTCAGGTTCACTCAGTTCAGCAGCCCATTTGGTCATTCTCCCCGATGCTTCTGGGCGATGGATAATTGCCTTGATGGGTTGATCAGTCAGGACAGTGACAATATATGCTTGGAAATACGGCCGCAGCTTTCGAACCGATGTTACCAGAGCCAGGACCATCTTCTCGACCCGAGTGTACCTTGTTTCATGTCTTTGAGTAGTTTGCTGACATAATAAATAGGTTTTGGATCTTGTTCTCCTCTCTGATTAGCACCGAACCAACAACGTTCTTGGAGACTACTAAGTATAAATTCAGTATTTCCCCTGGTTTTGGGCTGCTGAGGAGAGGTGGCGAGCCAAGGTTTCTTGAGATCTTTGAATGACCTCTGGCAATCTAGGGTCCATTGGAAGTTTTTGGCCGACCGAAGAGCTTTGAAGAAGGGGAGGCACTTCTTGCTGACCAAGCAATAAAGCAGCTAAGGGCCGCTATTTTTCGGTAAGGCATTGCACGTCTTTGACCAACCCAGAGGGGCCATCTCGCAGGGCCTAGATCTTTGGGGATTTGCTTCGATGCCTCGCTGAGAGACCATGAAGCCTAGGAATTTCCTGGAGTTGACTCTGAAAGCTCACTTGGTGAGGTTGAGCTTCATCTAGTACTTTCAAAGTGTTGCGAAGCTCTCCGCAAGGTCCTCGACATGTTAGGGCGCTTCTTGCTCCTTACCAGCATATCATCAACATATACCTCCATGTTTTGGCCGATTTGCTCTTTGAAGACTTTATTGACCAGCCTTTGGTAAGTGGCACCTGCGTTTTTTAAACCAAAGGGCATAACTCGTAACAATAAATACCTCAGTCGGTGATGAAGGTAGTTTTCTCCTCGTCTTCGGGCACCATTCGGATCTGGTTATAGCCCAAATAGGCATCCATAAAAGTCAACATTTGATGGCCCGAAGTTGAATCCACGAGCTGATCGATCCGTGGAAGAGGGAAGCTATCTTTTGGGTAGGCCTTGTTTAGGTCGGTGAAGTCAATGCAGATCCTCCATTTGCTATTTGATTTTTTCACCATGACCACATTCGCCAGCCAATCGGGATAATTAACTTCCCGATGAATTTGGCTTTGATGAGCTTGTCCACCTCTTCTTCGATAGCCTTTTGGCGCTCAGGAGCGAAGCTCCTTTTTTTCTGTTTAATTGGCTAAAATGTCTCGTTCACGCTGAGACGGTGAACCAGGACGTCTGGGCTGATTTCGGGCATATCCAACACGGACCAGGCGAAGACATCAGCGTTCTTCTGAAGGAATTCAATTAATTCTTACCGAAGCTTTTCTTCCAGCTGTGACCCGACCTTTATGGTTTGACCAGGCCGAGCTTCATTAAGTTGTACTTCTTCCAATTCTTCGGCTGGCTCTCCTCATTGCTCGGTGAAGTCTTCCCGAGCATCTAGCCCATCCACCTTAGGCTTCCTGGACTGAAGGTCAGCACAAAACAATGTCGAGCTATAACCTGACTTCCTCGAACAACCCCTACTCCCCATTCGATGGGGAACTTCATGGCGAGATGGGGAACGAAAATGATGGCTTTGAGAGATATTTGCCCGGCCTACCGAGAATGGCATTGTAAGGAGACCGAAGCTTGGTTACGAGAAAATCCATGAGCACAGTAGCCATGCGGGGCCAAGTGCCAGCTCGAACTATCAGAGTAATAACCCCCTCAGGGATTATGGAGTCACCTGTGAAACCCACTAGGGTAGACTCCATGGTCCAGAGGCTTTCCATCCAGAATTTCAATCTCACAAGGCATCAAAGTACAAAACATTAACGGAGCTTCCACTATCAATCAATATACGGTGTACATCATAATTGTTCATGTTTAAGGATACAACCAGAGCATCATTATGGGGGTACTATACCTCCAGAAGATCTTCATCAGAAGAAGTGAGCTCATCAACTCGAGCCTTCTTTGGCGGGTTTTCCCCTTCGCCTGGCTAGGGGATGGGGAATCGGCCACCGTTATCACATTAACATTGCCGATAACTGAAGGATTTGGTGGTGGGATCGGACGAGGCTCGGGCTGGCATGCCCCTTCATTGTTCGACTCAGGGGTCCTTGAACCGGTCCAGTCTACCCCGTCGGATCAACCGCTCAATCTCGTTCTGGAGCTGCCAATAGTCCTCGGTATCATGCCCGTAATTGGTGGAAGTGGCAGTACTTGGTCACGTCCCTCTGAGCTGCATGCCCTTGGAGAGGAGGAGGCCGAGGAATCTGCCGCTCAATCTCCATCAGGATCTGTGTCCTTGGCGCAGTGAGGGGAGTGTAGCCTTCGAACTTTTGAGCTGGACTCTGGGTTTGGTCTTGAGGCGGTGGCGGAGGAGCTCTATGGTGGCGAGGCGGGCTTGCACGGCGGTGGGTCCATTGCTTATCCGAGCCCTTCGCCTCTTTTCTTAGCTGCTCGGCCCGAGCTAACCTCCTCGATTCTTTAATCCTGGTGTATTTATCCACCAGGGACATCATGTCTGAAAGGCTCTTCAGGTAATTAACCTCCAGAGCCAAGTAGAAGTTTTCCTCCTTCGACACTCCTCCGGCCAAGGCAGACATGGCCATCTTGTGGTTGAGATGGTTGACTTCCAGGAGGGTTGTGTTGAAACGGCCAAGGTAACTCTTCAATGATTCCCCTCTCTCTGCTTAACTTCAGAGAGGGAATAGGATCTTCGTTGCTGGCAACGGCTGCTGACGAACTAGCTAATGAGCAAGAAGCTCAGTTCATCGAAAGAATCAATGGAACTTGGCTTCAAATCATTGAACCAGGTTCGGGCAGATCCCCTTAGAGTGGAGGGGAAGGCTCGACACAGGATCGCATCAGATGCTCTGTGAAACATCATGATGGATCTGAAGCTGCTCAAATGATCTTCGGGATCAATGGATCCATGGTATGGCTCGATGGTAGAGAGCTTGACATAAGGGGGATTCACCTCCCTCATGATCCTCTCAGAGAAGGGGATGCCCTACTCCGCTTTTGGCTGGGATGGAGGGACTTATCTAACGGCGTCTAACTCCTGATGCCATTCCCAATGCATTTCTTTCATCTGTTGCCTGATCCCTTCATCCAGAGTGGTAGGAGGGATCGGGCGATGAGAAGACGACAGCGGTGTCGAGTCCTGGGAAGACACCGGGGAGAGGGAGCGAACCCACCTGGATCTGAGCGGGCTCTTCCCTCCAGCTCACTGCGATGCCGGCCTTGCCTTCGCGGGCCAGTGACAATGATCCGCCACCTCAAGCGGATCGGAAGAAGAGATCGCCGGCGGAGCAAGGGCAGCGGCCTCCTCATGAGGCTGAGAAGCGGGAGTGGCAGGGCCAGGAATCGCTTGGAGTCCCTGGACCAACTAGGTCAATGCCTAAACCTGCTGAACCAGAGTGGCGAACTGGTCCAGCGTTACCACCGTTGCCGGCGGTGAAGGAGTTTCAGTTAGCGGTGGTGGCGGAGGTGCCACACCGCTAATTAGATTAGGCCTTTGAGAGGCAGCTTGATCTTGAGCCTCGGATATGGCTCTCTTTCGATTGGCCATTAGATGATGCTTCTTCTGGTTTTTGAGTCTTGTCTCCTTGGTTACAAGTTTATGGGACTTGAGACCCTTCCTCTAGCGCCAATCTGTTGCCGCGAAAATCCGTTCTTTGACTCAGGTGTGCTCTGGCTCCGGATCCAAGCGCCGATCTCGACATCCAGGGTGGAACCTACAAGACAGTCCATGCGCGTGGAGGATTTCCTTGGGGTTGTCCTCCGCGGGGGACCCTCTGACGCCCAAGTCAGTGGAGATCACAACAAACAGATATGAGGAGAAGACTCTCACAGAAGAGTTCCCTCAAATGGGTTTTTCTTCCGAGAGCTCCGAGCTCTGTGGGAGCTTCAATGGAGTTTTTCAGTATGAGAGTCAGTGAATGGATGCGTACCTAAGAAATTTGAGGGCCGTGGTATTTATAGGCGATCACCTGGTTCTTTGGGCGCGTTGTGAGGGGTCTGAAAGCTGTTGAGATTTGAAATGGATTCGAATTAGGTTCATTACGAGGCCTATCTCGTCGATTAGAAGATTGATGGCTAGGAGAGCTGGTTAATGCCTTAGGATCAGCGATCGTGTAGGTTCTAGGCTACCCCTATGGCCCTTAGGCCACTTTTGGGTATGATTCTCTGTTTGGAATCTTATTCAGTTATGGTGAATTCAAACTCTCCCACGCCGGATTCCGCGGAGGCATTCAAGTAACTCGTCCGGTCGAGGCAAGGGACAACTTGGTTTCCCGAAGTATGAAAATAGCTCGGGCCGCCGATGGTGAAGGTAGCTCGGGTAGCCAAAGTATGAAGATAGCTCGGGCTGCCGAGGATGACCCGAGTTGTCGGGGCGTCCAACGCCGCTGAGGGCGATTAGGCTTTGCTGCTTGGTGGATGTGATAGCTGGCCGACAAGATGTTGGGATTGGATTTGACCCGGTTGTCGATGCGTGCGGGTATTAATGCGATGAGATTTTATCCCTCATCAACAATTAATAAAAAATAATCTTGGACTTTATTTTGTTATGTTTTTATTTTTTTTACTATATATATATATATATATATATATATATATATATATATATATATATATATATATATATAGATATATATATATATATATGTGGGGTGTGTGTGTATGTACGTACGTACGTACACGTACGTACACGTACGTACGTACATACATATACATATATATATATATATATATATACATACATATATATATATATACATACATATATATATATATACATACATATATATATATATACATACATATATATATATATATACATATATATATATATATACATACATATATATATATATATATACATATATATATATATATATATATGTATGTATGTATGTATGTAGAGTGGGACTTAACAACATGCAAGAAAAATAAAGAGTTTTTGACTTGATTATTTTTTTTAATTTTTGGATCCATATATATTCTAAAATTTTATATTTTTTATGTTTAAAATTTATGATTTATATGAATTTAAGGATGAAAAGGTAATTAAATTTAGTATTATCATGTTTAATTATAAATATATACTTTTTGCGTAAATTGTAATGGATTCACGTAACTTTCATTTTGATTTTCTGCACTACGATTTGGATGGTTTATGATTTGACTATATGGGCCCACTACTAGAAGAAGGAAAGCGCCACAAAGGCCTATAGTCAAAATGGAAGGTGAGATAGTGACGAAGAAGACATAAATTAATAGACCTTGACAAGCCTCTCGTGCTAGTTAAGGTAATAAAAAGTTCAGTAAAAATTAATTATTGTCTAGTTGGCGTGGATATTGGTTACTAAACTTTCTGAAAAAAAATTTTGCGTATCAGCTTTTGTGAATCAGTCATCAAATTAATTATTCATATATATTGATGCATGAAAAAAAAATAAAAAAAACTTAATAAGCTTTCGCGCATGCATCGATATGCATGAGTAAGTAATTTATATATTTAATATATGCTTTATGCACTAAAGATCGATGTTTAAAGATTTTCTAAAAAGTTATCAGTATTGGACCCATGGCACATTCATTCAGCCCATTAAGGCTAAAAGGGAGAGCACTCCCTTTTTCCCTGGTGCTTTTTTCTTTTTGGTTTTGGTGGGAACAGCCATCAAGAGAGATGGTGGGAGCGTCTAATATGGTTCCATTGCTTCTCTCTTTATATTTCTCTATAAATACGATGATTGGTGCGAGAAGAAGAGATAGAAGACTGCGGTTGGTGCTAGGAACGAAGAAAATGAAGGCTACGGCTGGTGCTTGGCTACGTGGAAGGACTTCCGCTCCAGGAATCACGTGAAGGTGCTGTAGAAGAAAAATAAGAAGAAGAGAAGGAAAGAAAATAAGAAGGTAACACAGGATACCTTATTTTTTGGTGATGTAATCCTTATATCCCTATTATTCTCTTGTGATTGTTTCTCAAGTCTAAACAAGGGACTTTGAGACTTGGATATTTATTATTTTATGTTGAATCTTTTTCTCTTGCTTGCCCGTGGTTTTTTTTCTTTATCTTGGAGGGATTTTTCATGTAAATCTTGATGTTTCTGTGTGATTGTGTGGTTCGTGCATTTATTTATTATTCCACTACTTATTACGACCTGCTAGTATTTGTTCATATACGGATTCTTTCCCATCAACTGGTATCAGAGCTTAGTTCAGTCTTGAATTTTTTGTGTGCGAGCATGGAGGCCGGTAATGTTTCCCACATGATCAGTCTGAACAGAAACAATTAGATGATATGGAAACTAAGGATGGAGGACCTCTTATATTGCAAGGATCTATATGGACCTTTGGGAGGGTCAGTGCAAAGCCCATTACAATGACATATGATGCTTGGATCATGTTAGATCGGAAAGCAATTGATTTTATTCAGCAGTGGTTGGATGATAGTGTTTTTCGCCATGTTTCAACTAAGACTTCTGCACACTCTCTTTGGAAAAAGTTAGAAAGTCTCTATGAGAGAAAAATAGCTGGCAACAAGGTTTTCTTGATCAGAAAACTTGTGAATCTAAAATATAAAGAGGGCGCTTCTATTGCTAAGCACTTGAATGAAATGCAGAGTATTACTAACCAGTTATCTTCTATGAAAATATCTCTTGATGATGAATTGCAAGCATTGTTACTTCTTAATTCATTGCCAGAAAGTTGGGAGACATTGGTGGTTTCCCTCAATAATTTTGCATTAGACGGTGTTGTTACCATTAGTCAAGTAACAGGCAGTTTGTTGAATAAGAAGATGAGGAGGAAGAATTCAGCAACTTCTCAGAGGCACTTGTCTCAGAGAATAGAGGACGGTCAAAGTCTAGAAATAGAGACAATTCATACAAGGGTAGAAGCAAATCAAGGTCAAGAAAAGATATTACTTGCTACAACTGTTGTGCAAAAGGGCACTACACGAATCGGTGTAAGAAGCCTAAGAAGAGCAAGGAAAAGAGAAAAGGAGAATATCACAGCTACAGTGCAGAATGATGATTATTTAATTTTATCTACTTCTGATGGTATCTTCTCATGTGAGTGTCAGAATTATGAGTGGGTGATTGATACAGGTGCTTCTTACCATGCTACACCACGGAGGGAGTTTTTTTTCTACCTATAGAACTAAAAATTTTGGTGTTGTCAAGATAGAAAATCAAGGCATAGTAGACATCACTGGCATGGGTGACATCCACATGAAGACCAATCTTGGCTGTAAGTTGGTGCTCAAGGATGTAAGGCATGTGGCTGATTTGAGGCTGAATTTAATCTCAGTTGGAAGACTTGATGATGAAGACTTTGATAGCAGATTTCACAAAGGGCAATGGAAGCTCAGTAAAGGTTCACTTGTTGTAGCCAGTGGGAAGAAATGTCACACTTTGTATAGGTTGTAAGCTAAAGCTTATGGTGAACAGTTGAATGCTACTAAGAAAGACTTCAGCATAGAGTTGTGACATAAACGATTGGGACACATAAGTGAGAAGGGGCTATAAGTTCTTTCCAAGGGAGAAGTTCTACCAGACTTCAAAGGGATACATCTAAACCCATGTGTTGATTGTTTGGTTGGAAAGCAACATAGAGTTTCTTTTGCTAGTTCTACTTTGTCTAGAAAAATGCATGTCTTGGATCGTGTCTATACAGATGTTTGTGGTCCTCTAAGGATAAAAATTCCTGGTGGATCTATTAATGTTTCAGATATCAGCGGTGCACTTTATTTTGTCACTTTTATAGATGATTTTTTCAAGAAAGTTTGGGCCTATTGTTTGAAGACCAAAGATAGGTTATTAATGTCTTCAAAGAGTTTCATGCCAGAATTAAAAGAGAAACAGGAAAGAAATTAAAATTCATAAGGTCAGATAATGGTGGTGAGTACATAGGGTTATTTGATGATTATTGTAGGTCACACGACATTCAGCATGAGATGACAGTTCTTGGTACTCCTCAGCATAATACAATTGCAGAGAGGATGAACAATACCATCATGGAAAAGATCAGATGTATGCTTTCACAGTCCAAGTTACCTAAAAGATTTTGGGATGAGGCATTGAAGACAACAGTTGATGTAATAAACTTATCACAATGTACAGCTCTAGATGGTGATATTGCATAGCGTGTATGGTCAGGGAAAGATGTCTCTTATAGGCACTTGAGAGTGTTTGGTTGCCGTGCATTTGCACATGTTCCAGACATTGAGAGGTCCAAGCTGGATGGTAAGACAAAAAAATGTGTTTTACTTAGTTACTCACATGATGAGTTTGGTTATAGACTTTGGGATCCAGAAAGGCATAAGTTGTTCAGAAGAAGAGATGTGGTATTTTTTGAAGATCAAATCTTTCAAGACTTTAAGAAAGAGGTGCCAGTCAAGTCTTCTACATAAGGATTAACAGACTGTGACCCAGTTACTCCTCCAGTATGTCAAGGTGATGGGGGAGATGTGTAAGAAAATAGTGAGGAGCAGATGTTAACTCACCTGTAAGACATGTTGAGCAGGAAGGAGATCAGGAGCAACCTCAGCCTCAGTTGAGAAAATCTATCAGATAATGTTAACCTTCCAAAAGGTATTCTACAGATGAATATATAATACTTACTGATGAAGGTGAACCAGAATGTTACTAGGAGGAAGTTGAAAGTGAGCAGAAAAAGGAGTGGTTAGTAGCTATGCAGAAAGAAATGGATGCCTTATAGAAGAACCACACATATGATTTAGTGGAACTACCAAAAGAAGAAAGGCTTTAAAGAACAAGTGGGTTTTCAGGTTAAAGACTCAACAACAGTGTTCTCAACCAAAGCACAAGGCCAGATTGGTTGTGAAATGCTTTGGTCAAAAGAAATGTATTGACTTTGAAAAGATTTTTTCTCCTGATGTTAAAATATCTTCAATTCGTGTTGCTCTAGGTATTACTGCTAGTCTAGACTTGGAAGTTGAGTAGTTAGATGTGAAGACAACTTTTCTTCATGGTGATTTGGAGGAGGAAATCTATATGGAGCAACCAAAAGGCTTCAAAGTCAAAGGTAAAGAAAATCTTGTTTGCAGATTGAAAAAAAGCTTGTATGTGCTGAAGCAAGCTCTAAGGCAATGTATAAGAAATTTGATTTATTTATGACTGAAAATGGATACAAATGGCTTCAGATTATTGTGTGTATATCAAATAGTTCAGTGAGGATTTTGTCATACTCCTACTTTATGTTGATGACATGCTTATTCTTGGGAAAGATATGTCTATGATTGACAAGTTGAAGAAGGAGCTGAGCAAGTCATTTGCAATGAAGGATATGGGACCAACAAAGTAAATACTGGGCATATAGATTTCCCATGATAGAAGAACCAAGAAAATATGGTTGTCACAGGAGAAGTACATTGAGAAGGTATTGGATAGGTTCAGTATGAGTAATACAAAGCTAGTTGGTTCTCCTCTTGCAAGTCACTTCAGGTTGTACTCGGAGCAGAGTCCTTCAAGTGATGAGGAGAAGGAGAAAATGAAGAAGGTTCCATATGCTTCAGCAGTCGAAAGTTTGATATACACGATGGTATGTACGAGGCCTGACATTACATATGCAGTGGGTGTTGTTAGCAGATTTCTTACAAATTCAGGGAAAGAGTATTGGGTAGCAGTGAAGTGGATCTTCAGATATTTTAGAGGAAGTTCCAAAGTTTGTTTAAGCTTTGGGAATGGTCCACCTATGCTGATTGGCTACACAGATGCAGATATGGCGATAGATATTGAAACAAGGAAGTCCACATCAGATTTTATACTTACTTTTGCAAAGGGAGCAATATGATGGCAATCTAGATTGCAAAGGTGTGTAGCTCTTTCCATTACAGAAGCAGAATATATTACTGCTACCGAGGTCTGTAAGGAGATGCTATGGATGAAAGAATTCTTATATGAATTAGGACTTAAATAGAAAAATTATATGGTACATTGTGACAGCCAGAGTGCCATCCACTTGTGCAATAACCCAACTTTTCATTCCAAGTTAAAGCATATAGATGTCAGATACCATTGAATTTGAAATGTGTTTGAAGACTTTGTCAAAAGAAAGGCAAAAGATGTGCCGATAGCTGGTTGGCATGATTTCACATTAAGGAAGCATGAGACAGCCTCCCTTATAGACTGAAGGGGAGGTTATTGGGTCCATGGCCCATTCATTAGCCCATTAGGGCTGAAAGGGGGAGCGCTCCCTTTTCCATTGCGCTTTTTTCTTTTTGGTCTTGGTGGGAGAAGCCGTCAAGAGAGCTAGTAGGAGTGCGTAACTTGGTTCCGTTGCTTCTCTCTTTATATTTCTCTATAAATACGATGGCTAGTGCGAGGAGAAGAGATGGAAGACTGCGGTTGATGCTAGGAGCGGAGAAAAGGAAGGCTGCGATTGGTGCTTGGCTACGTGGAAGGACTTCCGCTCTAGGAATCACGTTAAGGTGCTGCAAAAGAAAAATAAGAAGAAAAAAGAAGGGAAGAAAATAAGAAGGTAACGCAAGAGACTGTATTTTTCGATGACATAATCCTTATATCCCTATTATTCTCTTGTGATTATTTCTCAAGTCCACACAAGGAACTTTGAGACTTGAATATTTATTATTTTATAGTGAATCTTCTTTTCTAGTTTACCTATGATTTTTTTTTCTTTATCTTAGAGAAATTTTTCATGTAAAACTTGATATTTTTGTATGATTGTGTGGTTCATGCAATTATTTATTATTTTGCTATTTATTACAGCATGCTAATATTTATCTGTATATGAATTCTTTCCCATAAATCGATCTCTTCTACTTTGACCGACCCAAGTAGCGAATAGGATAAAGCTAAATTAGCTATATAATAGCAACCATTGACTTTCACTCCTCTCCCTCTCCGGGCTTTTCCTCTGGCCCCCGCTTGACAATGGCGCATCAAATTGGATGCGGACGGAGACGGCCGGCGATGTTCCCGAGCTCGAACTCCGATCGTTTACCGTGACAGTTGACTAACCTCGGTGGTCAACTCGCTTTCCTTGGCGCACGAACTTTCCTTCTCCTTTATGCCTAAAATCGCCCAAAATTTCAACCAACACTCATCTAACACGAGGTGGAAAGGTGGAACCTCCGTTTGGAATCAATTTTATAATAAAATTCAATTACATTCTATTAGCAGCGTTATTCATGCATTCGAATAAATTTTAAAATTCGATTGAGCATTGGAGGCTGTGAACATATAATATTAATTGCGGAAATGGAAGATAACAGAGTGGAGTGAATGTTAAGCAGGGGCGTTTTAGTGTTTTCATAGATCGGAAATTTTATCCTTCTATATTATATTAATTTTGATGTGAACTCTATTGAAATTTAATTTTTAGGTCCAATTTATTTATTTAGTTAGCTTTGGTTAAAAGCAGTGAAAACAAAGGAATTGAATTCCCTGTGCGACGCCACCATCGCCAGCCGAGCACGAAGAAGTTTCCTCATTTTTGGCTCCCATTTCTTCGTCGATCGCCTTGTTTTCATCAATAAAAGCGACAAGTTGTTTCTTTTTTTTCTTTTTCTTTTTTTCCCTCTCTTCTAGTAACATAGAGCAGGGGTCGAGGAGGTTCTCTTCTTCGTTGGTTTCATGGCAGCGGTGAGCTCGGCGGGGTCGAGCGCCGTGAGGGAGATCGGGTGGCGCCGGCGGCGGAGGAGGAGAAGGTCTATGTGGCGGTGGGGGAGGAATATAAGCGCTGGGAGGCTAATTTATCGTGGGTGCTTCGGAACACCTCCCGGCGCGCAAAGATCATCATCACTCATGTTTACAGACCCGCCCAGATAATTAGCATGCGTACATCCTTCTTGCCTTCCGTTCGTCTGTTGTTGATTCCTATGTTTGCAAGAACTATTTGAGGGGAAAAAATTTCTTTTTTCTTTATCCTTTTTCTGAAACCTCTTTTTGGACGGGCTGTTTCTTATTTGCATAATGATTTGGTGGATAAATCATGACATGTAGCTGAATTTGATGGAAGGATGGCATCTTTCAGTGGAATTGTTCATTGATTTTAGGACTTCGTGAATGTCCGTGATTGAGGGCTCTTCTTCTATGGGTAGTTTGGTGGAATTAGCCATGTATTAACGGTTGAATTCAAGGCATGCCTTTTAATGGAATTCTTCCTTGATGTTGGGAACTGGTGGATGTACTTGATTGAGTACTCGAACTTGGATTAAGTCATCCTGATCTTCTAATCCATTCTTATTTCTAGGAAAGAAAGTGAGGAAAAATTCCCAATTTTTTGAGGTATATGCATTATTTCGCGGGTAAATCATGAATTTATATTTGAGTTTGACGTACACCGTGGTTGTTTTCTTTCTTAATTCTAGGATTTGTTGAATACCCATCATATGCTTAGGTATTCTAACTCAATTGAAGTCCCTCTTCCATTCTCAATTCTTATATTAAAAGAAAACAAAGCCAGAATTGTTCTGCTTGTTATGAGTTTCTTTCTTATTTGTACAATTTGATGGAGAAACAATGAATTAGTAGTTGACTTGGCCGAATATTCATGTCATAATAAGAGTTTCCCCCTTAATTTAGGCTTCACTGAGTTCCAATGATTTAATACTCCTAACTCAGTTCAGTTACATCTGTTCATGACTCCATTCCTCTTTGGATTGAAAGGATTGTTTTTCAAAAGGATTTGGTGATTACCCATATCCATCATTAAAAGCTTCCTTTTTTTTTTTTGGTAGTTTGAAAGGGGCTCCAATTAGTTCATCTCCTTCCCTCCATCTTCTAGGTACATGTTTTTTAAGGAAAAATAAAATTGACTCCCCCCTCCCCCTTCCCTCTTATTAACTGTTTATTTTTATGTAAATCTGTTAGATTGTCCATCAATTAGTAGTTGCACTTGGTCTAAAGTGTCCTTTTAGTGCACATACTGGCATAGAAAATAGGAGGCACAAAAGAGATAAAGTAACGCAATGATTGAGTGAAGAACCTAAAATTAGATTTTGACTTAGATAGCTTTTACGACAACTAAATTTTCCTATTTACATATATGGGACCTTCTTGAACCTATGCTTGGATATATCCATATTCATCTTTTCTAACTAGGAAGGTGATTCTACAAATGTAGAAAGAAGAGATAGGAAGTTCTATTGTATGATTTTATTATACAAGTGGGAATTTTAGCATGGCTAATGTTAGCTTTTTCATCATATTTGCAAAGGATGAATGATGATGTTTCTTGATAATTTGGTGAAATCTGACTTATGCAAAAAAATGGTAGATTTTGATTCTCTACCAAAAATGCCTTATGATTGAATCTTCCAACTAAGCCATGAATATCTTTGGGCCTTTTTTCCTTTGGTTGAGCCAGTCTCATAGGCCTTAAACATTACATCCTGCTATAGGTCTCAGCTACATCCTTTGCTATTGCATCACATTTTCTTGTTTGTTTGTTGTATAACCATACCATTCAGTAGGTATCCAAATTTGGTGTTGTAATTGCAAGTCATTTCCCTTCATCTTTCAGTTAGTATTTAGAAAAGAAGTGAAAAAAACTTTGTTAATAATGCTGAAGTTGTAGATGATTTAAGAACAGAAAACCACTTTTAAATCTGTTGTTTGGTGGGGTTCCATCATTTTTCTCCCCATCCCTCCCCCCCCCCCCAACCCCGAAAAAAAAAAAAAAAACTGCTGTAGCATTTTTTTTCTTCTACATTTTGGTAATTAACTACCAGTAGAAAGTAATCCAAGTCACTTCAATTCTCAATATTTAAGTTACGATGGATATAGTTTGCATTTAATTTCTTTTGTCAGCAGTAATCAAGTAATTTTGTTTTTATTTTGATTTCAGTGGGGGGCAAATTTCCTGCAAGCTCACTAAAACCAGAGCACGTCAATGCATACAGAAAGCAGGAGAGGGCTAGGATGGATAAAAGTTTAGATTTTTACATTATTGTGTGCTCACAGCTGAAGGTGCCATTTTGTGCTATCTTTTCTTTTTCTTGATATTTTATCACCACCAAGTGATACTACTCAAATGAAGACTAAGGCCTACCAAATTCTCACTTCTTATCTTTTTAGATATGTTTGTTTCCTGAAACTTTGATTCTATGCATTTCTAGTAAATTTCCAATACTAAGATCAGGGAAAATATTGTAATGTACCATCATGTTTTCCATCATGTTTGAAGTAGAAATTCTGTTGTTTCAGGTAAGAGCTGAAAAACTAGTAATTGAGATGGACAATGTTGCGAAAGGGCTGGTAGAGCTCATTGCTCAACATGGGATCACTAAGCTTGTCATGGGGGCAGCAGCAGACAAGCACTACACAAAGTATGAAGCGACAATGGAAAATTAGTCAAACATTATACTATGCAGTGCACAGTATTTCCTAAGAATAAGATTCTTATGAAGTGTGGACTTTTAAATTCATTTCTACCAGTTAAGCCCTGGATTAAGCTCTATAATTTTGAATCCTAGTTTGATGCAAATTCCTTGAATTATAGGAAAATGAAGGTGCCCAAGTCCAAGACTGCAATCATGGTTAAGGAAAAAGCTGATCCATCATGCAAGATATGTTTTGTTTGCAGAGGAAACCTGATCTATACCAGGTATGATTAAGTTTTTAGAATAGTTTTCTTGTTAATCTACTAACTTTTGAGCAGGTGTATGCCTAGATTGGCAACATTTGGTATGTTATATATCCTGACCAGTATGCAGAATGTAAGTAGTTGCGCTGTTTAATTGTGCTGTTTAATATTCCAGATCCAAAAACTTTTGTTACATGTCGACCTCTGGTGAAGTATTGAACTGCATATGAGAACCACAAAATCCATTGATTAGGTGCTGTTTGTTTCCCTTTGTTGTTCTGAATGATTAATTTTTGAATCTGTTGAATGTAAGGCTGAAAATGGATCGGATAAGCTCCGACCGTATCCGTATCTGTATTTGAATTATATCAAATTCGGATATTTATTTTGTAGTTTAATCGGATTCGGATACGAATTCGGATATCTAATCCAAAAGTAATCGGATACGGATACATATTTTTTTATTTTGCAGTTTAATCGGATTCGGATACGAATTCGGATATCTAATCCAAAAGGTAATCGGATACGGATACGGATACAGATTTTTTTTCAGCCTAGCACTGGGTAATGGTATGAAAGTGGGTGCAAGAATAGTATAAGAATATTCAGAAATAATAATATAGGACATGATATAACATGTTAATGAGTTTTAGCTCAACTAATATATGAACTTAAATAGGTAAACCTAAAAACCAATTTGCAAAACTAGTACCTAAAATTATCGATGGTTTAATATATTTAATATATTATAAGTGATGTAGTAAAGTACCTATCAAATATAGAGATAGGCTCTCTATATCTTTTCTTATTTCTAGGCATAGTGTCATTCAAAATTGGATAATATAGATCGATACTAGGTGGTATAGGACAGCATTTTTGTATCAAACACTACCTTAATATCCGATTCATATCCGTATCCATATATAACAAATATGGATATGCTTGATATCCGATTCGTATCCATATCCGTATATAACAAATATGGTCCGCTTGATATCCGATTCGTATCCGTATCCGTTTAGAATAAATATGAACATAAATTTTATATACGTTTAGTATTCGTATCCGTATTCGTATCCGTTAAAAAATATGGATACAAATATGATATACTACTATCCGATCCGTATTCAATCCGTTTTCAGCCCTAGTTGAATGTGATATATGTAAGTCGCCATGCTGTTTAATATTCTAGATCCAAAAATGCATGTTACATGTCAACCTCTGGTGAAGTATTGAACTGCATACGAGAACCACAAAATCCATTGATTAGATGCTGTTTGTTTCCCTTTGTTGTGCTGAATGATTAATCTTCGAGTCTGTTGAATGTGATTTTTTCCCTTTTTGCTCATGTTTCTATATTTTCTTCACTGAAGAACTATCAGAATATAAATAAAACCATTTAAGTTTTGCCCACTTCTATGTAACCACATGGTGTTGGTTAACAGTAGCTTTTTCCTTTTGATTTGATGACATTGCAATGTGGGAAAAAATAAGAAATAAACTTGTAAATTCTTTTTTATGTAAAGGGCAACTTAGTGCACAAGGATCCTGCTTCTAGAGAGGGTCAGATACACATGGCATCAACCTCATGTGTAGAAAGGTTATTTTCATGTTTCAAGCCTGTAACCTCTAGGTCACAATAGAGACTATAGAGTAACCTTACCATTGCACTAAGGCTTATGATCATACACATTCTTTTCGCTAATAAAAAAAGGATTTCTTTGCAATTTTACACCTCGAAAACATTAGTTGTTGATATAGTTAACGAGACATCCTTTAGTGAAACTTCCAGTACCTTTCCTCTGGCAAGCCAAACTAAGTAGACTCTTATCTGAATTCCTTATTCTTTAATGCATGCTAGTCTTTTCTTATGTCTGATAAGTTTAACTGTCTCATTTCATATGTCATTAATAGGGAGGCCAGATTATGTACATCTCGGATATCACGATCGGCCACAGCCAGCTCTAACTCAACATCTGGCCAATCTGAACGTTTGACATCATTGTCTTTCCCTCAAGGCACACTGGATTAAGAAACAGGCATGTGAACCCTGTGCAAGATCTTTTCAGTCATAGGTAAAGATCTGACCATTATGGATTTCCTGATGGTGGAATTTTGGCAGTGGTATCCCTGTTGCAGCCTGTTAAAACATTGATCCACATATCAGGTTAAGCACAGAGGGAAGTTTTATGGATCCATGGGAAGGGATTTCAGGGCGAAGTTTTCAGGGGTCTGACCCTTCGTCATGGTCAGGAAGTGATGAAGTGCTTAGTAACTCTGGTTCATCTTCACTGCCCAAGGATGAAGAGAGTGAAATCGGGTCTGTAATGTTACCGTCTGTGGATGAGTCCAACAAGGATCTTCAATTCTCATCTCCAAGTCACGAGCTGGTGCATACTATTTACTTGTTTCCTTACTGTTTATTGTCTTCAGGTATCAAGAAATGAACAAGCTGAACATTTCAACATTTTTAGTATAATTCTCATGTAGTTTGTGATGCTTAAACTATAACCAGTCATAATTGGTCTCTTTACCCATCAACTGGCCTTTGACATTTCTTAGCAGATTATCATCTTGTCTAAATTACCTTTTTCGATATTTCAGAACTGATTCTTAGAGGATTAACATCTGGTCACATCCAGTTCTAGAATCTTCTAATTCTTTCATGGAGCCCTCTAATGCTAGACCTCTGGTTCATGGCTAAACCCTGTTTTGATGGAAAAATGCTAGAGTGAACGAATAGAGGTGACCGTACTATTCGACAGCCTGCATTAGATGATCCATTGCTTTCAGTGTGAACCTTTATAAAGTAAATACCCATGTGGCGGCTAGAATTTGATTGCCTACTAGATGCTTAGATAATTGGTGCTCCAACAAATTATGGATGCTGAAATCTCTGTTGTGAAGATGTTTTATGAGCTTTTGCAGGATGATTTGGGTTTAGATGCTGATGTATACGCTAAACTCCAACAAGCCCTAACAGAGGCTGAGAACTTAAAAATGAAGCTTATGAAGAGTCAAGCAGGCGACGGAAAGCTGAAAAGGATGCGGTCGTGGTTCTACAGAAAGTAATTCTTTTATTTGTATATATTGTTCTTGTGAAAGCGATTGCATCATTAATAAACCATGCATGATAATTGGATCACGGCCCTAAAAAATATCTCATGCAGTTAATTTGTATGCTTCTGAAAAGAAGTTTAAAATCAAATAATCTAGTAATCTAGTATGTCTAGCTCCTCAACACTAGTGTCCCCTTGCAGGCCAAAGCATCAGAGAACCTATATGCCAAGGAGGTGAAACAAAGGAAAGAAATTGAAGAAACACTTGCAAGAGAAAAACTGGAATTAGAAAAGCTCAAAAATGATCAAGATGAAACATATGAGCAACTCCGAAAGGCAAATGAGCAGAAGTTGGCACTGGAACTCCAGATTGCTGATTCTGATCGTCTTGCCAAGGATTTAGAAGAAAAACTGTTGGCAGCCCGTTACCTCCTTCATTCTCTCAAAGCAGAAAATGAGGTGTTGCTGCGGGAGCGAGATGATGCAGTTAAAGAAGCTGAAGGGCTAGACCAGAGGAGAGAGCAGATGATCACTGGTAATCACAAGGCATTGAATGTTGATTTTTCCTACTCAGAGCTTGAGCAAGCAACTCAAAATTTCAGTGACACACTGAAGATCGGAGAAGGTGGATTTGGAAGTGTGTATAAAGGTTTTCTCCGCAACACTGTGGCGGCTATAAAGATGTTGCATCCTGAAAATCTGCAAGGCCGATCAGAGTTCTATCAAGAGGTAATCTCAATTGTTCAACTGCTAGTTCAAAATAATTCATTCCCTGCATTGGAATTGGGGATCTTTCTGAGGCACAAACAATGTTTATCTTATATAGTTAAAAGGTTTGATCTTCTTATATTCTCACTGCAGGTGGCTGTTCTTAGTAAGGTGAGACACCCAAATCTGGTCACACTCATAGGAGCATGCTCAGAATCTTGGGCTCTTGTGTACGAGTTCCTTCCCAATGGAAGCCTTGAAGACCGTCTTGCCTGCATGAATGATACCCCACCCCTCTCCTGGCAAGTCCGCACCCGGATCATTGCCGAGATTTGTTCAGCTCTGATCTTCCTACACTCGAATAAGCCCCACCCTGTGGTTCATGGTGACCTCAAGCCTGCTAACATCCTTCTTGATGCCAACCTTGTTAGCAAAGTCGGTGACTTTGGTGTCTGCCGTCTTATCATCAAGTCCAATACTACCACCGCAACCCTCTACCGCCACACGCACCCCAAGGGCACCTTTGCTTACATGGATCCTGAATTTCTTATCACTGGGGAGCTCACACCACAATCTGATGTCTACTCCTTTGGGATCATAATCTTACAACTCTTGACAGGGAGATCAGCCTTGGGCATTGGTAGAGAAATGCAGGAAGCTTTGGATAAAGGGAACCTGCATGGCATGATTGATCCCTTAGCAGGGGACTGGCCTTTTGTGCAGGCCAAGCAGCTGGCCCACTTGGGTGTGAGATGCTGCAAGATGAACCGGAAAAGCCGTCCAGATCTTGTGGGGGAGGCTTGGAGGGTGGTTGAGCCCTTGACAAAAGCTGCCTCACTATCTCTGTCACCATCATCAATTGGGTCATTCTCAGATGGCAAACAAAATGTTCCATCCTACTTCATATGTCCAATCTTTCAGGTTAGTGGTATTTAGTATCTGTATACAAATGATTTAGATAACTACCAATAAATCAAATGCGAGGAACCAGTCTTATAATTAAGCTACTTTGCTCCAAGAATTCCTCCAATTACGCTGATCCACTGTTTGACTAATGAATGACCTCCAATGAGGTTATCAAAAATTTGGATGCTAATGCTGTGTGTGTGTGTGTTTAATTTTGATCAACTCCAGTAAGATTCTCTCCATGTCAATGGAAATTACATACGTTTCAGTTATGGGCCATGTTTTTTTTAGTTATTATTTTTCTAAACATGGCGAATGTAGTCTCCTCTGTAATGGTTATTGCATGATGCTTATTTCTTTTTAAAATTCATAATTTCAGGAGATCATGAGCGATCCATACATAGCAGCAGATGGCTTCACGTACGAAGCTGAGGCTATAAGAAGGTGGATTGATGGTGGGCACAACACCTCACCCATGACTAACCAGAAACTTCCCCGTTGCAAGCTTATTCCAAACCGTGCTCTCCGATCTGCCATCCAAAGCAGCAGTTGTAAGGTGTGCTCTCCGATCATGCCATCCAGGAATGGCAGCAGCAGCGTTGTAGAGGTGTTACTGATTTTTAACATCTTTACCCTCATCTTCATCTCTACTATGTCTATCTTTCATATAATTCGAGACTCCCAAGCATGAAGAATATTTTTTGTGTATATGTCAATGTACTATGTAGCATGGAGAATACGCTGGTTCTTGTCTAAATTAATCCTGAGAATGAAAAGTAATGCCACTAATTTTAGAGTTATAAGTTGGTTCATTTAAGGTTGAACTTCAAAACTTTTGTTAGTTTATGCACCAAAGAGGACTGCTAATGGCCAAGTTTAATTAGTACGGGCAAAAAAATCAAAGATCAAGAAATAATCATGTTCAGTGCAAAACAATAATAACTTATAAACTGTCTGTAAGCAGCACAATTCGATCATTATTTTTTAGAGAAAGATAATTAATATTACACATAACACATTTAATAATACAATATGCCTCTTACTGAAAAACCTAAACAGACTTGATCCTTGGACTCTTTCAGATTCTCTCTCTCATCCATTTACCCTCAAGTTTTTTGGGAGCAAAACATTTGTTTAATGATGCCCTCTCTCTCTTATATCCATATAACCTCAGGCTTTTACAAGGGGAGCAAAACACGTTTAATGACGCTCTCAATATGCCATACTTTGTTGACACTACCTTATTATAATGCTACCATCAAATAAGTTTCTGTAGGCCTTTTGATGTACTAGTTAACAACTTTCCATTAGAACTGCATGCTTATTGGTTATAAATTATCAATTATTCTATGAAAAATACTTCATGGCATTCGTGAAATGCCCAAGAAAATTCACTGAATTCATAACTGCAAACTTGACAACTATGACAACAAATCCTGAGAGTTGCACCAATCCTCCCTTGCCAACCGACAAGAAGACAAATTTTGTGCACTTTGCGGTAGCGGTGCAGCATTGCTCTTATCCTACCATGTCGAAGCTTTTGATGAAATGGAAATTTCAAGCATCATCCTAGTCTTCATCTTTAGATGCTAATGCTCCTAAACTCCATTCTTGTCTTGCCCTCCAAGGGACGGTTTTACATTCTACGTATGTCTAAGCTTGATGATCGAAGCACACTATGTTTTAGAACAATATGACCTCTAAACCACATCAGAACATTAATTTCTCATGACCTTTCCTTTTGGGAGGAAGAAATTTGTTATGGAGGTGATCCTTTAGGATAACCGATGATTCGGATGAGAGTGATGTGGGACACCGCATTGAGTAGCACCTTGGTGATCCAATATGGTTTTAATCCTAAATCATTTCATGCCCAATCTTATGATCTTTTATCCGTCCTTGAAGTTGGATATCCAAGATTAACTAGAAACAATGACTTTTTTGTATGTGTGTCATAAAATGACATTGTTTGATGGTTGGGATGGTTAGAGGATAGAAATTTTTTTTTTTTTAATCTCAGGTATTGATGTTTGAAATTGAACCCAGTTAAGCCTATTTTTTCTAAGCTTAGGCTCAGCACGAAATTTGAATGAGCATAAAAATTCAAACCTAGCTTCACACTATGAGCCTAAAATCCTGGTCAAGTCCTGAAAATCTCAAGGGCGGGCTCAAGTCAGGCCACAAGCAACTTAGCCTATGCCCACCCTTAGGACATTTGATGAAGAGAATTTAAAATTTTCTAAAAATTTAAAGGAAAGAAGGCATTTAACCATTATTTAGTGTATTGAAATTTCTCAAAAATGATAATTTTGATTTAAGTTTAGGTAAAAATCCGCATTGAAATCCCTGATTAAACCTATTTTATTTTAAAATTATTTTAGCTTAATTAAATCTTTGATGAAAATCCAATCTATCCACATGTGATTATATATCAAATAAGAAAATTTTAATTTCATAAATTTTATATTTTTAGTAATTTTTTAATTTAAATAATTTCATAACTTTTAGAAACCTAATATATGTATATGATTGAGAAAAAAAAATCTTTCAATTTCATGGTTTTCATCCTGCTAAAAATTCTTTAGATTTAGATTATTATATTGGTTTTAAAAACGTGGCTGCCCTATTTGAGGACTTGATAGCAACCAGTTCAATCGCAAATGATTTTTTTTTTTTCATTTTCCATCGGAGAGGATGGAGGAGGAGATGAACCGAGCTGAGATAGCACCGAGCAGAAATGACAACAGATCTTTTGGCGGATTTCCACTCAAATATCTAAAATAATAATAAAAAAAAAATCCGAATTCATCGGAGCCAATTAGAATTAGCCATAGTCATGCAGGAGCCAATGGATTGCGAAGCCGCGCTCCATGCCACATAAAATTATAGGCTCAGCGCCTTTCACCATGGTCCATGGACCCTGTTAACGACTCACACGTGTTCAAACGCCCCTCACACCTTCCGCCACGTCTTATCCACTATGACCAAATCCTCCTCCCGATCCCTCTTCCACTCCCCACCCCTTCCCTCCTTCCAACCGCCACGCCCCCCTCCCTCCCCCTTTCTTTC
Organism: Calamus simplicifolius; assembly: GCA_900491605.1. Lineage (NCBI taxonomy): Eukaryota > Viridiplantae > Streptophyta > Magnoliopsida > Arecales > Arecaceae > Calamus > Calamus simplicifolius. Next base: position 317,049 of record UESW01005110.1, read on the forward strand.
TTTTCCTTGTCGCAAAGAAAACTACTACCACTCGTTATCCCTCCATTCCTCTTTCCTTCACAACCTTCAGTCAAAAATTTATCCTAAATAATTCTCACCCTTTCCCTCCTTTCTCCTCTAGTCCTCTGGAGCGGCAATGAGTACCCAAAATTTAAATCTTTTTTCTTTCTTTCTTTCTTTCGTTCAAAGTCTCTAATCAACTCCAAATCCCGATCTCGTTGGACCCAAAAATTCAGTAACAAATTCCAATCTCCAAACTTAAGAAAGGATACCTACCGGAGAAGAAGAGAAGAGATGTCTGGCGGAGTAGGCCCCACCGGCGACGACATACGGCTGCCGAAAGAGGAGGAGGATGCGGAGTACCACCACCACGGCGCCGCCGCCGCCGCCGCTCCCCGCGCGGTCGCTTCTTCTCCTTCCGGCAGCTCAACGCCCTGGCCGTCGTCATCGTCCTGTCGGCCTCCGGCATGGTCGCCGCCGCCGACCTCGCCTTCGTCCTCTTCTCCCTCGTCTACCTCCACCTCCTCTCCTCCACCGCCTTCCCCCCCTCCTCCCCCGTCCCCGACCCGCCGGTCTTTGGCTTCCGCAACCGACTCCTCGCCAGCTACGTCGCCGCCGCCGCCCTCCTCGGCCTCGTCCTCCCCATCGCCTACATCCTCGACGGCGTCCTCGCCGGCGACAAGGAGGGCATCAAGGCGGCCGCTCCTCACGTCTTCCTCCTGGCCGCCCAGGTCTTCCTCGAGCACGTCACCTTCTCCGGCCGCTTCTCCCTCCCCATGCGCGCCTTCGTCCCCATCTCCTACAACACCAAGCGCCTCTTCACCCTCGCCGACTGGGTCCGCCACGAGATCGGCAAGGTCGAGGGCGATCACGGCTCGCCGAGGAGGTTGTTCGCCGGCCGGGCGCTCGCCTTCGCCAATTTGGGATTATGGGCCTTTAACCTGTTCGGGTTTTTGCTCCCCGTCTATCTACCCAGGGCCTTGAAACGATACTACTGCGGTGGCTACGATAACAACAATAATAACAAGGCCAAGAGCATCAAGACTAAATAATTATCTGTTGTCTATATCCATCTATCTATTGTTAGCATATCACGTTGCTTCTTTTTATTTCCTCTACGTGTAAGCAGTCTTGAGTCCTGGGTTTCTGTAATTTGGATTCAAGACAGTTAATAAGAATCTCATCTTCCTGGTTCTTTTCATTAACGTCAAGGTTGTCTAGTGACAAAGTGTATATTTTGTTTCACACCTTGTGTTCATGGATGATCTTCCTGGTTCTTTTGCGTTCTCAAAAATTATGGAGTCAGCCTGTAACTTCTAAATATAGCTTCAATGGCAATTGGAGTTCATATAAACGCCCAAGTAATGCTTCAGTAGTAACGTTCATTATGCCATGACAACTTGAAGGTCCGATTTGAAAGTCTCTGTTATATCTAACTCTGATTCCAACTCAGGTATTTCTTTGGCAGGTATATGGAAATTAAAATCTTTAGACAGAGTCCTGTTCTTTCATTAGAAATTGTTTAGCAGAGGTCTCCCTACTCAAATCTCTTCGGTAGATTTGTTCCAGATGCTCAGAGGAAGATGAGTCTCCAAAATATTTATTCTTTCATTGCAGTAAATCTAAAGAAGATGATTCAGAATTTCAGCCACATTCAATTCATCCAACAAGCATATAACTTTCTGATAGCATATCCTCCACTATTAGATAAGTTTCCACAAATGCAATCTTAATTATTTACCATGGATGATTTGGAAAGGCAGAAATGAATTTATTTTTCCATCCTGTAGCTATTGTTCGGCATGCCTTTTTTCAGACCCAGAATTCCTTGCTTCTAAATTCAATGATATTACTTTGTATCCAGGCTTCTGGGGCACCATCTTCCCAAGCCAGATGGGAAAATTTCCAACCTCTCTTCTCTCTTGGCAACCTTCACAGCCTACATTGGTGAAAGTAATTATTGATGGGCTTGCTCATCCAAATTCTGCTGGTGCTAGGTTCTTGATTTCTGATCACCATGGTAGAACTTCCTTGGTTGCTGCCTGTTGTCGCCAAATCACTCAGGAACATCGGGTAGGACTTTGAATCTGATTGCCTCCAAGGATGGGTCTTAATGACTTCCAAGCCTCCGCTGTAGGCTGGGATCCTGCAAAAAAAATCCCCGGGGCCAATGGTTCCGGTGGAAACCCTCTGACGCTCAAGTGAGTGATTGAAAAATAGTAGTGAATACGTTTGAAATTAATTGGAGTTTGAAAAAATCCTCTCAAATTGCGAGCAGAGGTTCTTATACCTGGCTGGAGGTCCCTCTTATCCCTTTTTGGACAGTTATGATCCCGAGGTGTCACTATCTAGCATGGGAAGAACAGTGAGGTCAACAGCAAGTTCTTTGGCCTGTGGACTGGCAGGCCATCTCTTTGTCTAATATGGGCGGCTACAGCATGTTGGTGGGCTAAGTCTTGTCAGACGCGTGCCACAGAGATTGGTAAGCCGGGTCTTATCGGGCGTGCTTCGTAGCCGGTAGCTAGGCCACATAGGGTCGCAAGCAGCGGGTGGGCCATGTGGCGGTTGCAGGCGGGTTACGTGGTGGTTGCAGCAATAGGAGGGCCACGTGAGTGTCGAGGCCAATGCTGGAGTCGGTGTTGGGCTGACTCTGGACGGTGCCAAGGCTGACGTTGGGGTCGCGCTGGGCCGACTCTGCCGACGTCGAGGTTGGCGCTGGGCCAACTCTGGAGTCGGTGCCGGGCAACTCTAGAGGTGACACGTCGGCCCACAATGAATGACTTTGGTTGTCTGCTTCTACCTCCATCAGTCAACTTCATCCATTAACCTTAACATGGCTTGATCAGCCACATCACTGCCATTCCTTTGAATTATGATTCTGTTCCAAATACGGAGTTATATGCAGTTTGGAGAGCTATTAAATCAATTACAAGACTAAGAATATGTGCTGGAATTATTCTCAAGGGTGATTCAGCAATTGTTGTCTCTTAATAATAAATCAGAAAGCCTCTACCCAAGACTACGACATCTGCAAGAATTTCTTAAACCTATAACAACTCTCCTGTAGACATATCTATAGAGACAAATAAGACAGCAGATTTAATGTGACACTCTCAATCAAGATCGGTTCTGGTACGATCACTGTCAACCTAATTTTCAAAGAATTGTAGATGTTGATGCTAGAGGAGTTTTATTTCTTTAGGCATTGATGCCTCCTGCTTGTATGGCTTGACCAAGGAACTATAACCATCAAGGCTAAGGATACCTATAACTTAGTTACCAATTTTGACTCAATCTGGAAGATTAATGCAGCCTCTAGAGTTGAAAGTCTAAGGTGGAAATCTCACATGATCATATTCCATATAAAGGAGCCGAAGATAAAGGACATACCGATAATGACGGACATACCTCAATATCGGCAGCAGCGGAAGTAGGATCGTCGATCGTCGGGGGCTACCAGAGTCCCCTGTTTGTCCACGCCCCTAAGCCGCAGATCAGAGGGAGAGAAGGAGGAAGGCTTCCGAGACTTTGTCTCTCCTATCCATTCTGAAGACACCTCGGGTCTTCTTATAGACGAGGAGCAGATAAACCTTGAGGAATACGAAGAGTTCCGTCTCGAATACGAAGAGTCCCGTCTCTTGGACTTCGTGTGGACACTGACCTGGCATCCAGGCCAACACCATGGAAAGTTCTGTTGGCCCATAAGCATCCAATCAGCTTCTTTCTTGGTTTATATGCTGACGTTTCACAGCATATTCAGTTCCTATGGCCAAATTGCATGCAGCCTGGGAGGGATTAACAGCAGCTCTTAGGAAGTTGCGGTTAGGAAAGGTGTGGCTGGAGGGAGATTCCATTACCATAATACATTGGATTAAAGAGTTGTCAACAAGTAACGCAGCCACTCATCCACTTCTTCAAGACATCTCTGTTGTGAAGGATTCTCTTGATTACTTTCATGTCACTCATATTCACAGAGAGATCAATCAATGTAGGCACTGGCTTGCTGCTAAACTAACCATTCTGTATTACTTGTGTCATGGCACTAGCGCACTGGATCTATCCTTGTTAGTTCAGGCAGATTATTCTGGTTTGTTGTGTTCCAAGCCTTCACCATGTAGGCATTCAGATGCTAGCCAATGAGTTTCTGGTAGCGAACAACAAGACAGCCGATGCCACCCTAATTTGATGGGACAAAGTTGATTTCGCTCTGACCTCCATTGAGAGGATTCTCAGTTTGTGATTCAGTTCCTTGGTTTCGACTCAAGAACCAATCATTTTCTTTTCCTTTCTTTTTTAATTCGAATCTAAGACATCAAGTCTACTTCATATGTTGTTTATCACGACCTTATAAGTATTCAATTAGTTAATAAATACTGTGTATTTTTTTATTGAACACAATTATGAGGAAAAAAATAACCATGAGGTATCATACATGTGTTAAATAAAAAGAGAAAGAAATTCATTCTACTCTGGAATCAATCCGATTCTAAAAAGAGAAAGAGATAGAGTGGTTTAGTAATTCATAGAACTAATCATGATTGAGTTGATTCTAAGTTCTAGAATGGAACTAATCCAATCCAACTTGCGCTCACCCTGCATGCTGCTCAACATTTTGATGGTGCACAGGAGACTCTTTAAATCCCAGCAATGCCATCAAGACAAACTCAAAACACTGATTTATTTTATTGACAGTATAAAAGTATGCCTATATAAGTCGAACTAACTGAAATAGGCTCAAGAGATGCCCTAATAATGTATTCATTTGTGACCAGTCAAATAAACAAAAAGAATTGAATGGACATGACCTTCTTCAGTGCAATGGGTGTACATGGTTAAATGTTATATATCTATTCATTCAAGGCATCATAACTAATGATTGAAATAATTTTGTTATTATACAATAATGATCGGAGAAGTTTCTTGAAAGGAAACATAACGAGGCCAAAAAAAATAATAATACATCAAGATAAAAAGAGAGATACAGAGAGAAAAGGAGGGGGAAAAAGAAATCAGCCAAAGATACAGAGGAGCCAACAACACAAACCAAGACTAGACGGCCTAATCTTCTCAATGGACTGGCAGCAAGATAAACCGATATCTAGTCTATCAACTCTTAATTAAAGGAATAATAAATACAATAGTGTCCTGCCTACATGTTGTTAAATAATGTGGGAGTTTTGTTGCCTAGAGTTTTATTATATAAATCATCATAGGCTTTTTAAGTAAAATGGTAAGTAATGTCAAATTTAAAGTCTATGATGATTTATATTATAGATTAGATACAAAAGAAAGTGAAAAGACTATATATAAACTAGTAAATTAAGAAAAAAAAATAAAAGATCTTGACTATATTAAATGTATTAAGAATAAAGATGAAAGAGTTTAGTAAAAGAAGAAGAGATAAAAACGATGAAAATTTTATTTTAAAAATTATTAAATAAAAATAATTTAATAAATTTAAGGATAGAAGAATGTGATAACATAGGAGTAACAAATAAACATAAAATTTTTCATAGATTTAGTATGCTTGAGGTTAAAAAGGCTTTGAGTAAAATAAAAATGCAAAGATATTAGGACCAGATACGATCCCTATTGAGGTTTGGAAAGGTTTAGAAGAAATTGGAGTCATGTGGTTAACCAATTTATTTAACATGATTGTAGCAACTAAAAGAATATCGGATGATTGGAGAAAAAGTATATGAATACCCATATAAAAAAATAAAGAAGATATTCAAAACTGTGTAAATTATAAAGGGATTAAGCTGATGAGTTATACAATGAAATTATGGGAAGAGTAATAGAAAATTGAATAAAAGCCGAAACTTTGGTGTCAAATAATCAATTTAGATTTATGCCTAAAAAATCGACCATGGAGGCTATTTATTTATTAAGACGATTGATGGAGAGGTATAGGAAAAAAAAAAAAAACCTTCATATGGTCTTTATTGATTTAGAGAAAGCATATGATAGAATATCTAGAGAAATAATATGGTGGGCTTTAGAGAAAAAAAGGAGTTACGAAAAGGTACATAGAATTGATAAAGATATGTATGATAGAGCAATAACTATTGTCAAAACAGTAATAGGAGAAACTAGTGAGTTTTCAATTACTGTAGGTTTACATCAAGGATCTGCCTTAAATCCATATCTTTTTATATTAGTTATGGATGAATTAACCAAACATATTCAAAATGATATTCCATGGTGTATGTTATTTGCAAATGATATAGTGTTGATTGATGAAACTAAATCTGGAGTAAATGCTAAGCTAGAGATTTAGAGAGAGGCTTCAGGATCTAAAGGTTTTAAGATTAGTAGAACTAAAACTGAATACATGAAATGTAATTTTAGTGGGAATAGAAATACAAACGAAGAAACAGTGAAAATTACAAGCCAAGAGATATCAAGGAGTCAAAAATTTAGGTATTTGAGATCAATTATTCAGCAAGAAGGTGAAATATGTAAAAATGTGAATCATAGAGTGAAAGCATATAAAGTAAGTGGAGTGCTTTCGGAGTATTGTATGATCAGCGCATCCATTAAAATTGAAAAAAATTCTATAAAACCATTATTAAGCTAGATATGCTATATGGAATAGAGTGTTGAGCAATATTGAAACAACATGTGAATAAATTAAGTGTAACAGAAATGCGTATGTTAAGATGGATATGTAGTAAAACTTTAAAAGATAAAATTACAAATAAACATATAAGAGAAATGATAGGGGTAGCTCCAATTGAAGATAAAATGAGAAAAAAATCGATTATGGTGGTTTGAACATATACAACGTAAACCTTTAGATGCTTCAATTAGAAAAAATGATCTTTTAAAAATTCATGATAAGGATAGAGATAGAGGTAGACCTAAACTAATATGAATAGAAATAATTAAAAAAGATATAACTATTTATAATTTGAATATCGATTTGATCCTGAATAGAGCAGAGTGAAAAAAGCAGATTCTTGTAGCCAACCCTTTATAGTGGAAAAGGCTTAGATAAGTTGAGTTGAGTTGAGTTGAGTTTTGTTTTATTGCCTAGAGTCGTCTTCTAAAGAGGAGAAAGATTGCCGCTCTAGTCTCTTCTTTGATGTTGGAAGCCGGCGAGAAAACCAATTTGGCAGGCTACAAGCAGCTGGAAGTGAATGAAGCCATGGTTAATATACGATGAGGCATGGCATCAATAACTCAATAAATCCTCTTGTTTATTTCTCTTATTTCTTGTCTGTTTGCGGTTGTCCTTTTTGGGTACCTGAAGGTGGAGAGTCCTTCTATACTTCATTCGTGCTATTATGCTGTTCCTAGAGTCCTGATATGAATTATAGGGCAGATTCAATTATCTGATCATTCTCTCTTGGATAAAGAGAATAATAAAAGTTTAGAGCCTGTTTTGTATGGCTTTTATGTTTTTTTTTTTTTTTTTTCACAAGTCCAAGAAGAAAAATGAACTAGGATGAATATCATCTATAACAAGGCCCTATTTTTTTTCAAATTATTTATAAAATACTTATATCTTTTGGTAGTAAAGTTTTGTTCCTTTCACCAAAAAAAAAAAATGGAGGGTTGCTTGACTGTGGTGCTTTTCTGTAACTTGGAACTCGCCATATAAAATAATGGGCTTACTCTGATATAATCTATGATTGAAATTTATAAGAAATTTTGGAAGCTATTGAAAGCGTATTAAGAAATTTTATAACCATATTTTGCATATAACTGAAATTTTATAAATGTATTTTGGATAAAAAAAACGATCAGCATTCTTATATGAAAAATTTTGCCAAGTGAAACGATCAAGCATGGGGATTTGTCTCCAGTGAGTGCCACAATGCAAACAACATTGAAAGAATCAACAATTAGAAACAAACTTGGCATTTTCCAACATTTCTTTGACTACTCCAACAGCTTTTTCTTTTAAAAAAAATAAAATAAAAGCCTAATGTAATATTTAATCTCATTTATGAATTGGCTGGCTATAGTCTAAATCTATTAACAGCTCTTTCCAGATAAGATCAATTAACAACTGTATTTTAATTATCATCCATGCAGTATAATCAACTGTACACATTAGTTTTCTTAATTCTAGTAGGGACAAGAAAATACATTTTAATTAATCTCCAGTTATAATCTTGGGTTTGGATCGGGTGGCATAATTATCTAAATCCAATCCATATTTAGAATCAGTCTTTTTTCTCTAATTAGGTTTATTTAATTGACTTCAATTTGGATTTGACCGGCCTATTTTGCGTGGATTCCAAATTGGAAGAGGTTCCATCTAATATACTTGCAGCCCTACGCATAGCCGAGCCTGGGCCAAGCTATTTTAGGAGGTCCTTTCTTCACAGAATATTAATTTAACAACAGGGCGAGCTAAATATCAAATAGTAAAATAAGAACAAAAATTAGGTTAATTTGGTCGACGTTATAAATTTAATTCAACTCGCCTTCGTATTGTGAAGTGGGAAATGGGAACATGAACTCATCTTGGCTGGCTTTTTTTGGATGCCAGGTTTATAAACCAGCTAAAGAGAAGCAGCAGAAATGAACTCAATCAAAGAGTAAAATCTGAACCCTTCGTTTGTAAAAATTAACTTTGATGAAAGTGTTCGAAAAAGATAACAAGTTTAATTTTCACTATCCGAGATAGCGACGAAGCTTTGTTGTGGAAGGTTTTGGCTTGGCCTGGCCTGATATTTTTACGCTACGGATTCTTCACACTTACAACTTTTCATTGAGGAGAATTCTTTCACTGTCATATCCGATGACTCAGGATGAATGCTGCAATCAAGTCCCCATCAATCTTTTCCTCTCGACACTTGGACTGTTCTGCGGGATATTCACATAGTTCACATCCGGCATATCTACCGAAAAGCTAACTTGTAATAAACTGGATGACGACTTCTGTGCCCACTATGCGGATTTTAGATATGAAATCAGGATGACTCCTATTTTTTCATTTTTAAGTAAATCTTGTGCTCTGATGTATTTGGACTGACTCGCATTAGTACAGTGTGATCATTCATTTTTGTAAAAAAAAAAAAAATTAAATAAAAAAAAAAAGAAGAGAGAGTAAAATCTGAACATGGGGAGCGGGTGAGTGAGTGGAAGCCATGTGAACTCACATGCGTGACTTCTTTCCCTCTTTAAAAAAAGGGAAAGAGAGTGGGCAATTTCTTCGAAGCTTTCAAACCGTTGACCCCAAGCCTTGCGTCTTTATGAAGATCTGACTCACAGGACCTTCGGCCATGGAAATTGGAAAGTTAACTCAGAAAAGAAAAAAATAAAGAAACATAAGGTGAGACCATCTTCAATTATTCATCTCAGAAACTATTCTAATCTTTGGTTATCGGTTGCTGTAGACGACTGGTCTTCAAGTTTACCTCTTGCTTTTTTGGTAGCATGTAACTTCTTGTGGTTGTTTAGTTTTAGAGTTGAAATTTACTTGATTTTTCCTCCAAGTTGGGCCCTCTGTTGGCTTTCTTTCTTGCAAGGTTCTGGGTGGTGATAGCTTTATTGTCTTCATCTCTGTGGGATGACTCAGTGAATTGATGTTCTGAGGTTTCTCATTTGCATTTCTTCCCCTTTTTCTGACTGTCTTTTTCCATCTATGTGGGTGATGATTATGGCATGGAAATTATAGATCTTTATGTTGTTAACTGTAATTTTTCTTCTCTTTTCTCTGTTGTTCCTTTTTGTTTGGTGCTACAGTCTTATTATCTCTTTTTTCCTCTTTGATTGCTTTTTGATGGTAGAACATAAAGGAGATGATCTGATGTAGAATTGACAGCTTTTGCTCAAAAAAGATATAGAATTGACTGCAATAAGCAAGACGCATGATAAAAATAAATTTACATGGTAATCCAAAAATAGATGCGCTGAGTACAAAAGAAAAGCAAGAACAGAAGCTGACACTCCTTCCTTCCTATGACTGAACAAATTTTCAAGTCCATGTCCAACAAAAAATTCCCTTGGATTCATCAGCTTAGGAATGATCCACCTCCCTCACAAGAAACTAAAGTTCTAGACTATGGCAAACATGTAATATAATCCCAAAAGATGAGAGGGTTACATGAATGCATCCAGCCATCTTTAAGTGTGTATTTCAGCATGGTGGAATCCATAAACCTTAATAATTGAGGAAAAAAAATGCCACCAATTACAGTGACCCAACTGGAGGAGGGAGCTCATACCCCATCTTCTGCTTTCCTCTTACGGTTTTTAAGCAAGTTCTCTCTCTCTCTCTCTCTCTCTCTCTATGATCATGTGGTTGATGTCATGATGCTCTGATAAAGGGGATAGGTCAATTGCAGTTACATTCTTGTCATTACAAGGCTGTCTACCTCAAAATATTGTTGCAGTTGAATTTTATTTTTGTTCAAGTTTTCTCTAGCACAACTCTGCTCAGTTTCGATCTGTTCTTATTCAAAATGCTTGAAGCTAACTTTAATTTGACACCAGCATAACTAAAAAAGAAAATTGGGCTCAAGAACTTCAACTGATGCATATAGAAGTACAAGAATTGCTGATCAACTTAATGATCACTTTCTAATAATGCTTAATTTTAACCTTACATAAGAAATTACTGTGAGATCAGCAGATGATTCAAAGCAGAGAGACTGGGGATAATATTCCCAAATATATTAGAGATATCGCAAATCACCCAATAGATATAGCGTGTTATCAAAGTGGAATTTAAAGACTCTGCTTCCATCTAATCAAATATTACCACCTATCAATGTGCAATCAGCTGCTCCAACATCATTCACATGCACAGCATAATAAGGCCTCAAAAGACCCGTTTTCAAGCTGCATTGTATGTCCCTGTTCTTTTGTGCACAAACATATAGAGTTATAAATTTCCCTTCCTCACGGGAGATGTGAATCTTTTCAAGAAGAGTCTTAGATTGATGGATTGCATATTGTTATATGCTGGAACCAAGAGTAGCATCCATTGAGATGTTTTATAGGCTGTAAAAGTGACTAGATGCTTTGTATTAGCTCACTTTCAGCACGCGTGGAACCTTTTTTTTTTTTTAAGCCATCCATCATATAATTCATGGATATTTTTATTAATTTTCCTTAAATTGCTGTCTCTACAAAATTTCCTATTTGTGGTTTCCATAATTATAATAGAAGTCTTTTATTGTGTATTATATTAACTGCTTATTAGTTATGATTCTGATCAATGTTGTGTATGCATTCTTTTGTAGAATTTCCTGTATTTGTCTTATAGTCTGGTTTTGATCAATGACAGGGTAGTTTCAGCAAGGTTCATTGATATGCTGTGTTTGTGTGAATAGAAACCAATTTTCTTCTGTGACTCAAATCATGTTTTTGATATGAAGGTGGCTTGTTTCAAGGAACATGGAGCACTTCTGACACTAAGAACTGGAATTTGTGGCCGGGAACCACTCACGGAAGGAATTACTTATCCAAAGTTCTTAGTTATAGGAAAATTGAGCAACTGTGAGACAAAGATACATTGTTTGGGAATAACTTACTGTTGTTAAGAAAATATCATCAAAATGTATCGATGCCAGAAATTCCTGAAGCAATGTGAGCTTGGGAAGCAAGATGACATCGACTCTTTGGATGATGACTCTCAATCAAGTTCTAGTGCTGAACCAGTCCTCAAGAAACTGAAACAATTATCAGATTTAATGTCAGTTAAATCTGAAAAGCATGATGAGATTAACTCTTCAAAATTCTTAAAAAGAAAGAGAGTTGAGAAAGTCAATAAAGTTAAGATCATCATGAAACATAAGAAGGAAGATGAATCTGAATGTAATAGAACTTATGAAGGCAATTACATTGGTCATGAAAAATCATCAGGTGAGGATAACATAAACAGGAAAAAGGGCATGTGTGAACTAGCCAGTAATTTTGAATATATGCAAAGCATACTGGAAGAACTTAGAGTTGCTGGAGAAGAATTGCTTATATGGATGAAAGGAGAGATGCAGAAATTGCTGAGTGAAACAGCTTCTAAGCAAATAGCAGAAGATCACTGTGCTAAGTGGAAAATTCAACATTATGGTAGCAAAAAGTCCATATTAAATATTCAGAACTGCAAGAGAGAAGATCCAGTTAAATCTGCAGACAGTGTGTCTGTTGTTAGAAGAGAAACAGTTGGTGGAAATTTGGATAGATTTACTAAAGATGTCATCTTCTCAAGAACTCCAAGTTACAATGTAGTTCCTAGATCAACTGCTTGCTTATCTTTTCCTACTGTACTAAAAAAGAAAGATCATGGTGATAACTGAAGCTACTTATCTTGCAACTCTTCTAGAACAGAAGTGTAGATGATTCAAATTGCAAGCAAGCACTTCAAAGTTCTTAAAGAGATCAACTGGAAAAGATCACAATATTCACCAGATGGTAAAGTGGTTCAAATAGCCACACTCTGTTTCAAATGTGAGTCATGCCTGAAGTGAAAAGCCTTTGCAGGCCAATTGAAGGATCTAGATTAACATAGCAATTCTGCTCTAGATTCTTAGCAACTTTATATCCTTAGAATATGCAACACAGTGCACTGCAATTTGGAAGGGCCAGTTTTTTAAAGTTCCTTGCAGCAATTCATCCATATAAAAGAACTACTGATTACTTGTACGGAGTGATGGGTTCAAGGAAACAAACTGTTGTGCATGAAATGCTTGTATTAAAACAGCCCTTGTGCATGGCTTACACAAGCCAGTTTCTTTCTGTAGATTCTTTATTTACTCTTAATCCTTTTGGCCGTGCCTTCCTTGGTTCTTTTTGATATACATCTGTGAAATTTGAGGGAACAAATAGTTGAATAGTAAGGGGAACAGAAATGGTTGCTTAATTATGACTCTTGTTAGCATGTTATTTAAATATATCTCACATGCAACTATCACATTCCTTATTTCATAACCAATAAATCCAGAACACTTCAAAATTGTAGGATCATGAAATTCTATCTCTTATGTTTCTTCTCTGCAATGGAAGCACCAGTGCTCATTATGAGGTTGCTTTTATCATGAATAAAGTAATAATATTGAGTAATGAAAAAATTTTGTACACATACTGGAATTCTGGTGAGTACCAATCCCATCAATCCACCTTTCAAATGCTGTCCCTATGTTAACTATTTTTTAAAATTTCTAGAGTGGTTTTCAAGAAACTGAATTCACTATCATATGTTAATGTACATTGAGAGAAGTCCTTCCACCCACCAAATAACATTCTTTCAGGGTTTAATGGTTGATGCGAAACTGCAATTCAGTTGCATAAACACTTCATTCATGGATTGAAATTGCAAGATGCTGTCACTATTTTGGGGCATATCTGGACATCCAGCCAGCATATTCCAGCTATATGTTCCCTGCAAGAGTAAGGGTTTTTTTTTTTCAAAAAAAAAAAAAAAGGAAAAAATAAAGTCTAAGGACAATGAGATCTGAGCACTGGTGTCCTAAAGAACTTGAAACTGTGAGCTATGGCCTTGTTCTGTAGATTCCTCACATTTCCTCTTCTTTCCCTTTCCCTGTACATCAAGTCACACTCATGTGGGTGATATTTCTAGGGTGCAGTGTCTGAGATCCAAAACTTGTCCTTGATAATAGTAATTAAGGGCTGCATTGGTGCTTCAAAGAGAAAATGGTGTCTCATTATTAAACTACTTCTGAAACATGGTTGCCATTGAATGATGCACTTGGTAAGACCAAGTATATTGCAGGCAATTTCAAATCCATAAGCACATGGCATCTAAAATCAAGAACACCATATATTAGTTACCTTTAAAGAGATTAGGTAAGGGTGTAGCAGATGGAAGTCTCTACCCAGTTCACAAAACTAGCTTCCAGGTCCATTTTAGTGAGTGCTCTTTTAAGTCCTGCTTTTGCTGGACAGGTTCTAGAGTTTTTCTTTTTTCTTTTTTTCTTTTGCGCAATGACACTCAGGGATCGAAGGTTGAACAACCAACCCAAGACTCCATTTGAACTTTGGATAAATATTATGGATTTTGAGAAGAATAGAATACTTATCATCTGATTTTCTTATTTAATCTTCAATATGAGGGTTATTTCAGGATTTAGTCTGGCGAGTTTACATATGGAGCAGCCACGTCATGCCACAGCTAACCTTTTTGAAGACAATTAGGTAGGCTCTTATTCCCAAAAGCCATAAATATAAAGAGATAGTTAGAAATAAAGTTAACCAAATGGATAATCTATGGTTAACCATGGTTAACCATAGGTTATCCCCTCAATTTATTCCCTAGAAAATGCAGGAATAGCTGGTTATCCCTTCAAATAAGAGTAAAAAGAGTTATCCTATGGATTTACCTTTTTGCATTTGATATGATCAATGGGATAGCCAGGGGATAAACTATATCCCGTACACTTATCCATGGATAATATTTTTCCATCAAACAATACCTTAATGACACTAGTGTTTTTGTTTTTATTTTTAAGCTAACTTTTATTCACTCATAGTAAATTCATGGTTCCTAGAGACGGCTCATAACATCATTCCCTTCTCCTCCTTGACCCATGATGCATACTTCATCAACCAAGAGTTTATGTTACATTCTAATTGGGAATTGGCTGATTTTTAGACAGTTTTGTCCATACAGAGCAGGATTCATGGAGGATTAAAAGAATACAAAATTAATTTCAAGTGATGATTATAGCAATAAAAGTAAAATGAAATGAGAAATCCGGCTTATAAGGCATATAGCAAAGACCACCCTTAAAACAGTGAAGGATCCTGATGGAGGTTATGCATCACTCGAGTCTCTAAGGTGCAAACCGTGACTCATTTTTAAAATTCTTTCGATAGTATGAATGGAAGGAGTTAATGCAGGCCAAACTCTTCAACGCCATGATAAATAGAAAATGCAATAAAGAAACTTAATTAACTTTTTTTTTCTTTCGTATATTAGTGATCACGTCCTCTACTCCATTTAAAGAGAGGGATGAACCATCTCGCAGCGATCATGCTGTTTCCTGGTTAATCTATTTGATCATTAAATTCACACAAATCTCAAACCAAAAGTTGCCATTAATAATTGTTAGCTGCTTAGAAGAAATTTGATAAAATAAACAGAAATACATAACAAAATAAATAGAAAATGAGAGACAATAGACTTAAAAATGCTATGCATTTATCCTATAGAATAAATATTAGCATGCCTTAAATAAATAGCTAGCCTAAATTGATAAACATATAGTTTAGGTAGTACATAGAAACACGGTATGAATAATCGCATCGTAAAAAATTAGATGCATTTATTGAAATAAGATAGATGAAACAGGTAGCCAATGCCTACATGCATGTGTTCAGCCTCTATATACCTCATTCGTCACTATATCTCAATCTAATAGTTTATGTTTATTATTGTAATATTTCTATTTACCACTCAGAGTACATGTTTATTGGTTCAACTAGCTATTTATTTTAGATATATTAGCATTTATTATGTAGAATAAGTATTTATTATTGCCTCTAAAAGGCTTTGTGTTTACTCCATCATGTTGTGTTTATTGTTTGCCCATTTCTATTTATTTTTTTATTTATTTTGTTTGTTTTGTTAGATTTCTTTTTTTTTAATTTAGGTAATGATAGTTATAATGAAGAGCTTTTTGGATCTAATGATGATCAAGGCGATCTGGATTTAGTTTTAGTTACATGCATATATAGCAAAGTCCCTATGTATATTGATTTGTTATGACCATAGTGATGATAATCATGAAAAGTAAAACATCATCAAACTATTACTTTGAGATCTTAGAGAACAATCGTTAGGATCTAAGATGAAGACGCCCAAAGTAGAGAAGCAGACCAGCTACAGCCAAGACATTGCCACTGAGTCTACAAATGAGTCTTTTGTGTATGCAGCATTTAGTTTTAATTAAAATATACTTTTGATCCACAAACTTTTATTCAAAATTCATTTGATCCTTAAACTTTCAATTGTTACCCTTTAATCCTTCATATTTTAAAAATGGTATACTCTTAAATAACTAATGTACCATCCTAACACAAACACATAGACTAGTTGATAAAATAATAATAGACTATTCAATCAATTTTATCCAACCTCATGTATGAGATATGAAGAATATAACGATCTTAAAATAAGAGGGACTGAAACATAATAGATGAAAGTTTTATGACCAAAATGAACTTTGAATGAGATTTACAATCAGAAGTATATTTTTGTCCTCGGATCATATCCGTAACATGTGCACATCAAATTGCTACACAAGTTTAGTCGAATGATTTTATACGAGCTACCCTCCACTTTGACAACCAAATCGAAAAGGCTTCCTCCATGCTGACCCATCTCCTACCAGGGTGATCTGCTACAACCTAAAGCCTTGGATCAGTGATTGAAGGAATGCTCTCTTGAGCGACGGTAATTAGTATGCTCGAGGGACAGCCTTCAACATAAGGTTGGACTTGACACAAGAATTGTGCTGCTAGCTAACCTCTGGTAAACTGGCCACAATGAACAACACCAGATGATTGAGATTCATCCATGCAGATTTTATACAAAATAACTCATCCCATAGGCATTAAGAGCAAAAGTGGAACGGAAAATGTTCATCTTAATTCATTTTGTTACCTCAATCTGACTCGCTAATATTCGTGTCTATAATCATGACCATCACAAAAACAATTATGGACATGGATAAATGATGGTCCGATCCATATCCAAGTATCCATATCTACTTTTAATCCTATTTAATCCTATTTAATTTTATATAGCATTTGACGGTCATGGAGTTTAACTTTCCAACCTATGTCCATTTTATAAAAATATCTATGGAAAATAAATATAGATATAAATTTTTATATGTATATATATATATATATATATATATATATGTTCATAAAGATGAGTATAGATTAGGTTGATTGGTTCTATTTCAGAACATAAAACCAATTCAATCACAATTTGTTGCAAAAATTTATATCTAAAATCAAACAATCCTATCCGAAACTCACCCTATCCTAAACCAACCCAATTAAATTGGTTTGCTTCCAAATTAATTATAAGAAAGAATCTGGGTTTTTTTTTTTGATACTTATCTAATACCTAATGACTAATAGTTCTTTTCTTAGTGAGGTTTAATAAAAAGAATATATAACATTTATTGATTAATCTAACATTTAAGGTCTTTTACTAAAGATGATAGATGGCATAAATCACCTATATATTTGATGACCACCAGCGACTAGAATATCTAATGATTTTTTCAAGCAAAAAAGAAACCATAAAGACGCTCGTCAACCAATAGGAGCTTTGTATTCTCCTGATGAACCACCACGACTAGAACTAAAACTTGTAGTAAATTACAAGTTCTATTATCACTGCTCCATATTTCTTTTTTTTTTTAAGAAAAAAAAAAAAGATTACTTTGGCACAGAAGCCTGATCAATTCAGGGCGAAACCGTGAAGAATGGAACAACCTCAAATAACTTGAGTTAAACATTCATCATATTATATTTTTCTACCCCTAAGTGCTCATGCCATCAAATGTTTTTACCAGAGATATAACCATTTTAAGTTCACATGTTCAAACGTGCTGTAAGTTTAAAAGCAGACTTCACAAAGCAATAGGTAGCGGCCATATAGAAAACAACCTACAGAGCACACAGATCCAACGATCATTTATTTCCAGATGTAAGCAAGAATCATCATATTGGATTTTCTAACCTTTATTACCAACTGATAATGTGAATTTCTCATACAAATTGGACACACAGGAGGGGAAAAAAAAGAAAAGATTCTCCAAATGGAGAGCCAGCCCCCCTGCAATGAATTGGGGGCAAGACTCATCCGGCTCAAAGAGCTCTCACATAAACACAGACATATCACTATGTTACAAGCTCCCTGACTCGAGATGGCATTTCAGCAGCCAACCAAAAAATTGAGCCAAAGGCACTCTAGACCCCGCCAAGTCAGATGCATCCATACATGAAATCATGCAAAATCCATGATGCCAAATTCAGCCTGCTGATTTATCTCCTGTCCAATCCTGCACATGAATGAAATCTGCATTGAGAATTCAGGAAATGCTGAGCCTATCATAAAATAAAGCATAAATAGATTGTTTGGCAAAAGAAAAGGA
Source organism: Calamus simplicifolius (assembly GCA_900491605.1). Lineage (NCBI taxonomy): Eukaryota > Viridiplantae > Streptophyta > Magnoliopsida > Arecales > Arecaceae > Calamus > Calamus simplicifolius. The sequence goes on from UESW01005110.1 coordinate 335,141, forward strand.
TATAAATTGAGGTACTACCAGATCCAACACAAACTATACACCTGATAGGCTCATGTTCAATATATTAAATTCCTGAATAATCACATCTTTTTTATGTAAATGTCACATGCCAACATACTACAATCTATATCTGTTCTCTAATTCATTCCACAAGATGGCATATGAACTGGTATTAATATAAAGAATTGATGATGACTGATTTTCTCATGTTTCATCTAGAGAAATTCCTCAATCTCTTTCTTAAAAACTAGGTCATACTTTCTCGCTCCAATTTACTTCCTGTATTCTTCCAGGATTTGTAATGTCTTACTTACCACTTCTAGATAATATTCATCAATATCTAAGATAAGATTCAATTTTTCTTCATAAAGACTGTTTGGCATACCATTTACATTTGCGTTAATATTGCATTCGAAACGCAACATTGCATTTCGTTGGATAGAAGTGTTTGGTTACTGTCTTGCATTTAGTTTGACATGATGCTAATATGCATACAAAATTCTAAATAAATAAAAATATCTACATGAGAAAAAAAAAGTTAGAGAAAAAAAAAATAAGAAGCACCTGAGAATTTCTCACCCATCTATTTAGAGTTTCAAAAGAGAACTTCAAGAATTTACTGATTAAGGGTAACTCAAGGGACATAACAGAATAACTTAAAAACTTAAGGATAATATTGAATTTCAACTGAAAATTAAAGGGCATAAAAAAAGCTCAAGAAAATTCATTAAATGTATGAAAAGAAAGTAATCCATGTCCCACTTTGCATCTAATGGGATGCTAGGTCTTCTTCTTGTTGGCATCCTGCCTGGTAAGTTGCAATTTTAACACTGCAGTGTGGTGGAGTTTTTGATCTCCAAGCAGATGGCACCATGTTTGGGCCCTAGACGAGCCACAAGTGCAATGCAAATGAAAATCCAAACAGCCTCTGACCAGAGGAAAAAAGTCAAATTGAGGAACCAAAACAGAGAGAATCAAGAAGCAGGCGGCATTGATTTCACCAGCGAGCCCACTCCATGGATAGTAAGGGATTAAGGGATTCACACAACAAATCAAATGATCACATAGCCTGCACCAAAATAATTCATAAGATGATAGAGAGCTTTTAAACATTTTGAAAGTAAAATAAATCCGCATGTCACTGTGACAATAGCCATTTATGTTGAATTTGGCATTGTTCTATATTTTAAGCTTCCAAAAACGTTTCAAGCCTCCATCATCGCACAAAACCACATCACTGACTAAGACTGTCAGAAGATTGATGTTAACAAGGAAAATAAAAGATAGGAGTGCCAGAAGAGCTAGAATGGCTTTCTATTAAACAAGGATTTAACACTAAAAAGAAATAAGCCTAAGACAATCCTGAACATGGAATTATTCAAAGTCATGTTACAAAATGAGATGTTGAGCATTAAATGATGCTACCCACATCTTCTGTAACCAATAGAACATATTACTCTAGCAAAAAACAGGTGTATTTAGAAATATTAGATTTTGCAGATGTGATGCACATGGCTTCTTCAATAAGTATCAGATGGATGGCTGTGATTGCAGTAGATTTGATATATAGACTCCTCATTATATACTCATTTGTAGTCATTTATTGATGCATGAATGCCTGGGAGTGAATCTAGGAAAAGAATAGTTTGCTTGTAATGAGATTTGAAGATGCTTTCGTCTACAAGTATTCAATGGATGGCTATTGATCCCATCAATCAGGATCATTTGCATTAGATTTGATAAATACACTCCTCATCATAAAACCAATAACTAATAGATGTTGACTCGCCGCAATTGGGTCGAAGAAAAGAAAAGTGGTCAGCGGAGGAACCTATGCCACTGCATCCTGGCAAAGATAGGGCTGTTTCAGAGATCGAGGCTATGAAAGAGCCAAACGGATCAGGTAGTTGTTTGGTTCCTATCTACCACTGATGAAGTGAGAATGAATGAGCACCTCCTATCGCTTTGGGCCCCACTATCCAAAATGGTATCATCAAGTTCAGTCCTTTTTGTAGTCACTATTGATGAATGAACGTCAGGGAGTGAATTTAGGAAAAAAAGCGTTTGTCTGTAATGGGATTTACAGTTGGTTGGCTCAAGAAATGAGACAGGCCCCACAGATGGAAGCTCAGATGAGTTTACATTATAATAGTAGAGATAAAACAAGAGTAATAAATCTAGTGAAATCTCTAGTTGAATATATGAAGATATATAGTTTTTCCTGATCAAAGTTGTTGATTATGTATTGCAATCAAACCACAACTCAAGCATTGACCGGCTTATTTAGTGGCAGTGTAATGAATCCATCCTTAGTCTTCATTTCTCGCAAGGGTCAACTCCACTTGCAGGCACAAGCTTAAAAAACTCCATCCACAGCTCAGTCTTCATGGTGAACCTGAATCTTGTTATTATAGGTTTTCCCTCCCCCATCCTAACTCATCAAATAACAAAAAATTTAAAATCCATCCTTACTATCTCAGATCTTTCAGTTCTCAAAAAATTTCACTACTTACACCCACAATATCACAGTTTTTTCACTCATTCCCAAGCCCTACACACAAGTCCAATTTCCCTACTTGTATGTGCCATCTTGCATCATTTGCATCACATGAGCTGCTCATATGTTAAACTACTAAAGTTCTTCATCTTACTTTGCATTTAGTTGTCAGTCCTTTAAAATATGACTGTAGATCCTAGTTGTGGAAAAGTGAAAAAGCAAAAAAGAGAGACGAGAGAGCACAAGCAGTTAATCTTATTTCACCCTCCATTACTAAATTAAGATAACCAGGTTCGCCTATTTAATAGAGTGTTTATCATGGCATTTTGGGCTGTTTTTTGGATAGTCAGACTGCTAAACACTCCCTAATCTTCACATAACCAGCATCCAAAACAGACCCTTAATATATTATAAAAAACCTAATGACACGTATCATAAATGGAGTAGGGATATAAAACTTAAGCAAGTGGCAAGAGCTATTGGACCTCAGGGTCACAGGTTAGTCAGGAGCTGATTACAAGAAAAAGCACCTGTTTGAACCCTTATGAGAAGGATTTGAATTGATGGTAACGGAGAAGTGGAAGTGTTGAAAAAGATAATACAGAATAAACAAATACATAAACATTACAGGTCTGAGTTTTAAAAGAATTTATTGGATGTATAGAATAACAAGAAAAAGCACCTATTTGAACCCTTTTGACCTATTGCTGTGATCTGTTGCTCAGAAAAGAGTTAAAACATACATGTAATACAAATGGGGGGAAACATAAACATTGCCAAGATTCAACGAGAAAGAAGTTTAGAGGCAATGATAAAAACTAAACAGATACATTGAGGGAGATGGTGGAACTTTCTCGATGATCAAAAATGCACATATCATTTTATCCAGTGCATGAATAGATGTTAAAGATATAAGGTCATGGCATAAGTACATATATTAGCAACTTATCTAGCCCTACAAGATGGGTTCATCATGTTCATGGGCAAATATGTTTATGTAAGTTGGAGAGCTGCGTGGGACAGACACATATATTGAGAGAGAGATTGACTCGGCCACATTCAAAAAGATCTCACTCAGATCCAATCAGGTCAAGACTTGGATGATGGAGGCCCATAGCAATGAATTAAGCCATTGGATATGATCTACTACCTCCAAAACACTTATCAATAATCATGTGATTTGAAGACCCCTAGCCCATGCATCAAAAAAGTTAAAAAAACATATAATTTCATATTATCTAAACCATTCAATTTTTTTGATCACTAGATGCATGAGCCAAAATCTCCAAATTATATGACTTAATATGTAAGCATCTTAAGGGTAGTGGATCACATCCAACAGCTCATATCAACAATTTCGGGGTCCTAATCGATCTAAGCGGATAATCCACTCGAGTGTAACCAAGTCAAAGCTCTCTCTCTCTCTCTCTCTCTCTCTCTCTCTCTCTCTGTAGCTGCAATTCAAATTTCACTGATGTAATGTGGGATTATGTAGCCAATAATAGGAGTACACAAAATAAATTTTAGCACTCGACCTAAGAAGGTTTCCTAACACAATGTTGCAAACAATAAAAGACCAGAGAACTATTTAAGCAGAATAAACTTTATCAGTTGTAAGAACAAATAAATATGTAACACAAAATAACCTAATAGAGAACATAAAATATAGTCAGAACAAGCTCCTCGAAGCAAATAATTTGGTACGAGAACCTAAAATGACCAGTACTATTTTAGAATGTAATTCAAAGGCTGACTAATTACTAAAGGAAGATTAAGAATGTTAGCCAAAACAAAATCCCATGCAATATATAAGAAAAGAGATAAATAAAGGAGAAAAGAACTAGACCTGTGTATCTTCGAAGGGACTCATTCCCATTCATTAAATTGGGAACAGAAGACAAAATTTCCTGCATTCTCTCAGGCCAATCAGAGTTCAGTCTCCTAGCAAAGTCTTCCACTTCTCTGCATTAATCAAGGTAAACAAAATGAGGATGGATTTAAATGCAAAAAAGACAACATCAAGTCATGTCAGCTAAATGAGTCAACTGAAAAAAAAGTATTCAGCGAGAAGTAGGTGAACAATGAAATATAACTCTTATACATAAAATGGTGATGCTGATGATGATGGTAACAACATACTTGAGGATCAATCATCAATTGGAGCTTAAGAAAACATATTAGATGTTCCAAATGAATTAAATGAGTAAGAGCTGCTAGATTACCCTACATAAAACAAGAATTTACAAAACCAAAAATTGGTTCAACATTCCTCTTGGCTCAGTACGAGCTACCTCTTCAGGATATGTTCCTTGATAAATTGCAACATCTAGTAATGTATCCAAGTTGGACATGCTCTACATTACATCTTTGGAAAAGATTTAACAATTCTAAAATCAATTTTGGGGCATCCAAATCAAAGATCCACATCAATAATTATGATCTACGGTTTTATGAACAACTAGAAATTATATTAAAACAAATCATATCTTTTGAGATCTAAGCTATGAATCATATGAGTATAAAAATGGATGGTTCCCGTTGTAATAATCCACTAAAATACCAGATAAAACATTTAAATCAAGAATCCACTTTTGTGTTCATGATCTATACATGTTGAAGCATGTATAAATAGAAAATCAAAAGGCTTTGATGCTTAGGAGATAGCAAAGCATAATTTCATGTCATTAGAACTGTTTATGTTTTCATCAACCCAATGCATAGGTTGGACATATACAAAGCATATAAGTTTTTGTTTCTATGCCTTTTTGGTGATGCAAATTATAGTAGACTATGTTCGATGGTGCGGATCTCCAATTTGGAGGGCCTATCACTGATTCTGAATTGTGAAATCTTTTACCCAAGGTTTAGCATAGAGCATATTGTCCAACACTGCCCCACTTTTTCTCTCTCTCAACCCCCCTCCCCTTCTTTCCTCTCTGTATGTGTAATAGACTTCTCAAAGGGGAGAGTAACTCATTTGTCACAGAAAAAGGAGTACTTCCACATGCAAGCCCAACAATCCTTCATTCTATATTAGGCCATGTCCAATGTGTGGAAATTGTGCTATCCAAAGATGCCCAAATGGACTAGCCTAGCCTATATTTATGGGACACCAAGCTAAGGGATCATTTGCCCACTGCCCCTCTGTTAAAGACACTCGGATGCAATGTCTACCAGATTGTTTGTAATGAGCAAGATGTAATATATCCCATATGACTATGGGATATTCCAATCAGAATACCCAGAATGATACGGAATTGCCTAATAGTTCTGAAATTAAATATGTCAGAGATGCATTAACAATCATCATTAACTTCAAAAGCACAGAGTAGGTTTTATCAATTATCTTAGACTTAATGTAATGGTGCATACTAATTCAGATCCCTACCTATGTATGACTGGACATAATTATATATTATAGCATTCTCGAAGCCCAAGTATCATTTTCACCGCTCAACCTTCCCTGTCAGGCCAGATTGTGGTATATATTATATGGGCTACTCAAGTGCCGTGCTGATTGTTTTTTTCCCTTCTATAATCTACTGGTGTTTTAGAACCCTGCCAGAGAAATATCATAAATCAGCCTTACAAGGAAAAATTCACCATGAAAAAAAAAATGGCTGGGCTTCATGAACAGATATAATATAAAGGATGCTGGGCTTCATGAACAGACATAATATAAATGATTTGTCAAAAAATGAAGCAACCATTGGGAAATAAAATTCCATAAGAGCCTGTTTAGATTTCATACAAATTTCAATTTTTTTGTGGGTTTTTTTTTGGAGAACCCTTCGTGTTACAGCCTCGGAATGATACTTCTCAATGATTACCCCAATAAGTATGTGATGGTTCCCAAAAGCATTTCACTGTACAATGTGAAAATTGCAACATTTTTTTAAAACAAAAACAATAGAAATTGACAAATAAAGATAGACTGGAAATCATATCCTCTTCTAGAATAAGATCAAGGAGTCTAACCAGGCCCATGACATGAACTGAATTGCTTATTCACCAACAAAGACTTAATCTGTCACACAACTAACTAACAAAAGAAACATCAAATCCAACATCAAAAAATCAATATCACATCCAGTCTTATAATGATCCAATAGGTAAAATCCGAGCCCCTGAAATAAAAGCAAAGTACTGCTTGAGTTTCCGAATATTTAACAAAAACTTGTTTACCTAGAAACATCGAAAAATAGAACTTCTCTTGAGCCTCCTGATGCCATCCTCCAAGCAATGTTAGATAAGTCCCAACTCATTCGCAATTCCACATAATTCCATTAGCCATGACCAGTAATTCAAGTCTCGACGGGATAGAGGTCAAGATGTCTTATCCCAGAGAAATTCTAAGACCAAACTCGATCGTCTTATCCCACCATATTCTAGCCATAATACATTATAATGTCAATTTTAAATAGATCTAATATATCATAATGATATAATTTTTGAAGTTCAAATATATTTAAAATAAAGCACTAAAGCTTCACAAATATTTTTTTTAAGAAAAAAATCATCTCAAGCAAGTACCTAACTAGGTCAGATCAAATAAGACAAGATATGAGGCATCTTATTCCGTAGAAAAAAACTGAGATAGCTCTGTCCCATAAGATTTAAAACCTTGATCTTGACAAATTTTGTCACAAAAATGTTAGTCTCCCCAAAATTTTCAACAAATTTGTCTCCTTCATTGGCTCAAATTTGAGTCCTTAAGGGGTGTTCAATAAATAATACTTATTATGAGATTGATCTTGCAAATAAACTCATGATGAATTATTTCGATACGTCTCCAACTTCTTCTCAAGCTCACAAGTTCCACCCATGTCATACTCCAAAATTTTGTCTATAGCTAGTTGGCTCATCCTTGAGTTCCATCCTCATCTCCTGCAACCTATAGGCTAAAATTTTCAATTATGAAATAAAGAACAATTGCATGGCACAACCATAGTATTCTAAACTCACTTAATTCCTAGAATTTAAATGATCATATAAATCATAGAAAGCAATGTGAATGAACTAAAATTTCCTACCTATTGGATACAAATATCATCTCTTTGCTTCACCAGATCAACTTGTATAAGAGGAAAAATGTACGCATCAGACTGCACTTTTCTATGAGAAAGAAGATATAATTGGTAGTTATCGAAGGGCACTAAGCATCTAACTAAATTTTCATAAATTGCAATAATCTTCAACCATGTTACCACATTGTTGTGACATTCCTTTTACAATTCCCACTCCCAACTGTCATATGTCTCATGAGATCCATGTTTAGGGGATCTACAAATCAGAGGAAAGGAAACAGAACTTCACTTGCAATGCTCAACATCGTTGTCAAATCTTACAATTGGATCAAATGGTGACCTACACCTAGATCGGGATCACAAGATTTCGATCCATATGATTGAATATACATTCATTTGAATCAAAGGATCCAATTTGATTACATTATTTACGTATTAAATCACGTATAGGCCCATTTTATATAATTTCTTTGACCATGTGGTGGTTAAATTACTTATTACTACTAAATTTCATATAGCAAAATTAGCAAATCTGTTATTAGAGATAGAGTTAAAATTACAATCTAAGTTTTTTGTATTTCTATGGCCATACGTTAAAGCATTCTACATAAAAGGATAATTAAATTGATAATAGTATATCAACATATTGAATAACCAGACAACGAGTCTATTTGTTTCATTAAAAATACTACATATGGGCCTAAAATGGTGAAAACTAGACTTGTTGACTCACTTGAGAACCATATATGCTTTATGTTCTCCATTCATCCACTTGATAGTTGACTCACATTTCAATTTTCACAATTCTTTTACAATCAGGAATTCTCAAAGAAATCAAAAAAATAAATAAATCTTGCAATCTATAATCTAATTCACGATCCAATCTGAACAAGCCCCCTCTATGATTTATGACTCCTGATCTCGACAACATATTGGCTCAAACCAAGGATGGGTTCTCTATTAAATATCTTAGATGCATTATATTAACCAAGCACAATAGCTAATGCCCACAGTAAATTTGCTGTACATCTTCACATCCTGCAATCCCTTAACAATCTTGATGCCAGAAACTTCTTTTTCACGAAACTTGTATCATCATCCTTTTTCATCAATAGCATCGAACAAGAGAAAGACAAACCTATCTTCCATATATTTCTCCTTATAGAAGTCATAGGAGAAATGTCTAGATCCTCTTCAAGACTTGTTGAAGGAATTTCATAAGTCAGAAACAAGAGTTATTAACAACAATGAAGTGCAAACAAAGAGCCTGAAAGTCAAAAACTATATTATCTTTGTAAGTAGAATCCCTTATTTTCGAGCAACCGAAGACTAAACTACAATATGAAACAAGTATTTTGAATGATAAAGCATGCATGCTCGTGAAAGCATATAGGATTAACACAACCAAGCTATCAAATAAGCCCACAATATGTCAGCTTTACTTGACAAGAAAAATGTAAAAACTCAGAAGGTCCACATGAATAGAATGGATTTAAATAAAGTTAGCTAGTTTGCACTAAGCATGCTCATACAGAGAACACTCACCTGCCATCCCCATGAATAGAAAAATTGAATTTAAAGAAGTTAAACTAGCTTGCACCAAGCATGCTCAGACGGAGAGCACTCACCTGTCAAGCTCTTCCCTCATTGCAGGATCTAACTCATCGTCAATATCAGCATCTTCAAAATCAACCTTCGGTGGAAAAGCATCTTCAGCGTGGTCTGGTATTTCTGAGACTTGGCTTGGACTAGGAGAATAACTACCACCAGCTTCATTTCTTACCATAGAAAGAGCCAATGGTTCCTAACCAAAATAATATATAGGTGAAAGGTATCAACATCAACAAAATACAGTTGAAATTAAAAATGCATCATCAGAAAAGCAAAGACTATATTGGCAACCTTCTTGTGCAATTTCTCAGACTCAATTCTAGAAGGATCCTTTGGTTGCTCCTTTTTCCTCCTATTTTTCTTTTATTCTTAGCAGCTTTAGCACTCTTTGAGTCTGCTGAAAAGTAAAATTGAACAAGGACCAATCTCAATCAAGTAGAATTGCTGAATAGATAATTCACATTTCAATAGTGGGCATTATAGATAAGGATGAATGCATCACAGATCAGTTAAGAATAATTTAACATCAAACTTCAACAAGACCATAATACATCGAGTTAGAACAAACGATCACATTTCACATAAGTTAGTTACAAGAACCATTAACCATATCCAAGAAGAAGCTATTTGACATCAAAAAAATGTAATTTCTGTATCACAAGAACTGAAAATTGACACACAAAAAAAAATGCAAAACAACCAGTTGACTAGGACATGGCATGTTCAAAATCAATTCCTTTTTAAATAGTAACTCAACATGCAAACCTTCCATCATATATCACCATAAACTGTCAACCAAGAACTGATTTCAGAACAAAAACTAGGAAACCTGTATGATTTAGGTGCTTTCAAGAACTTGATTTTCAAAATATGCAATCACATATCATGACTTCTTCGTTATCAAGTTTACAAAAAGAGAAGAATTAAAAACAGAGCCCAGAAATGACAGCTAATTAGGCAAACAGTAAAGGTACAAATTCAGTATATTTCTACAGAAAAAGCAAAATTTCTTGATTCCCCAAGAAGACCAGTTTTCTTGGTTTCACTTAAGAAGGCCAAAAAAAAAAGTATGTTAACATCATCTCCATCCATAATGCAATTCCACATTTTCTACATTTCCGTTTAATCAAACAGCAGATAAGTTATTTCAGCAGCCAATAGAGCAAGAATTTAAATCTAGAAAAATTCCAATATGAACAAAGGGTCAGAAAATTTATATTGAAAACATGAAGACAAAGAGGCAAAATATAGAGGAACAAAACACGTTATCACATGCACATTGAAGGGGGGAGGTAAATATTGCCTACTCAGAGAAGACAGTAAAACTGAATGACATATACATATTACAAAATTGAAGAAAAATTTTAAAATATGGCATTTTTTGTGAGTTTGGTAAATAATTTCTTATAATAGTTCACAAGTTATATAACTCATAAACTTTAACTAAGGCCTTATTTGAGATAGCTGCTGGGAAGAGCCAACAGCAGTTGTTTGCCATTAGCTAAGCTAGCTGTTTCCCAACAGGTAGGGCCAACAGCTGCCCCAAACAAGGCTTTAGTAACCAACCATATTTAAGGAAAAGGTACTTTATTGGGTCCTTCAAAGATTATTGGAGAAAAACATAGACTCCACATATTGTGAATAGCCTGATCAAATAATTTGAGGATAACATATCAGACATCATCATATTGTTTTTGACACTCAAAAATTTGGGTCCTCTTCCTATTTATAATACTAATATGTGTGTGTGTAGAGAGAGAGAGAGGCATTATTAAAAATGCAGAAACATATAACAAATGCTGGTGCTAGCACACAAAAGTCATAAATTCCCAAAGAGAAAAATAGACTAATGACAACTACCTCCATCTCCATTTATAAAAGATAATATTTCATCAACTGAACGCTCATCTTTTCGTTGTTCTTCAACTTCCACATCCTGAAAAAAAGTGTGCATTCCTTCAGAAGCCAAATATTAGGGGCATTCAAAGTATAACATATGGTAAATTTGCAATAATAAATAAAATAGTTAGATGTCTAGACCTCATACGGAAGGACACATGGTAATTTAATTCCAGAGAAATTAGCAGATTGTTGTACCAAAATAATCACCAAACTATGGCTGTATGACTACCTTTTGTTTCTGACGCTCCTTCAATTCTTTTCTTTTTTAGCATACAGTCGATTAAGTAGCCTGATCCGTGGATCATCATTAGCATTTTTCAATGGCTCTAGTTTCTCTTCCTAAAATATCCAAGAGAGGAATGAGATGACTGCAAGAAGTCACCAAAGAAACAAAAAAGAAAACAACAGGATTTTAGTGCAACAAAACCTCAGTGAGATCATCTGGCAAATGAAACGTCTCGCGAATTTCCTCAGGTGTTTTTCCTTCTATCATGCGGGCAAGAGCTCGGCTAGTGAGATCAACCAAAGGCTTCAGCTGGAGGCTGTCAGCTGCAGAAGTCAACTCACATAATCGCTTGGTATCTATCCTGATGAATTTCTCGTCAAAAGATTTTCGCTCCTACACGCAACAAATAAATTCATAATTCAAGAGATTGTGCACAATAATACACAACTTTCAGTATCCCTTTATATAAAAAGATCTTACAGAAGGATAATGGCTACCATAGCAGATAGTTATGAGCATCATACTATTGAAGTAGTGAGCCATAAATATATAGTAACAGAACCATCCACAAATAAATCTAACTTGCCATGGACTATGCTAATGAAAACCACAAATGTATCAAGCTTTATCAAAAGTAAAGAATGTAAGACCCGTAAAACAAGTATTGAACATCATACCTTGTTAGATCGGCCTGGAACCTGATGAAACCGACAGTAGTCAAGAATTAAGCTAAGTATTGGTGGGTTAACTCGTTGTGGTAAAGAAATGGCATAATTCTTAGAAGATCCCATGCCCGTCTGAAGTATCTCTCGACATATCATGGGGCAGAACATAGCAACCTCCTCCTCAACTTGTTGGATCGATCCATCAGCACATTGGAGCCAGATATAGGACTTCATAGCCTGCTAAATATAATGAAAGAATGTTTGTAGCATTTATTTTATCATTCAAAAGTTGTCGTAGCAGTTTCACAGCTGCACTGAAATTGGAAAGCTAAATGGAAAGTGAAAACAGAACACTTTTGAAAAGTTACAGAATATGACCACATTTTTCCTATAATGGCTATAGACGTTGGACAAAATGCATGAAATGGACATACAAAGAATAGACAAAAATTATCTGCTAATTTGAAAATGAAGCCTGTAAGCAGTGTAGATCCAGGTGCGGGTCTCCATCAGTAAACAATCATTATAATAGGAATACAGTTGCATGATGGTTAGTTTGCAGTACATATAAAGGTTTAAGTTAATATAAGAAAGATCATAGAAAAATCTGACAAACCTCTGGTTTGATGATTGCCATCTCACTTTCTGACATTTGATAGTAGCCTCTTAGTATGTAAGGCAAAAGGGAATAAATACAGATAGAGAGAAATTTACAAAATTGCTCCTCCAAGCCCAAAGTTTCTAGACTGGATGATAATATCAATGTTCCCAAGCACAAACACTTCTGATTATATAATCAATATTGGTTGTTAACAGAAACAGCTCCAAACAATAGACATTTTAAGAACACGTCTGTCCTCGTTTCTTCTTGGGGTAGCCTCTTTAAGCATCATCCAGTCACTCATAGGCATCATTTCAAGGGAATGGTTAAAATACAATAGTGTTTTCAAGTGCTTGTTTGACCTACCAAAAGAAAGTGAAAAAATTAGAAAGGTGAAACAGGATTCTGCTTATAAAACATGACAACAATATGCATCAGTAACAAATGTGCCCAAAACAGAAAGATGTGCCTGCACTAAAACAAGCTCTAGCATCAATTTAGAAGCATCATGCATTTCTCTGATTGCTGATAATTATATTTATTCCAAATGGACTTTCTAACCTGACTCCTCCATTTCTCAAAACTAGTAATATCTTTTGTATTTCAAAAAAATGAACAGACTGATTAACAGTTCCATTCCCACAGAATACACAAGTTACAGAAAATAAAGTAAAAGCAAATATTACTATTGATAACGAAAATTGAAGGGGGGAATCAACTTATCATACAAAGGCCAAATTTTCATGTAAGATATGATCTTTTAATCTTTTCACCATTGCAAATTACAGATGCAACACGAACTTTAATGGACAAAGATGCAAAGCTTTCGCACATTTGGGCAAAAGGCACTCACATCAGCCAAACATAAAATAATAAGAAGTGGTGAGCAAATAAAAATTTGTCTGATTGAAATGTTACATAGAAAGATAAAAGTGCAGTTGAGAAAATGCTAGATAACCAGACTAAAAAATGGGAGAAGCAAAGAGCCTGACACAAGCATCTCAACACACTAAATCATTTAAGATGAACTAATTAACAAATCCAACCAAACAAGGGAACTATATAAAGAAAGAAAGAACACAGAAAAGCATGTTCCCTGAGACACAAAACCCAAAGAAAGAACATGAACATTCTGAAAATAACTGCGTGTAAGCACATTACTAGAAACAGGAAATTTTAAGCCTTGAATGAATGAAGCCGTAAGAATCAAAACCTGTCTTCAAGAATCAGGAGTTTTCCACTATAACCATCTCAAGTCATCTACTTCAGCAAGAAATTATCTTAAATCATTTAGTCAGAGAACTATTTCAAGGAAAGAAATCAAGAATGAGACAAAAATAAGCATTCATAAGATGTTTAGCAAAAACACTATTGAACAACATGTGTAGCGAAGCCTTTTCTTTGAACCTGTTAATAAAATCTTTAGAGATTTTGATAGCAAAATTGATTGCTTTCAATAAAGAGTGACAATAGAAGCATCGGTTAACAGAAGTTTTCTACAAATGCTATCTTCAACATCAATCTACGTGCAATATTTCACTAAATCTGCAGAGAAACAAAAACACGAAAATTGATGCCAAAGAGGCAGCAATCTAGTTTCAGCATCAGGACGAAACACACAAGACTGCATAAACCTGGTCCTACCCAAAAGAAAAAGAAGGAAACGAACAAATATCAAATGGAACAAATAAAATGGATTACAATATTAAAATTCATTTACACGTAGATTTCCCAAACGCTACAAGAAAACCATTAAAAACATCTAAATCCGAATTATTCTCAATATTAAGCGACAATCCCATTCAATCATGAAATTTTTTAAAAAAAAAAAAAGCACAAACAGAGTAGTAATCCATAAATAAGAGCTGGAGAAGATCTAGACAGAAGCAGTAGTGCCCCCACCTAAAACCCAACCAACATTTAAAAGACAGTTGCATGTACTAATAGAGTTAGAACACAAAGAAACAAAAATCCGTAACCAAATACCCGCAAAATCCCTGCATCCCAATAACCCGGAAGCCCCTGCAAAAATCCCTCAGAAAGATTGAACCCTTGCGCACTTTACCCACAAAAGGAAGCGTCAAAACCCAATAAACCAGTGAATCCACGCCACCTCCCGGATTAAAACCCCACGCCCGCCCCACTTCCAGCTCCATTCATCAAAACCGACAAGCAAACAGAAAAAAATTAAAAAAAAGGACCAAGATTCAATATTCCATTACCTGAAACCTCACCGCCTCGAATTGCTCTCTAGGGTTCCCGGCCGTCCCCGACGACAGAACGAATCGAGGAAGAAAAGAAGACGAGAGAGAGAGAGGCGGGATGGGGGAATCCTAGGGTTTTGAAAGGGTTGCTTTCTCGATTTGGGGGCGGGGGCGGGGAGCTTCCTTCCGGGCCTTGGTAGAGAGAGAGAGAGAGAGAGAGAGAGAGAGAGAGCTCTATCTCGTGCGGACGCCGCTGGGTGGCTCGCTGGCCCGCTGTTGTTTCACGCTTGCTGGCGCTCTCCGACCCGCATGCGCGAACCAGTTGGCGCGTGGAGTCGGCCCGTGCTGCCGAAGGAGGCTTGTTGATGGACGGTGCAGGGTTGCGCTCTGTAGGCCAAATTTCTACTACTTGTTATTTCTATGCAAGGGATTGTTGTTCACATCCTCCCCTCTCTTATATGTGAAGGCTGTGTTTGTTGATGCAATCCATGTAACACTAAACAAGATTATGTGATATATATGGCTAGATACTTTTGTTTGGATAATATGGCATTATTTGGACAATTGTAAATATCATTATTGCATCGCGACAAATTTATATTAATGTATTAATTTCATGGATTTATTTGATAATAAAATATGAAAATATATATATATTATGTTATTTTTGATCATCTAATTGGAGCTATCGCGTAAAGCCACATGAAGAATGTATCATGCAATGAATAAAAATTTGCTCTAGAGTGAACATAAATAAAAATCAAAAGATATATAATTTTGTATTATTTTAAATGGTACCACTTATATCGCACTAATTTCTTAGATAATAAATGGTAGAGATTTTATGATGTAATAAAGAATTTTTATAACTATTAATTTCCATATGACCCTAGTTATACCATAAATCCATGTAACACTAAACAAGATTATGTGATATATATGGCTAGATACTTTTGTTTGGATAATATGGCATTATTTGGACAATTGTAAATATCATTATTGCATCGC
>UESW01005110.1:352734-425217 GCA_900491605.1 Calamus simplicifolius
ATGTATATGTATGTATGTATGTATATGTATGTATATGTATGTATGTATGTATATGTATGTATATGTATGTATGTATGTATATGTATGTATATGTATGTATGTATGTATGTATATGTATGTATGTATGTATGTATAATGTAGCCAAATTTAAGTTTCAATCATTATGTCATTCTTGTATTTACACAGATTTCAAAGCCAATCTATTTTTTTTGCTTTTTTTATCTTTGTGATCGATGAACTGTGTGGATTTAAGATGGGCAGAGTTGACCAAATTTAGGCTTGCATACATTCTACTATAGCCAAGTCAAACTCATATATGTATACACTCTTCCTCATCTAGAAGAGAAACATCTTTATAAATTTATATTTCATATCTATAAAGAAAATTTTAAATTTTATATGTATTATAAATAGGAAGTTTTAGGCATCAAAATATTCTCTATATGATTTATCATCTCCTCTACCAAAATAAATAAGCTTTTAAAGTATTTAAACCTTCAAACAAAATCTAATTTAAAAATAGTTACATCTAAATATTTATTTTGCAAAAGTTGCATCCTTTGACATCACTTCTTCTCTAAATTCTTTAAAAATTTAGCCTTCTACTTTTAATCTCTAACAAATTATCTAAAAAATATAAATTTAAATATTTATAATAGAGGGCTTCATTGCAAAAACCTCTAATAGAAAATGTATAATCAAGTATTATGATATTTGATATCGTGAAAGTTATAAACATGACAATGTTGACAACTATAGAATTTCATCAGTTTGTATATTTTCTTATTATAAACTTTATTTGCTTTTGGATTTTCATTGTATTTATATTTTATATTATTTGATCTATTTTACATATGTGTATATATATTATTTGATATTTGTATGTATATTTTGTTAAGTCTTGCTTTTTTCATTAATATGCATTCATAATCAAAGTTTTGATGTTTCTCTGATGGGATAAAAGCTTATATTTAATTAACTAGAACCCTCTCAAAAATCATTATCCATACAGCAAATATTGTTATACATTAAATATTGATCAAATTTAAAAATATTTTTAAATCAAAAAATAAAAGCTTTCTTGTGTTCAATGATTAAATTATTTACATGATATTGTTAATAGTTTAAGTATTAGTCACACTTAATTATTTGATGAGATTTTCTTATCAATTCGTAAGCAAATCGATCAGATTCCATAGATTAATCATAATTTATGTAAAAGAATTTAAATTATAAAATATCATATACTAGAGAGTAGATGGAGCATTATGTTTGAAATCATAAAAAGAAAGGTATTTTAGATAGAATTTGACTATAAATTTTATAAATAAAATTTGAAGCTAAATCATATTAAGCAAAATATTATAATCAAACTTTTTTAGTTAATAACCTATAATATGTCACATAGTTTCTATAAATATTGGAAGCATCATAATTCAAAATTTTAAAGTCATTTTTTTTTTCCTATGGATTGCATGACACAGAATTAGTGATCCTAATAGGTATATAGAAATGTATAATAAGCTGAAAAATTAGGAATCTACACCATTGATCATATTCTATATTACAAAAAAATACATTAAATCAAATAATTCAAATAGCTTCAAGCTAGAACTTGTAATATCACAGTATTAAAAGCTTATCTCTTCTATGATGTCTTGATGCAAAGATGGAAATCTTTAATATTCCCATTCAAAAACCTTTTAAGATATTTGATATTAAATTCCAATAATTTAAAATATTTTGAATATCTATTTGGGTGTTAAACCTTAAAGTGATCTTATTTATAAAAAAGCTACTATCAATTGAAATTATAAAAAATAACATATAACTTTATTATATTACATGGCATTGAATAAGATAATGATGGAGGTTGTCTATGGTCGATTCAACTACATATTTAACTTCTCTTTTTCAAAATAAAAATTAAAATAGTGATGGATTTGTTTTAGAGAAGGAAAAAAACTAAGAAAAGAGCAAAAATAAAAAAACTAAATTTATTTTCAAATTATATGCAATTCTATGGTGCTTGATTACTTGTTTTTCAATAATTATCTTAGCATCACACTATGATGTGCTAACATATTTTAATTTGTTTTATTTTTAAATAATTTAATTAATAAGCATAATTGAGCTAAATAATATAAGGTGTTTTATTTCTCTTATGTTGTTCTAAATAAAACTAGGTAAAAGGCCTAACAAGGCTCATCTTAATAAAAATCTTGCATATTACAATGTCAAATATATGATATTCTTACTAGTTTAGCAATGCATAATGTACATGATGCAATAATAATTATGATAATAGAAGCAAGTTAGGGCACCTATTGATTTTGCTATCAAAATAAGGAATAAAGAGAAAAATAAACAAGATAAACTATTTTATAGTATCAAGATGAACTTAATACCTACTAAAAAAGGACCAATTACAACTAGTATTGAACACTTACTCCTCTGCTTAAGTGGCAAGGGATGATACTTTGTAAGAACGCACTTTATGGTAGTATACATTGACTTTAGAATTGCATTAGATAAAAAATATCTACTTATATTATAATATATATAATACATGCATTCTGCATATTATATTCAAAAAAGAAATGATTTGATAAGCCTATTTTATTTCATTAAATTTTAGTTTTCTTAAATTACATTTGTTGGTCACTATATTTGAACTTCCTAGAATGAACCAATACATCCCACATCAAATCAATTGTAAGTTGATAAATATAATCTTAATTTTATCTGATGTTGTTGTCTTATATTTAAAGATAAAATTAGAAATAAACATCTAAGAAAAATAATAGGAGTAGCCCAAATTGAAGATAAAATGAGAAAAAATTGATTGTGATGGTTTGGAAATATACAACATAAATCTTTAGATGCTTCAGTTAGAAAGAGTGATCTTTTGACAATCCACGGTAAGGATAAAAATAGAGATAGACCTAAACTAACATAGAAAGAAATAATTAAAACAGATATAACTATTAGTAATTTGAATATCGACTTGGTTCTGAATAGAGTAGAATGGATGAGCATATTCATGTAGCCGACCCCATGTAGTTAGGAAAGGCTTAGATGAGTTGAGTTGAGTTGAGTTGAATTGAGTTGAGCTGTTGTCTTATATTTTGCCCAAAAAAAAAAAAAAGGCTAAAAGAGTGTATTAGCTAGAGGATTTGTTATTACAAATAAGCTATACCATGTAGAAGAAAAAGGAATACCACACCATCTTTTTTAAACAAATATTGAATCTATTATATATGAACTTTTAGAATTTATTATTGGTGCATAAGTATAGAAAATATGGTCTAATATATGTGAGTCATAATCTTTTGGCCCTTTACTGAATGATATAAATCAAGGCTAAAGAAATAAATCGATCAATTCTAGATTTTGGTTTATGATGGACACATAAGTTCATTAGATGCTTAAAGAGAAGAGCATAAAATTATTATTTAAAACTTGACCTTTCACCTAAAAGATTAATTTAACAATAATATGTTTTATAAAAAATTAAAAAGCTTTAATCAACCATCTATATTCATTAATTTATGATCCACTAATATTAGAGAAGATAATAGAGCAAGAATAAATTTATAGCAAAGTAATATGTGAGGATAGAATCAAAAAAAAGTGAAAATTAGTGAAGAAAAGAAAGAGGAAAAAAAACAATTAAAAAATTTCTTAAATTAATTGATTTATAAGTAATTAAGTCTAGAGCTTGAAACAATAAGGTACCCTCAAGATAAAAAAAAAATCAAATCCTACCAACCTAATCTCTATCCAACTCAACCATCCCTCATTGTCCAAGAAAAACAAAAAAAAAATGAAGGGGAAGAGAAGGAGACAAGAGGACATCGTAAAAATAATTTGAACATTATTATGTATCTTCTTAAATTTGGGTTCATAGTTATTGCTAGTTTGTGTGACCTAATGAAGTTTTTAAAGTTAGTATAGATTTTTTTTTAAAAAAAAAAATTAGTTGTAGGCTTTCACCTTGTGATACAATATCTGGACTCTTTTATTTTTGTACATTTGTGAATTTCATTGAGTGCACATACCTAATGAAATACATTAGGGACTCAAAGACAAACTTACTAAAATCATAATAATATATGTTTTGACAACTTATTAAAAGTGTGTGAGTGGATGAAGAGATACAAGTATCTCTTTTTATTTGATAACCAATTTTAGGACTATCAAATGATCAAAATATGGTGATATAAAACAAATTAGGTAAAAAAATCTCTTATAAGTATAATAGAAACTTAAGGTCATGAGCATAGTTTATTTTAGTACAATCTACAAAGTATACCATTAGCCTTAATTTTTTTCATATTTCTCAACAAAAAGCTATTTAATTAAGAATATGCAAATGCAATCATCAACTTACTAACAAAAGATGCTTATAACAATGTATACAATGACAAGGAGAGTAGAAGATAAATTTGTTAGTTTTGTCGAAGAAGGAAGTTAAATTAGTTAAAAATATCAATTCATGGGTTCATAGTCCCTTATGTGCTAGAAATGTAGAAACACAATGGATGCTGTATCTAAGAATGTGAAAGAATTAGTTTAAACACTAGTAGTGGCATTCAAAAGCCAATTTTGATGAGAAGTTTTTGATAAGGGCAGACTTTAATATTGTTACAACATTTTATTATGTCTTGTGCTAGTTATAGGGTTTAAAACATAGTTAAGATGGCATCAACCTTTCTTTAGTATTATCCTAACCATTGGATCATGTACAAAGTATGGGTATTGGTTATAAAAGCATGCTAACATATTTCTAATGTCTCTTGGGATGGCTAATTATTTTTGGGTATAACGATTATTTAACCTATTAATTATAAACATAATCTAAATCAAAGATGCTTCTTGGATGATGTCGAGCTTGGGAGCCTCTCCCTTTTAATATGCTCTTAGCGTGTGTTAAGTACTAATTAGTAATAATATTTTTCTTTTTTCACTTCTATTCTCTTGAGAGTTGGTTTTATATTATCTATGGTGATTATTTCATACCTAGTATCATGGTATGAGACCTAAGTGCTTGCTACTCACCCAAAACTTCCTAATTTTACCATGTTTGCCTTGGGATTCATACCCCATCTTGTGTGCCCATCTCCGCTTTATTTCCATTGTTATGAATTATAAATGTGAAGCCTAGCCCTCAAGATAGCCCAAATGGAACCAAGACTGGCTTGGCCCACTTGACCAACCTAAGATCGATTTAAAAATAAAAAAAACCATATAGATTAGATGTGGGCCTACTCCATTAAATCAGCCCAAAACAAAGGTTTGGAACCAAGAACTAATCAAATGCAATTGATATCTCAACTTCAACTAGGGCAACAGACTCTTAATCAGAATGGATGTCTTATTGACTTAATCAAACTTGGATTTGATGTGAGAATAGAAACTGGGCCTCCTTTATAAACCCACCCCAAGCATAGCTTCTAGCCACAAGTAATTGAAAACTGACGAGCAGGATTTCAGAATCTAGTTATCAACAAAAAAAACCATGAGAGGGGGGGGGGGTTAAGTCCTCTCCCTCTTTCTTCTTCTTTTTTTTTTTTTTTTTGGTTCCCTCTTTCTTTCTTTCTTCTTTAACACTGAGTTGCTAGATGACCGCTGAGGAAAGGGTGAGGCCTTATTTCCCTCATTTTATTGTTAAGCCATAACCAGGCTATAACCAACTATGCCATAGTAGTTACACAGGCTATGATGGAAATATTGGACAAGGGTTGCCCATCAACCTTAATAAAACTAATAGAAATATGCTTAAAATCATGAATCATTTCTTTGTTTTTTGTTGTGATCTATTCCTTATTTTTGGAATTCCTTTGCTTGGCAACTCGATGCCAAAGCCAATCACCATCCTTGCCATTGGCAAGGTTTTTGTGCCACAAAGTTTGGCTAGATCCTTTTGTCAAATTTTGGGTAAGTTTCTCTAATTATGTTGTCCTATTTTATTTGGACTTTTGTTTATTTGATCACGGCCATGTTAATTATCTAATGACAACAGTTAGAGGAATGGGCAAGGCCATGGTCTCATCATCGAACCAATTTGGCTGATGGAACATTGGGACTAGAGTCCCATGCTTGAGCAATGCCAATGGAAGCCCTAACTATTACCCCCATTCTAGAAGAAGAATGGCATAAGTAGTCTTAGTTCTTTATCCTTTTCTCTCTCGTTATCTCATATTTTCTCCCTCATCTTCATTTCTCTCTCCATGAAGGTGAAGCCCTAGTTTCCACCCTAGGGATCAATACCCTGCCTAAGGATGATCTCAAGAAAGAGGTTGGAATGTGTTGGTATGCACCTCAGTATAGTCAGATGTTATTGAACTCCAGCAATATTAAGAGTTCTGATATCTCTTTTTGATATCATTGTCCCGTTCCCAAGAGAAAATTTCATAGCTTGGGTAGTCTTGATTGATTTAAGAATACCAAAGATTTAGGAAATTAATTTAAAAATAATTATAAGCTAATTAAGAATAAATTATGTGATAAGTTCTAGAAAGAATTTGTCAAGTTGATTGGGATTACTGTGATTCATCCTATCATGTGAGTGATGCTCTACCTTTTCTAGATATTTTATGTATATCTATATTTTTGATGAAATATTAATGTTATGATTGATTCATGGATTTTATTAATGCATATTTTATGATTATTGATGCATATGTTACTTTTATAAATCATCCATATGTTTCGAATTTGGTTTTAAACCTCTTTTCTAGCTATGAATTGATATGAAACAAGTTATGAGATTAACAGTATTTTGTTACAAATTTTGAAACCCAAGTGCTATGCTTGATGGCCCTTCAGTGGAGACCATACACTAATTTGGTATTCTTTTAAAGAAGACTATACATTGATTCGATTCTCTTTTAGTGGAGATTATATAGTAATAGATACCCTACTAATAAAGATTACATAATAATTGATAAGATTTCAGGTATAGTTGGGTTGTTCGAGATGATTTATAAAGAATTTGATTTATCACTATGAACAAAATGAATGTTTAAAAATTCTAAATCTTCTTTTCCTTTTGTAGTGAATATGATGGCATTATTTATATGTATGACATGTTTATTATTAATTTACTATATAAGTTAATTATCTAATTAGGATGATCATTGCTCACTAAATTATTGGACTTGTTATTTTATTATTTCTTTCCTTTCAGATTTTGAGTAGTGGATTCAAGCAACATTGATGGGGAGAGTGTTAGTTAAGCAAAAGAAAATGTGTATCATGATTTAGGTTCTTTTTTTATTTTTATCATGGAATATTTGCCAATAGTAATTTAATTTAGTTTATTTTCAATAAGATAAATATTAAATTTTATTTCAATTGCTCAATTGTCCGATGATATCATAATGCCTTACATACTCGTGAGTCGCATCTAATGGGTATGTACAATTAGTGCATGTCTAGCTTAAGAACTCAAGTCAGGGGTTTGACAACTAAAGTAGAACAAGATTAAATTGTGATGGGTTAGAACAAGATTGAATTGTCATGTTTACAACCCTTACTTTTATAGAAATTAAAAAAGTTTCCTTATGAATTAATTAACTTAATCAAAAAATCTAAATTATCTTGAGGAAATAGGTGACCTAACCTTAAGAGAGTTATTAATTATTCTTACTAAAAATCCTCATGTAGCTAAACTTGATGAACTATTGATACTTCATGAGTTCAAGTCACCACTAAAAATATTAGTGTTTCTTAAATGATTGATAGTTTGATCATAAGAAAAAATTTGCTGTAAGAATGCCTTTTTGATATATGTAAGTAGATTATAATATCCATTTTTGACAATTTTGAAATCTTGAATTCATATATGGTGACTTTTATTTAAGCTAATAACTTTCTGTTGTAGGAATCATGGTTCATTAAGAAGAAAAGGTGCAAAAGCAAGGAATGATGGAACTGATTCAGAAATTGATTAATTTAAAGAGCTACTGATGATTCAATTGTGATAATTTTGACTTAAGAAAAGGAATAAAAATATAGTTTAATTTTACAAAATGAAGAATTATTAGTTAGTTCAAGAACATGGTTAAACTAATTTTGATGATGATAGAATTGTCAAGAATTTTATATGAACTTACCTATAATGAAAAATTACTGTTGTTTGAGATTAAAATAAAATGGGCATGTGTGTGTGTTTGCGTGTGAAAAGATTTGTGGTACGATGAATAAAAATATATTTCTATCGATAAAATTAGTTTTGTAGAACATGCATTTGTTGAACCTTCTAATAATATTTAATAATGTATATTACCATATTTGGGTTAGATTATTAAATTTTTGAAATACTTGGTGACCATTGGATGTACAAATTCTAATTTTATAATTATAGTTAATAAATGGATCAATGATCATTTGTCACTTATGTTAAAATACTAGCTATATATAATGCTGAGTAAAGAAATTGATTTTAGAGGCTTATATCAAAGTGCACGGTAGAAGCATAGTGAAGCTTATCTACCATGAATTCAAATATAGTGATTAACTTGAAGTTTAATCTTGATGCAAGTGTATCTAAGATGATTTATGATAAATAAGTTTAAAGTTTTAAATTGATTTTTACTTCAACTTTTAAAATTTTTGTATGACATCATGAAATTATAGTACGAAGTAATATTGACTTAGAACGCCTTTAATCTTATCATAAGAATATTATGATTTCACTTGAAGAGAGGTCGTATCAAAAAAGGAAATGAAAGGTTGTTGATTCTTAATTTATCTAAATATGATTAGATGTTTTCATCCATGAAATTGCTTGTACTTGGCTAAGAAAATTTGAATATTTTAAGTATGCAACTAACAAGCCACGGCCCATGAAATTGGTTGAGCTTGGAACTAGACTATTGTGACAAGAATCCCTTTCTTCTAACTTTGAGGTTGCTATTCCATTGTAAATATCACTTTTCCAATGAAAAATTTGAAGTTACTTAATTTTGAAGAGTGTTCCATATTAAAAAGATCATTTCCTTTGTTTGTGAATAGTTGGAGATTGATTAAACAAAGGACAATAAAAATAGTTACAAGGAAGGTGACATTATTATACAAGAAACGGGACATTGATAATTGAAAAGGATTTTATAATTGACCTTTTGGATGGATTGGTTCGTAATATGTTTTGCCATGGTAAGTTGATTTGGGTTGGTTTGCAAAGTTGTAGAAAGGTGAGCTTCATTTGGAAAAATACACAACTCAATTAGAAGAGAGTTCGAATTAATTCAAATGGTAAGGTCATTTGAGGTCTATTACTCAAATATTAGAATACTCAAGAATAAGATATTAATGTACAAAATTATCTATAAATACAATAGGTAAATTTTAATGATGAAATTTTTTAAGGAGAGAGAATGTGAAGCCTACCCCTTGGATTAGCCTAAAAGGAACCAAGATGGACCTAGTCATCTTGATCGATCCAGAATCTATTTTAAAGTAAAAAGAACGGTTTAGAGTAGACATGGCTTGGTCAATTGAATTGGCCTCGAACAAATTAAGGCTTCAAACCAAGACCTAGACAAACATGATTGAGATCTTATCTTCAGTTAGGGTGGAGGGTGGAGAGCTCCCAATAGAAGATAGGGCCTTGTCCCCTAAATCAGACTTCAATTTAGTGTGAGGAGAGCAGCTAGGGCTCCTCTATGAATCTATCCTAGGCATCACTTTAGTAGCGAGTAATCAGAAATTGATGATGAGGATTTTAGGATCTAGTCATCACAATAGAATATCGCTGAAAGTGGTAAGTTCTTTCCTTCCTTTCTTCCTTTTTTTCTCTCTTTTTTCTTTCTTGTATTGATAAGCCACTACATGGCCATCGGTGGCCGTTAATATTGAGGGAATGGTGAGGCCCAATTTTTCTTATTTACTGTTAAGTTATAATTAGGCTGCTGTCGACTATGTCAAGGCAGTCGAACTTAATTGCAATCGAAAGGTCAAGCAAGGTTGTACGTCAGCCTTCATATAATTGATAGTAATCTTCCTGAATTAATATGATGCATATTATGATTGATTGCATTTGTTACGGATTTTAGAACCTGACTTGCAATGCATGATGCCTTTCTTAGTAAAAATTATATACTGAGTTGATATCCTTCTAATAGGGATTGTAGGTTTTTGGGTTTATTTTATATCTCAAGGTGCATGGTTAAACTTATTTTCATCGATGTTAATATTTGAATGGCTAGATTTCTTGATCTAGGAAGAATTTCGCATGAATAGACAACAAAGCTAAAATTGGTAGGGATATATACTATGTGTTGGGCCATCTTGATGTAGCTCGATTATAAAAATATTGGGCTAATATTTCCATTAGTTGGGTTAAGCTCAGCCTATCAACTTTTTTTTCATTTTAAAACTAAGCTTGAGCTTAGGCCAACAAGTTATGAGAATGTGTATATGTATGTAGAGAGATAATTAGTCTTGGTTACATTCGAATGTAGCTAAGTTTATATGTGTTCATCTTTTTTGCCCTTAAGATCCACATAATTCATGAATTCCAAAGATGAAAAAGTAAAAAAGATGGGTAGCTTCAAGATCCATATGTATTCAAAGATAGAGAAGGTGACAAAATTTTAAACTTAATTATATTGAAATGTAGCCATATATATATATTGCATGTGTTTTTGTGCATGTACGCATGCGCATGTTCATGTATGTGTATAACACAAATATAATAAAATATAATACTTAAGTTTCCAGACCATGTAGATAAAAAAAATTAGGCTAATGTTTATACTAGTTAGGCTAAGCTTGGGCCACCATGTTTTTGTCTTTTTTAAAATAGAACTAAGCTTGAGCCAATAAGTCATGAGTCCAATGGCCCAATAAGATTGGCCCAATGCATATACATATGCATACATACTCATATATAGCATCTATGCATACAAACATATATGTATATGTATGCATATATGTGTGCATTACGCCAATATAGTAAAAAAATTTCGAACCATGTAGATAAAATACTAATTGTTTGAAAAAGTATTCTTCCAATTAGCATTATACATAAATCATGGATGTAAATTTGTACTTATAAACATGACTATATATATGGGAAGAATAAAAGTGTTTTCTAATTATTATTTTGATTTGTTACTAATTTTTATTGACCTAATTTTAATTTAAGTGCACTTGTAATTCATTAAGCTAAGTTGGAGCTCATGCATGTTAAATTGAAGATAGACTAGATTGACCTTTGATCAAGTGATGTATATATAAAAATTAATTCTCTAGCTAATTTCAATATTTTGTGTATGCTATTTTAATAAAAACTTTGTTACATATTTTAGAAACTTTTGTAAAGATTCAATTTTCCATAAAGAAAAATCAAAATTAAATGTGTAGAGTTGAACCTCATTAGTGTAATGTCTTATATGCTATTTTGTTGTATTATTTTCAAGAAGGAGGCAAGATAAAATCCAATTTTCGGTTTTGATACTAGATTTATGCAGTTGGATCTTTTATAAATGATGAGGCTTAAATTGCTTAATTTAAATGATCCAATTTTAATTTTAATTAAGTGTTATATTGAAAAATATTTTTTTATGTTAAAAAAATAAAATAATAGATTAATTTTAAGCAGTTCGTATCTATTCGTATTATATTAGAAATGAGTTATTAAGCGAATCGTATTT
Source organism: Calamus simplicifolius (assembly GCA_900491605.1). Classification (NCBI taxonomy): domain Eukaryota; kingdom Viridiplantae; phylum Streptophyta; class Magnoliopsida; order Arecales; family Arecaceae; genus Calamus; species Calamus simplicifolius. The sequence goes on from UESW01005110.1 coordinate 364,398, forward strand.
ATTCATATTAAGTAAATTGTTAGGTAAGTCATATTATATCAATTTAACATACTTTATTAAAATAAGTTAAAGCATGTTTGATCATGTTACTTATTTAATAATTGAGTAGTATTCGTGTTGAAATTTTTGACCCAATTAATTAGTCATGTTTATATTAATCCATATATTGATAAATCTCAACTTCAATGTGATATAAATATGACACGTAAATATAAATTATCATTTCTACCTCATTGGTTAGATACAATCAGCTTGCTGTAAGGGTGCGACCAACTCAAACCACGAAGCACGGGTTGCTAAAGCCAAGCTATTCCAATGAAATGGTAATCAAGTTCAAGCATGGTTTGGGAATTGGCACTTCATGCTCAATTCCAGCACATTTGCAACGTGTATCCAGTTTGAAGCCAGGCTGAAGTTTTAAAAGTATAATTCAATTGCTATAAAACCATGGTTAATCTTTGTTTCTTTCCCAGCCAAAGAAGCTTGAAATCACTGATCAGGCGGTGATCCAGTGGTCGGGGCTCCTTCACGCCATCAAGTCGTCATAGGTTCAAGAAATGAGACCAATGCTGATTCAAATAATTTCAAGGTAAATCCTTGAGGCCTGAAACGCCGATGTTGGGTCTGTCTAATTTTTCTATTCTGACTGCTGGTACCTAGATGGGGTCAGGTTGATCAACTGGCCTTCGGACAGGGAATGGCTACACAAATCTCGCGCCATGCACGGAGGAAACGGGGCCGCATGGGACCTAGCTACAGATCGATAAAGCCCTCCTTTCCTTTTCTGTAACAAAAAAAAAGAAGCTTGAAATCAACTCGAGCCCATAATGGCCTATTTTGAGGCCTGGATCTATGTGGGCGAAAGAAAAGTCTTTGTACACACTGCTTTCGATGTAGGATGGCTTACATTTGGATGCGATGATTCATCCGTATATAGGCTCATGCATCTGTAGTGCGGAATTTATGAGCGAATCCTCTGGCATAGGTTTATACATGAGCAAATCATCGCATTCGGCTATCCTGCATCGAAGGTGAACGCTTTTTTTATGAACGACTCTGAAAATCTCCCTCTTTCAAACGCCAAAGAACAACAGTCATGAAGCACATCCACCCAAATCTATTCTTCTTCCATCCTGACCATTTGAGTTCTATCCAATTATCACCTCAGAAACCCATGCCCATCAAGAAAATAACGTTTGCTCCAATCCAAGATCATTTTGGTGCATGGTGTGCCGTCTCATTCATTCATTTTATTTTATTTTTATTTTTTAATATTGTTTGGTTGCTTAATTAATTAATATCGTTCTTGTCAGCTAGCGAGCAAAACGGTAGCATGGCATCATTTCTAGCAACATGACGTAGAGTTTCCACCGTCCTCGGCTCGCGTGTCGTTCAATGGTTGGCCGGGCGGTGATGTTAACTTGGACGCGCCTTGGCCCGAATCTTTCATGGTTATGGGGAACGTCTTCCTCATGGAAGGAGGCCAAGTACGTAATTGGTTTAATGATCTATTTTCGTTGTCCGTAATCATTTAGAAAACGCTCGATCATTCATTCCTCATATTTATTTTCTAAAATAGTTTTATAAAACATAAAGTTTTTCATGTTCGATTTCCAGTGGAGCATGTGATGCTTTTAATTTTAGATGAATATATAATGCTGTAAATAATTTTAACTTTAAATAACTAAACGAACTATATGATAAACGAAATATATATATATAATAGTTAAAATTTTAATTTTTTTTTATACAAACGGACGGTCACATCATTCTTGGGCGAGTCAAGCTTGATATATCATAGTACAAAATTTAAGAAAGTACCATCGAGCATGAGTCACCCGGCAACCAGCACCAAAGATAAGAGTGGTGGGATAGCTACCCAGTCAGCCGCTGAATTAGCTTTTCAGTAAATATGCCGAATCTGAGCAGTATCAACATGATGAAGCGTAGACCGAATGTCGCAAATCTGATTTAGAATAATTTTGTATGAAAGAAATGAATTTAACTATAATTTCTTCGAAATCATTTTAAGTGATATAATTATAAGTTGGTGATGTTGCTAATTTTCGTTCTCCGATTTAGAAATGAGGTTGGTCAGGATATGGTGATCTTCCTTTCGATGGACTTGCAAGATAGTTCTCGCATAGAAATCATAGCGATGGTCCCTGTTAAAGACGTTCGATACCCAAGTCAGTAAAAATCTTCAGCGATCAAATAAAAGGAGAAGGCTTTGGCAGAAAAAATCTTCCTCTCTCTCTTTAAGAACTTCTTAGGAGTAATGGCTTTTGCTTGAGTTCTCTAGAATAGAAGATGGCGCCCACCGTGGGCCCGAACCCACGACCACAAGGTTAAGATAATTTTGATCTTTTGGTATCAGATAAAAAAGAAAAAGAGTATGAAAAAAAAGTGATATATTTAGTGCGGGGAAAGTGAGGCTGGAAATTTCCACCATATTTTCCTTCGACCAAACCATCTCTTAGTGGTAAAAGTTGAGTGATTTTTTTGAGTTACCATTGCATCGCTTAAGCTATGATAAGGGAGATAATAAGATAACGACTTCTATGATGTGTTGGTTTATTTTGGCACCATCTTCGTTTTATTTGGCTGTACGTACGTTGTGCCTCGGCGAGTCACGGAATCACGTAGAATTTGACGTGGAGGACCGCGTTTTGCGCAAAGCTTCCACCATTAATCTTCAGCTGGTTTTCGGAAGTTTTCAGAAATAATAATATAAGAACTCAGAATGGTTTCATCTCTATATGGGTTTAATCTACTTGGATTTGTTCTTGGCTTTTGAAAACAAGAACGGAAAACGAAATATATACCAAACGAATCATGGTTTCTCTTAGTAGTGTACGCATTTGCATAAAAATCTATTTAATTACTGATTTTGCTAAAAGAATCAAACTTTTTTTCTTTGCATTATGATACATATTAATTTAAAATTTATGGACAAGCTTATCTTTGAATCTAATTAAGCAACAAATAAATAATGCATTTACTAGACATCCACTATACACATCCATATATAATATTTGTCACACAAAATTTGAGTATCTGAATTTTTTTTTTTTTTTGTAGAGCTAGGGATGAAATAATCAAAAATTATTAATCATGTATCATTCAGGGAAAAAAAATCTTTTCTATTGAAATTTATAATTAAATGAATTTGGTGCAAATCTACAAATAAAATAACATTTTTAATTTTTTTTCATTTTTCAAAAGATTTTTTACCATTTTGTAAATAATAACGTTTAAATAGTGAATTGGAAAATAATGCCATTATTCATTAATTATATTATATAAACATTATTAGAACAACTGTTTTTTTTTTGAGCTAATTCATACTAAATATTTTGAGTTCATGTGACAAATAAAAGTAAGTATAGCACATATAAAGCAGATCTTTGAGCTCCGAATCCAGCACCAAAAGAAGCTTTTAAGGTTATAACGTGACTCATAGATATAATCATAAAAATTATGTAATGCCTGATTTTTTTCTTATTCTACATTTGCGTCGCATGCACAATTTATGATCTATTAGTACATTAAATTTCAATTAAAGCATCATTTAACTTATAAGCATTGTAAATTAATTAATTATAAAGCTGGTATTAGACGATCTAATTATTTTTATCTACTAATTTCTCACTCCAACTCGATCATAAAAATTGGCCCTAAGCTTCATAAGCTTTGTAAAAAAAAAAAAAGCAAAGGATATTTAACTATCCTTAGCCTAGTACAAAACCCCATTCATAGACACACAGGCCTCTTCTCACTGTTTCTCTAGATGCAAGCCGATCTAAACCTTGATTCACTATTATTTTAATTTAGAACTAGTGCCATCACAATAGGTAGATGGTAATTAGAGTCAACCTTGATTCAATGGACTAGGATACAAACTCTAAAGTGAAGTAAAAAATCTTTTGCATGTGTTTTCTTATTAATATATAGCATCTGTACGAGGAATTTGAAAATTAAATGCATCAAATTCAATACTGCATGACATGATATACATGAATTATATGTTAGAACATAGCTTCATCAAATTTTAAATAATTTATGAGTTTATAAATACAAAAGCAGTATGATATCATGTGGTATAAATGAGTTTTAAATAATTTATTGATTTATCTGTATGGTCAGCATGATGTAGCATGGCATTATGTGAGCTTTGGAGAAACTATGGATTTTCATATGAATCAAGCATGATATGACATGGTATATATAAATCGAGTTTTAAATGAATGATGGATTTCATAATAAATTGTTGGACTAGCTATGAATTTTGGATTTCATTTTAATTGATAAAATATTATTGTTATTGCTATTATTATAAATTAAATTTTTAATAAGTTTTGCATATTTTTTGAAAGGTTCACTTTATTAAATGTATGATCGTATTACAATCTAGCTCTCATGTTAGACTCGGATTGTGACAAATGGATTGGTTCTTTATCCAGAATCACTATGCTTGGTATTGATCGTTCTAATTACAATAATTGAATTTTATCACATGATATTAGAGCTATGAAATGCTATTTTTTTATTACGAGGCAAGTCCTTGTAGTTTAACTTATCATGTTATAATGATCAATATGATGGGATCCGTTACAATAAAATGATGTGGCTGTCAAAAGCTTAAGCAATAGGTATCTAATAGCTTCCCTTGCATTACTACAATTATATATCTAACAATTTAGAAATGGTTAGGTCAGCTTGGATCATATATGAGACAGGTCAGATGCAAGTTAAGCCAATATTTTATTAATTCTAACCTTATCCATTTATTAAATATATCAAAAATTTATATTAAAATCCTAATCTTTTTATTAAATTGGTAATCCAACCTGACCTAAATAGGATGTTCACTAAACATATATGTCAAATCAAGCTAAACATTTAAATAGGTTATATTGATTTTTAATTAGTTAAATGGATTTAAATCTAGTTAAGTAACTTAAAATAAAATAGGTCTAGTACTCTAGCATGGGTTAAGTTAGTTTTAAAATAGTCAATCAAGCCTTAAATAAGATAAATGGTTCATGTCATGACCTCACTTATTTATTAAATATATGAAAATGAGTGAAACAGATAGGTTTAGAGAGGTGGATTCTTTTATATCCAAAATTTATTTATGCCAAATCTACATCTACTTAAAAGTTATTTAATTGTGGGGATGGATCAGGTCACAATGTTGCCACGCTTGACCAACGGGTTTATTAGGAGCCGAAATATCAAGGGGTAGTTTGGCAGCTAATTTGAATTAATTTTTTTTTATTTTTAAAAATAAAAAATTTAATTCATAACATGAAAAATGTATTTGATAAGATAGTTTTCAAAAATACCTTTTTAAAATGATCCTAAAAATCTAATGTTTAATTTATAATCTAAAAATTATTTTCGAAACATAGATTGTATTAAAAAAAAATATGAGTTATATTTTGTTAATTTTTATTATTCGATAATATGTTGGTTGGTTTTCGAAAACTATTTTTTTGAAGACGGGTCATGGGAAGAAGGAAGAGGATGAATACACGAGTTTCAAACGTTTTAAGTAAGGAAAGATAAAATTTAAAAAATGTCTGAAATGAATTCGATAAAAATATTTTAAAAAAGCATTTTCGAAAATAATTTGGCCCAAACACATTTTTTATGCTATGGGTTGGATTTTTTATTTTTGAAAACAAAAAAATTTAACCCAAATCCGCTGCCAAACGGGTCTAAATGAATCTAAAATTTGGGATTATCTTAAATATTTTTAAGATTTTTTTTTTTTTTCAAAATGTTTAAAACTTATAAATTCGCTTTCTTTTTCACACGGGACCTTTCTTTAAACGATTCACTAAGGTCTTTCTTCAAAAATAATTTTTAAAAATACTAATTAAATATATTCTTAAATACTAAAAATTAATAGAATATAATTCAGAGATATTTTTTTTTGGATATAATTCATATTTTCAAAAGCAGATTCATGAACAAAAAAAAAAAGCCCAAATTTTTTGAAATCGCTTTCCGCGTTTCACGCACTGCCACGTAATCATATCGCCATCGTGTGAGGCTGTTTGCTGTGCAAGACGAGACAGCCGACCGGGGGAGGGAGAGGCAGGCGACCTGACGTGGGGACACGTGGAGACAAGTTAAGGCGTGGGCGGTCGGAGGATGAGGCGTCCGGGACTCTGGACGCCATAAAAATACACGCACGACGGGCACCTTGCTTTCCCTGCCGCAGTGGTTGGCCGTGGGGCCCGGCCTGCATGTGGCCAGGAGAGCCCCGGCGAGGTGGTGAGCTGTCTCGCATGCTCTTCTTCTCCTCCTCCTCCTGTGGTGGTCCCGCATGGAGCTAAGGAGAGGGAGACAAGGGGATTGGGTGAATGGATGCATGCAAGGTGGCCAGTCCCCTTCAAAGCATATATATATATCCTACCTTCTTCCAATCATGGTAGGTCTTCATTTCAACAATAATGATGATTGAGATGCATGCAGGCAAAGAGATATTAAATACAAAGAATTCTTTTCATTGCCTCTAAGTTAAGCCACCATCATGAGAAAACGGAGCCTAGTGTTGTTGTGTTTGTGCGAAGCTAGGCTAGTCAATGGTATGGACGAGGTGTCGTACGGTATTCATTTTCTGGGAGCCCTCTCCTTCAGGGTTTGTCAAAATCAACTTTGATGGGAGTGTTCGCGGCAGACTAGCTGGTTCGGTCTTCATCATACGCGGTCCACAGGGCAATATGATTGCGACTGGCGGATTTGGTTCTCTGGACTTCTCTGTCCCCATGTCTGAGCTTTACGCTGTATGGACTGATATTTCTTATGCTTTGCAGACTCTTCGAGCTCATAGGCTTGTTATTAAGGAAGACTCTATGATTGTCATACAGTGGATGCGGAAAGAGAGTGCCTGATGTATCAATCAATCCGATCTGAGAGATATTTGGACCAAACTTTAGGAGGTGGTAACTGCCCAGATACGTCATGTATTCCGTGAAGCCAACACGACAGCTGACTGGGCAGCGACGACCGTGGCTCAGCATGTAGGATATAGGATATGGACGATGGGTGAACCATGTCCCCCTATGTTGTTACAAATTTTGCAATCTGATGTATCTGGGCTGACCCACACTAGACTAGTGTGATCGCCTGTCTTTATCAAAAAAAAAAAAAAAATGGTATGGATGAGGTCCATGAGGAGCATCCTTTGATTTTGTTGAAACCCATGAAGTTTTTGTGGGAGGATGAGTGGCATGGTTATTATGGTGGAAGGTTAGGCTTTGCTTACCTTTGACATTGCCCTGCTGCTAAGAAGTCTTGGCACCAAACTATGGAAGCGTTGGAGCTAAGATAATTTCGATGATAAAGCATTCATAGTATATGAGTTACTAAAACTCTCTCTCTCCTCTCTCTCTCTCTCTCTCTCTCTCCAATGTAAATATTTGTTGATCCTCCGAAAAACCATGACCATTTATTCTACGTTTGTTGCTATAACTCATAACTCCATTAAGGCTGGTCCAAGCTCATGATATAGAAGAAGGGTAGCATAAAACTCCATCAGATCCTTAAGATATATTTGGGATCAATTGTCCAGTAAGAAGATGAAATGAGTGAAGATGTACTGAATCATAAAGTTAAAGCAGAATGGATTAAGTAGAATAGTGCTTTGAAAGTATTGTATGATCGATGCATTCCATTAAAATTAAAAGAAAATTTCTATAAAACCGCTGTTAGACCAGCTATGCTATATGGAACATAGTATTGGGCAATACTGAAACAGCATGTGAATAAATTAAGTGTAACAGAAATACATATGTTAAGATAGATATGTGGTAAAACTTTAAAAGATAGAATTAAAAGTAGCTTTAATTGAAGATAAAATGAGAGAAAATTGATTATGATGGTTTGGATATATACAATGAAGACATTTAGATGCTCCAGTTAGAAAGAGTGATCTTTTAATAATCCATAGTAAGGATAGAGAGAAAGATAAAGGTAGACCTAAGCTAATATGGATAAAAATAATTAAAAAAAATATATTTACAATTTAAATATCGACTTAGTCCTGAATAGAGCAAAGTGAAGGAAGCAGATTCATGTAGCCGACCCTATCTAGTTAGGAAAAGGCTTAGATGAGCTAAGTTTATTTGAGTTGAGTTGTTGCTATAACTCATGATGACCAAGCTAATTGAAGTTATGAATTGATAGAACCAAGATGCATGCATGGATAATCATATTATGCCAAACTAGACATGATAATGGTTACTAAGAAGCAATTTTGAGATTCTAGGCACATAGTAAATTATAGATGAGAGATAGTCTTTCATTTCTAGGATCAGATACATGTTAGCTATCCAAATACAAAGCAATTGTATGCGGCATGGATGGATATCTTCTATACTGTTCGGATACTGAGCACCTGCAGTCTTATCGTAGAAGGTGAATCCATTACTGTTATTCGCTGGATTCGACAGGAGCACAACTCCCACTTGCCTACTATTCCCTTATTGTGCGACATCCGCTCTATTATTTTGAAAGCTCCTAACATCTAGATTCGCCATGTCTACCATGAAGCCAATACAGTTGCTGACTGGATTGCTGCCAGGGTGGCTCTCACTCTGGTATTTGGAGTTGGAAACACGACTATTGCCCTCTTATCCTTTCTCAGTTATTGTACTATGATATATCGGGTTGACCCATCCTAAAGTGGTGTAATCATCAGTCTGTACCAAAAAAAAAAAAAAAGAAAACATAGCACTATGTGATATAAAACTTATATGTGGAGGAGGATATTATCCCAATGTAATGTAGTAAACGAACTCCTAATGCTTGAAATAAGCCCTTTTATTTCTATCAAGTGCCAGGACTTTATTTAAGTGCCATTAACGACCATCGTTTGAAAGGAAGTTGACGTTGCTTTGTTCTTGTTATCCCTGTTTCCAAACATTTGTTGCCTTCTAGGCGTTTCCCAAGTCAAATATACACTGTAATAAATTTCACAGCCACATGTCATAATCGCTACACTTAGTGCTAAGGTCACCCATCCAATCAAGACATGTTCCGGCTAACAATGGTATACCTCAAAGATTTGAACATAATTTTCTCATTCCATGCATTACAAATCAAACACGCAAGCTGATGAAAAAGGGCCCGATGGATGAAAAGATTGCATTTATTTAAGGGATCTTTCAATGCCCTATTTGCGACGCATATTAGATATAAAAGACCTGGAAAGAACACACCAGTAATCTGACAATGATTTGTAATTAGAATCTCAAGGAATATGCAAAATTTCTTCAGAAAATGCTACCTTAAAAGCTTGCTATAGATATATCTGTTTCAGCTTCTTCCAGAGTATAGTGCATGTAGTTATATATATATAAAGAGAAAAAGAAAAAGGTAAATTTGATTATATTAGAATATAATCAAGTTCAATATGATCATTTCTTTGACCTTTGATCTATCTTTTTCTTTTTTTTCATCTTTATGATTTGTAAATTATGTAGATCTAAGGGTTAAGTGGAAGGTGAATAAATTTAAATTTGGCTACATTCAAATATAACCAAGTATAAGAATTGATCATTTTTTTTCCTTGGATTTACATAGACTGTGAAGCCATCCTATCTTTTTCACTTTTTTTCATCTTTAGAATTCATGAAATATGTGGATCTAAGAATAGTGGATATCATTGGATATAATAAAAAATCATAAGTTAATTCCTAATGAAAGAAGTTCCACAAGCATCAATATTTAAAATATACATTAACTAAGGAGGAAAATCTAATACCACTTCCATCTCTACCAACTTTGAGTTGCTTAGTTAGCTTGAAAGTTCACAGACTGATAACTTTTCTGAAAATATACATACATATGAATCGAAGATTATGAGAAATGATAGACCAAAACCATTGTAGATATGAATGAGTATAAATATTATCCTGTAAGTCACCAGATAACAACAGTAGAATCACCTTTAAGAATAAACTTTTCACTTGTTAACCTTTGAAAAGCCATCTATATCCCATACCAAACACTAGTATTCTCTGATGGAGCATTATTGGCGGCGGATGGCTTTGATCTTCTAGACTCCTCAGTTTTTTTTGGCTGAGCTTTATGCAGCATAGGTAGAAATTTCGTACGCCACTTGGATCCTTCATGCTTATTGCCTTTTCATTGAGGAAGACTCCACTATTGTTATCCGATGGCTTCGACAGGATTACTATACTCATGTTCCAAGTAACCCTTTACTCCATAATATCTGGGCTACCCTTCGGAAAGTTCACATTGTCCAAATTTGTCATGTTTATCAGAAAGCTAACGCTACGATAGATTGGGTGGCAGCCTATGTGGCCTATCACTCTGGATTTTAAATTTGAAAGTAGGACGACCCCTGCCTTACTGTACTAAAGCAAATACTGTTTTTTGATGTATTAAGATTGACTCGCACTACACTTGTATGATCATCCGCTTTTACAAAAAAAAAAAAAAAAATAATTCCAGCTTGAGGAACATATAAAGTAGCAACTAGAATAGCATTAGCAATCATTAAATAAGCTGTATAAGAATGAATAGAGCCATCAAAATTAGTCTTAAGAATATCTAATTGTTGGGCTTGCAAACAAAAGGTATTCTACTAAAAATACTCATCAAGCCTTAAAACTATCTCAAATTTATTTATTTATTTATATATTACCTACAAACAGGCTTTGCATAGTCAGTCCCTCGAGCCTAAGGTTTTATTAACCCATAATTAAGTTTGGCAAGAAGCTCCAAACTATTGTTCAAATCCACGGTACAAGGCCTCAATAATGGGATGGACAAGCATCCAAACGCTGCAGGAGGCTTCCCTGATTAAGCGCCGTTGCCTACCTTTGTGAAACACGCCGTCGAATAGCCGCTGTCTACGGAGCAAGCTACCACCTTTTCCTCACCTCATGCTCGAATAATTTCAAGCCCTTGTTCCGTTGGCGAAAAAATTAAACCCATTCCGCTCCACAACGGTCATCTCGCACCGGCAACGGATCCTTCTGGGCGTGCTCGAGTTTTTTTTTTTTTCTTTTTTTCTTTTTTCGTGGATAAAGTGGAAATACTATACAACTTTAGTATAAATTATCCATTAGAATCAATAGATAAAAATCTTAATTGAAGCGAAGCAAGGAGTTTCAAAGATGTTCTCTGTATGGTTTGCGATGTGAGTAACTACGTACTTTGTCTAACACTCGGTTAAAGGCAGCATGTATTGTTTTCATTTATTTTAAAATAACCATGGCTTATATTTGCTTGTGGGAGTATTGAAATGTGATGGCTAACCCACTTAATGGAAAACAAGTCCGAGTTTAGAGTTAAACTCTATGTTCTTAAGATAAATTTGGTCCGCACTAGTATTTATGGATTTATGATAATTGTCTTTTAGAATACACGGTATGACAGCAACACTACTATTCACCAAAACAGCAAACCAAAAATATTTTTTCTTTAATTCAGAATATGCAAATGCCTAAGAAGAAAATAATTTTTTTCGATGGATTCTTGTAATGCATGTAGTATGTCTTATTTATAGGTTTGAAGTGCCACTCCTTCTGGATAGACTGAAACCGATTTAAATTGTTCGATTGTGAAGAAAGAGACTTATCGGCTTTCGATATGCTGATTCGTCGTTTGATATGAAAATCACATTGTTTCAGATTGATCGGTGCGTATTTATATGCCGTTTCAAGATTTGAAAAGTACGCCTATAAGTATCCATTATGCGAGGGTGATGAGTAAAGCTCTCTATTTATGATGAATCCAAATGTATAAGCATAAGAAGAGAATATAAGATGCTTTTATTTTTTAAATTTTTTTATATAGAATTAAAAATATATCACTAATTTTTATTTAACCCATGGATGTAACCCAAGAGTTAAAACGATCAATTTTTCAACAATATTTTGGATATGGTTGCCTTCTTGGTGTAAAGGTTCCATCCCATCTGTTGCGTGGTCCATTGAAACGCTGGACTACGCCCACTTGCACCATAGAAGAAAGAAAGAACAAAAAAACCGCCTCTCTCTCTCTCTCTGAGAGATGGATGGGAAAAAAATTCAAAAGCTGGCGCAAGCTTAGTGCAAGTCCCACAGAAAAGAAATGGATTCATTATATGTCGAAGATTAGGTTGTGAACAATAAAGCCATAGATTTTAGGACAGGTGGGCGGAATCCAGGAAAGAGGAACAAAGAAGACATCAAGCGGGAAAATAAAGTGCGGTGACCGATCTGCCTGTCATTGTCCCACAGCACTGGCCTTTTCCAGAACAATCTAAATAAATAATTCCACAAAAAAAAATTTGGCTCTCAAATAACTCTTGTTTTTATTCCTTAATCCTATCTACTTAGCCTTTTGATGGTCATGGATTATACTGGACCACAAAATAAAGCGCATTTATTTTCTACATCACTGCCTTATAAAAGCTTCCAACCAGCCCTTGGATTCCCTTCAAGTCACAGGCTTTTCTTTCCTTCTTAGCTTTCCTCTCTTTCAGCACTGGAATAGGTTGAGCGAGAGTGAGAAGCGGGGGAGAGATGGAGGCGAAGGAGGAGGATGTCAAGCTTGGAGCTAACAAGTTCTCAGAAAGGCAGCCCATAGGGACAGCAGCCCAGAGCCAGGACAAGGACTACAAGGAGCCACCTTCTGCTCCTCTGTTTGAGCCAGGGGAGCTCTGGTCATGGTCCTTCTACAGGGCTGGAATAGCCGAGTTCATGGCCACCTTCCTTTTCCTCTACATCACCATCCTCACTGTCATGGGTGTGGTGAGGTCCCCTAGCAGGTGCTCCACCGTGGGCATCCAAGGGATTGCTTGGGCCTTTGGAGGCATGATCTTTGTCTTAGTCTACTGTACTGCTGGCATCTCTGGTATGTGTGTGTGTGTTTTTTGTTTTTTCCTTTTTCTTTCAAGGTGTAATAGTTATACTTGTGCTTTTAATCTTGTTTTTTCTTTTTGATTTTTTGGTGGCAAATTTTTTGTTCCTAGTTTGCTAGATATAACTTACTAAGTTAGAAGATCCAACTTGAAGTCCTTTTTCTAAGCAACGATATTTTATAGGTACTTCTTGTGAGTTAAATCGTCAAAAAGCATAGTTTCTGTGGTTTATTTCTCTTCTTTTTCAGTGAAAAAACAAGAAAAAAAAAAACCTTGTAGACCTTCAACCCACAACCTCTAGGCTGTAGGAACTTTTTTCTCCTTCATTTTTCCTTAAAAAAGGTAATACTTTTTTTAAATTTCTTCGTTTCTTTTGATTTCAGTTGGTATATTACAAAGGAATTGATAGTAAAACCAGCTAACCAAGGGCCCTCAAGAGCTCTAAATTCTGTTTTTCTTTAAGGGGGAGAACCTGGATTTATTAGTGTTTTTTCTTCTTCTTTTCCTCTTTTACTGGGAGGGATATTTCTTCTTTGATGTAATACTTATCTTTCAACTTGGGCAGGTGGCCACATCAACCCTGCAGTGACCTTTGGTCTGCTGCTGGCAAGGAAGCTATCCCTCACCAGGGCCTTGTTCTACATGATCATGCAGTGCCTGGGTGCCATCTGTGGTGCTGGTGTGGTCAAGGGCTTCCAGAAGGGTCCCTATGAGAGCAATGGTGGTGGAGCCAATGTTGTTGCCCATGGCTACACCAAGGGATCAGGCTTGGGTGCTGAGATCATTGGCACCTTTATCCTTGTATACACTGTCTTCTCTGCCACTGATGCCAAGAGGAATGCCAGAGATTCTCATGTGCCTGTAAGTAGTATTTCCCCACCTTCAAGATGGAGATAACTTTTCTTTTTGGAAGTGATATCTATCATGCTCTACTATTTTATATCTCTGGAGTTAAATAAAGTACGTGGTCTGGGTTGTAGTTCTGCAAGCAATCTTTGTTTGTGAAGTTGCTCTGCTGTGGAATTTTACCTGTCTTCTGAACAATCCATCTGTTGAATTCTCCTGTCTTTGACATTGCAGACATGATTGCTTGACTCAGTCACATATATGTTATGAAAACCAATATTTGCCATCATAGAAATTTTTGGTTTTTCTTTCTATTTGATCTTGGCTGATGAGATTTGTTGGGTTTTGGTGTAGATCCTTGCTCCCTTGCCTATTGGGTTTGCTGTTTTCCTTGTCCACTTGGCCACCATCCCCATCACTGGCACTGGCATCAACCCTGCCAGGAGTCTTGGAGCTGCCTTAATCTACGACAGGCACCATGCTTGGGATGATCAGGTAAGCCTTAAACATTTGTATAGGTAGATGTTTCTTTGCAAACTGCTAGGGCTAATAAATTTTGCAAATTTTGTGGTTTTGTTCTCAGTGGATCTTCTGGGTGGGTCCCTTCTGTGGAGCTGCCCTTGCTGCCATCTACCACCAGATAGTTATCAGAGCTATTCCATTCAAGAGCAGGCCTTGAGCAAGTTTATGGATTCTGTTCATCAGACATTGTGGCTTCCTTCCTTCCATTACCAACCTGTCTTGCTGTGGTCTTCTGTTTTATCTTTGTTTTTCTCTCTTTGATCCCAGTCGATGTATTCCCTGGACCCGATGTTGTTTTCTAAGTGTGTAAATTAAGTAATGGTGTACTACATCCAGTTTGCTGCAGCTTCGAGAGGCTGTATTTTTCTTTATTACCTTGTCTCCATCTTGTCTCTCTCTCTTTCATCTCAAGCTTATCCAGTGCTTCACAAGAAGTCTAGAACCATTCAAGAACTGTAAAGAAAAGAAAAGTGGTGTATTAAAATGTTGAAATATTGAAGGATGGGGTTAGGTAGTGCAGTTCAATGACAATGATGGTGGGTTGCTGGGCTAGCATTGCGTGGACGAGAATGGCTGTGAGTGGGGGCATACATCATCACATGCGGTGTCGTTTGGAGTTTCTTAAGGGCAGCCTGGCCCTTGCCTCTTTGTTGGGTTATATTCAGAGCTGTATTCCAGATTCCCCCTCCCACAAACAAAGGAAACCCATGAGGGCTCATGGCATGTTATATGTCAAGCACCAAGCGCCAAAGGGCAGCTCAAGCTCAGCTTGGTGTATGTTTGTAGCCTCAGGTGGGTGGATTGGGTGCTGCTGTAGTGCACCACAATCACAGCTAACAGCTAAGATCAAGAATTAGAATATTCCAACACCACTATTTTTGAGCCTTTAGATGCCTGCATGGATTTGAGACCATGCAAAGGTCTGGCATTGGAAACCTCAAATTAGCGCTGGGAACAAAGGAAAAGAGTTTCTTGGTTGGAAGAGGAAGAGAGATCTGGCAGTAGTTGTGAATTGTGATAAATATGGCCTGGTGTGCGGTATGTTTCTTTGAGCCACCGCTACCACATCCAGATTCTTGAAGTTATTTCCGTAGAGGAGGGGGTGTTGTAGAGCAAAAGAAGGCAGGGTGATTAGTAAAGGTTTGTCCTCCCATATTGCCACTGAAGTTGATTGTCTCAGAGATAAGTGGTTTGGAATCTTTATATATGAGCTGCAGATGTTCATAATAGGTTAGTCCCAAGGAGAGAAGAGGCCAACTCGGAGAAGGAATGGGGGAGATCTAGCCAAGTTAAGTTGATCATGTCAAAGCAATCCAAGAAAAATTTGGCTGAAGTAATGCCTTTACTTGATGATGTTTTAATTTTGAGTCTGGCAAGCTCCAATTTAGGTGGCTATGCTGTGCTGAAATGAAGAAAGGCAGGGCAGTGGAAACCGACTTCTTCCATCAAATCCTAGGCCAAAGTAGACTATGATTTTTTGTGAATCCTCAAATCACTCCGGGCCAAATGAAGTCCTCATGTACTTCTCTACCAAATGAATATGAAGCGGACACTGCAAGCTGTGCAGATTCCCTTGCAGCCAATGAATGAAGCCAATTTGGTAATGGCTAACGAGTTGAGGTAACTGAAGTTATGGGGGTCCCATAATTGAGAAGGAACCTTTATAAAAAGGCCAACTAGGATAACAAGGTAAAGAAATGTCAACCATATATAGAGTTTCCAGTTAAATGTCAATGAGAAAAAATGAGTTTCCAGAGAGAGAATTATCCATAGAGTGATCTACTTTGGGTCTGACTCCAGAAAACCAACCATCAAAGAATCCACCAGTCTCATTGCTGAAGTGCTGATCTGTTCAAGTTTCAAATTTAGAACAACCATCTTTTGGATGCCACAGTGCAAGCTTTCAATCTGCTTCAACCTCTCTGAAGTCTGAACACTGAGGATTCGCCATGTGAATTTGCTTGCTCAACTTGCTTCTCGACAGGTCAAGTTGGTTGTCCAACTACAATTAGTTCTGATTATTTTTTATTGTTGTGCGGTGGTCTGTTCTTTGTACTATGTAAGGAAAGGTGCTGTAACTAAAATTGTATGTGTTGGAGTTATATCATGGGGGGGATCCCACACATCAAAAGAGGTTAGATCAAGTCCCAACGGACAAAAACAACAAAGGAAACAGTGTGGGCCTTCAACGGTCCGTGATGGTTGGTGTCTTCTATTATGGACTGCAGCAGGCTGGCAAGGGTGCCATCGAGCAGGGTTGGGTACAGATTTGGATGAACCCGTGATTCATTGTCAAATTTATTAAGCTAAAACAAGTTTGAAATATTATATTGGTTTATTGGGTTTTCAAGATATATCAACTCAACAGTAGCCTGAATATATACAGATCATAAGTAACATGCATAAATTAGATTTTTTTAATTAAAAAATAAAAACTGTACCACTTCGCAGGAATACAGAAATTTCATAAGTCTTAGAACACGATCAAGGATGACCTAACCAAAAAAAGAATGATGGAGAATTAATGCACAGAGTATTTACAAGGAGATTAGATACAAGACCCAATGCAATTAGCCAAGCAAAGCTTCAGGAATGAGATAGAGTACAATGTAACAAGGAGAGTAAAAGAGAGAGAGAAGCGAATGTGAGTTCTCCAAGTAATCCAAAGGTTTAGGAGGCTTGAAGGCGAGTCTCCAAGTCTCCAAAAGCAAGAGCACCTAAAATAGTTCCAAATTACTTTAGAGAAAGTACATTTAATGAAGAGATGAGTACCCCAATCCAGAGCTAATTGCCCACAAATTTTTTTTGGTCCATTATCTCTCTTGCATGAAGTCTAATTTTAAGAGCTAAATGGCTTTATAGTACGACCCCAACATCTACCCTTGTTGATAAATTTATAATAGGAATTCACAGCGAAAGATCCAAACATGATGAGCTTCCAACTGAGGATATCCGCAACTCCATACGGTCTAATAAGGACAAGCAACTCATCAAGGTCCTCAACCACTTTTATTCTGTACAAGAGAATGGTTCCATTGCAGAAGTCTCTGGCTCCATTGTGAAGTCATAGAAGCATCAATCTTATAAGCTCGGTAGTGTAATACCCCCATAAAAATAATTTCATGTAGAGATTTGTTATAGATTGAGCTAGCAGAAGACTACTAAAAATGCCTAAAATGCATGAAGAGGAAAGGAGAAACGAGATCTCCTTATCCAAGACCTTTTATGCATTGTGTCCTACCATGTTTTACCATGTTTTTCATTTACGTGCATTGTTTCTGCATATGAAGGGATTGAAGTGATCTAAGAAATCTATATTGGTGCCAAAACCTTCTTTCGAAGAACTATGATGAGAAAGCCCCAAACGACAATGTTGGATGCATTTTGAAAATCAAATTTGTAGATGACATGCGGGATTTCATCCTATGATAATAGTTTTTTCTACAAGACATGGAAGCTTAAAGTAATATTTTTTTACTAACTTTTTTTTAGTAAGACTTTAAATTGTGATAAATGCTATTGCAAATGGACTCTTTTAGTATGATGATAGGTTAATCATGATTTTTATGATTGAATGTGATCGGATTTAAACCTTTACAACAATTTTAAGGATGATCATAAAACGATTATGGTATTTGCAATTGAATTTGATTGAATTTAGAATTGGACTTTGTGATTGAAGTTGGATTTGAATCCTTAGCCTGGCGAGAACAACATAAATTAAATAGAGAGAATATATAAGAACGTGTATTGGCATGTCTTTAGTCTCGCATTGGTTACATATATAAGAACATCCTTCGACTACCTTTTTGGGTGAAGCCCTTTGGATAGTAGAGCGATCCATGTAGCAAGGAGCATTCCTGGGCATATTCGATATAAAGAAGTCTGAACTGGCGCATTTGCTAGGGCTATACTGGTATATTCAGAGGGATTATAAGACAACCCATCTGGTTTGGTCCAGAGTGGCAAATGTTTGATGACAATTTCAAGCCTACACTGGTCTTTATCTTTCTGCCGGATTGTTTGACGACACCCTCACCTGGTGTAGCCTTCCCTCATTTTCACCTTGTTCTACTGCTGCCAACGTACGCTGGCTACCCCAACATGAAGGTGCTCTTAATATTAACGTACGCTGGCCCAAGCATGCGGTTATCATATTGCAACTCTCCCATTGTCTCGGATCGCAATTTTTCCCAACTGATCCCAACCGCCAGTTCTTCATGATGCCTTGATAATCCATAGTGGTCCTGTAATCTTATGCCGGGGAATACCATACGCCTCATTGTACCAGAAAATAAATCAGGTTCAATCTGCTCTTGTACTCTGCTCATAGACTTGCCAATGTTTTAAGTGCAGAACAGAGGTGATGGAATGGGCACAGAGCCATCATACGCCTAAACAGTAGGAGAAAGAAAAGGCTTGCTGGCTTGGCTTAAACAAGCGAAACGATTCATCTGTGACTCTGATTGATTTATTTTCAGTAACAGATCTAAATATACTGAATCGCATTTCAGCAACTGGAATATTCAAACTCTGGAACTTCCCATGATACCCTCCACAGTTTCATCTTAAATCAGGCAGCGAAATCCAGGAAGCGGCTCAACAACAGCAAATACGACAAGCAGGATGCAGATCGGATAACACGGAAATAATCAAGACAAACTTAACATCTGAACAGTCTGCAACAAGTTAAATTGTATCGTAGGCAACCTATTGTAAGTTTCTAGTATTCTTAACATTCATTTCCAAACGTGAACATAACCATCCATAACTTGCCTGTTTAACATAAAAGCCTTAAAACACGGAGGAGGATCATGGCTGCAGGAAATAAAGTGGATTGATGCAATAATCAAAAATGTCAACAGAAAAAAGTATGTGCAGGAAGTCACACGTTTCTTCAACAATGAACAAATTAATAGCACTTCCTAATTAAGTCTTTCAGTGCCCCTATAACCATAGATATTACCCAGTCAAACTGCTTTCAATTGTCTAATGCGGTACCAGAGAACAGCATAACAGAGTTCATCTTGTTAGGGCTTATCAATCAAGATGTAAAGCATCAAACAACCATAGATATATTGCATCAATTGGATTAAAGGTCTACCATCTGAATCCTGTTGTCTGGGAAAAAGCCATCAAGGTTTTCCATACGCCAACGCATTCAACATGATTAATCAAACTAAATTCGGGCATCAACCACACCAAAACTGCAGTTCCCACTCCCTGGAATGGAATGTATAATAATACATGTTATAAAGTTCTACATATGGCCGGAAAAATTAAAACGAGGACAGTTGACATGGAAAAAACAGCAGAAATATTATCACGGCTGTTGGCATAACCCAGATTAATTCTATGTCAGCATGGTTAGAGGACAGAATAGAAACAACAGAAGAAATGCTCTCAAGATCAGCACGAATGACAAGCATTTTTTTTCCTTTTGTAATTTCCAGCAAGTGTACATACAGCAATGCCATGGCTTGAGTGCCTCAAGCAACATCTAGATATCCAAACTGACAATATAAATCCGATGAGGTAGGGAATGTATTGACAACACAATTTCTCAAAAGCTCGACCATCTTTGTGGTGCAAAATCTGGTCACAGAATGGTGTTTCCCATCTTCTGTACAGCTTGGACCCAAAAAAAAAGGAGTATACAAGCACAATTCCTACTATTTCCAGATTTCTTTCTTCTAATGTATGATGGTTTCAAATATACAGTCATCTACCCTTAACTGTTGAAAATCGTCGCTGTATGCACACTGCAGGTTTTAATATAACCATTGAACCCGTCTTCAATCTGAAAATTCATCTTCAAATTCCAAGAGCAGGTTGACAATAAGATGTCTATTCTGTGGAAAACCAGAAAGTAAAACAAGTATTAATATGTAGAAAAGCAGTAAAACTATGCGATTGAATTTATTTGCAGTCATTCCACATCCTCTATGTTGTTATATGGGCACCATAAATTATCAAGGTAGAAATATTTGGTCTTAGAAAGTGAGATGAACCAAAAAAGGCACAGCACATGTATTTATAGGAGGAAATATTCCTGATGACTCGCAAATTCTTATTTGCAGAAAGAAAATAATGATAAAGAAGATGATTTCGAATTTTAGAATATTCGAAAGGATGTTGTTATCACCTTTTTCCTCAAAATATTACTTCATTCCCAAAATCTTCCTCATACTTGGCAGTATCTTGAAATTAAGTTCACCTCTCTCTCCATGTCTATATTTGATATTATCTTAGAACTGTTTGCCCTCAACCTCCTCTCTTAATTATCATATTGTTTGGAGTTGGGGGAAAAATATGTCATAGACATTGAGCTGGTGAGGTTTTAGGAGTTTTTGGCGAGCAAATTTAGAGATATTGTTGATGTCATAGTTTACTTAACCATAGTTCTGCAGCATCAAT
Organism: Calamus simplicifolius; assembly: GCA_900491605.1. Classification (NCBI taxonomy): domain Eukaryota; kingdom Viridiplantae; phylum Streptophyta; class Magnoliopsida; order Arecales; family Arecaceae; genus Calamus; species Calamus simplicifolius. Next base: position 385,072 of record UESW01005110.1, read on the forward strand.
GTGGGCAATCCCCTAATAAATGCCCCCAGGGTTTTCATTAATAATATTTCCAAAAAAAATGATTTGCATACTCTCTCTCTCTCTCTCTCTCTCTCTCTCTATATATATATATATATATATATATATAAAAAACGATAATTTTTGAAATCAGAATATTCCTTTCAAATTTTCTCATTTTGTATGCTGAAAACATCAACCCACTTTCCTGCAGTACCTCACCTTTAAAAATACTCTTCTCCCAATCTCTATTGCCAACTATGTCCAGTCAAAAATAGTCCCTTTTAGCCGTGGTAACCCAATCTGAAGAAAATATAGAAAGGTAGGTCTCTACAAGGGTATGCATCTAACAATTGCACAACAAATATCCCAAAAGACCTGCTTTCTTAAAATCATATCCCATTTAATATACAGCAGGAACCAATTACTCTTTCAAAAATCTCTTATTTTGGATTCCTTAATAACAAGAATCTAGCATGAACCCATGTCTTTCTTCCCTTTTGTTAGCTCTCGCTCCTTCCACAATCATTTCCTCTTTCAAATGTTGATCTCAACTTCCTCTCTTGACTGATATCCAGATTAAGAGTTTCCCTTCCCCCCTCTCTAGTCTTTACACCCACATCACAGTAGTCGCTTATGTGCCACCTTCCTAACAATTTCTAGCTCTAGTACGTTTTGTCTTAGTTTTCCCCCTATTTTCACCATTCAAATCTCTTTAACAGTATCCTTATCAGTAATGTCACCTTCCTTTGAATTTGGGAACAAAATAAATGTGTCATATGCAGTCCACTTTTTCCATATATAATAAAATGTCTTGATTCTTCCACTCTTTTCTGTCAAGAGTACCAAAAGGGCAAGTCTACCAATGAGGGGTCTACCTAACAGTTTAAAATTTAAATAGATAAATATTTCTAAATATGTCAACAACTGATGAGAGCGCATCTAACTGGTGTCATGTTCTTGTCATTTCTTTATTTTATTTTAACATTATTTTTGCTTAACCTTTTTTATTTTGTTTGGTTATGTTTTTAGCTTATTTTATGTTGCACCTTATTGCAATTTCATTCTATATTTATTTTATGCTCTAGTTTTTTTTCCATTCTATTTTATACTATTTCTTAATTTATTTACATCTCTAATATAGTTTGCATATTTTGATTAGTATCTTCCATCTAATGTTTGTTACAAGCGCCCATTTGCTAGAAAGCAACCAAAGTTTAGCGATTCCACTAACACCTAATTTTGTGCAGTTTAGCCCATAGAAGATATTATAATATTAATTAATTATAAACATCTGATAACTAAATAACTCCCAAGATGTCTCACAAGACCACTTAACACTGATAGGCCATAGTAAATGCACTAAGTTGGTGCAAATGCAAAATTGTTTGCAAACAAATAAAAGTTGTTGGAAAAATTTTAAATATATCAGGGTTATTATTTCTGTGATTTGGTCAACTTCAATCATTCCAGCCAGAAATGACAAACTTCCAAGTTCCCATCATTGACAATATATACTAAGAAAAAAAAGCGAATTTGACAAGCAACTTACCAATATGAACTTGATGCACAGTATTGTGGATACTCACTGCACGGCCACTGCTTCAGCCTCCAAAAAGTTGCTCTATGGTTAACTTTGGGCACTTATCATACAAGATTGGTTTCTTAATAAAATAAAGATGATGTAACCATGCCAGAACCAACAAAATAATTCACTAAGCTCAAAAGCAAGCCAGCACTGACCGACCAGCTCTCAACAAAATCATATACCATTTGTGCTGCCAGGTATAGAAAAATCAGGGCTTAAAGTCTACTGACGGGTCAGCTTTCTATGATCTCTCAAGATCTGATGAGGCACGTGATAGTCCAGTACAGACTGCCTATCATATGGGTCCCAGCGACTTCCAGGTCCTGTCCTTCCAAATTGAGCACCGGGAATGTCAGCTTCAGTTGCTATCCTCTCCCCAAGAATGGGAGAGCCTTGCTGCGTCCTTACAAAAAGATCAAGCTTGGGATCATGATAGGTAGTCCTGCTAGGAGAGAGATCATTTGGGGATCTTGACATGCCTATGAAACCCTCATTAAGGTAAGCTGACTGTTTGAGGTCACCAAATGGAACACCACTGCCACCTGTCAAAGGCGTGGATGAGCCTGAGGTGGTTCTAGGGCTTGATATGGGTGATGGGGACATCCTTCCATTGTTATGTTGTGGAGACCTTGAATTCAGCAAAGGGCTTCCAATGGGAGAGACAGGACAGGATATGTTCCTCATATGGATATCACTGCAAATCAGAACCAAAGCCAAAAGCATATTGAGTTTCACTTCATCACAATATTCTTTATTTTATATCCTTAGGAAGGGCGGGCAAAAAATTGGTTAAATGTGATATACAAAATAAGTAGAGTCATGAGGAAGCCTTTTTAATAAACATACAAGAGCATCACAGCTTCAGTTGCATCTCAGAAAAGATGAAGAGCAAAATAAAATTAATGGCAGTATGCAGATGTTCATAGCCAAACTAGATATCCTGCATAACCCCAAGTTATGTTTGAACAAGAAACTCGAACAATTAGCTTCAGCCTCCAGAATGAACTTTTATGATTCTCACCAAGGCCACCATTAAACACATACATGAGATCAAAGGATCATTTTTTTTCTTTCTACAAAATATTAAGCAATTAATTTTTGCACGTATGTCTCTAGCATGATGATCTTATAACTAGAGTTCTTCAGGTCATTACTCCAACTTTATAGTCCAATTTCATTACCATGCAATAGATGTACATGTAAAGATACATGCTGCCTACCATGATTTTTTCAAAAAAAATTCAAGTTGGACATGAAAGGAAAAAAGAAAAAAAAAGCTGGATAGTTTACCTGGCCGGCATGGAAGCCTTTGCACCCCTTCTTTGATGAATTGGTAGTCCTTCCATTTCCAAGGAGGGTAAATTTCTAAGATGCTCAATGCCCTTAAATTTTATCTACATAAACATGAAAATTCATTGTGCTACATCAGAAGACAAAGTACATGACGTACACTTTAGGACTCATAAAGCAAGTGAAAGATATTTCCCCTTCCTTGCTTGCACCTAAGACATATTCAATGCTATGGACACCGTAGTTACAAATCTTATGTTTCATGATCTAGATCATATGATCCAGATCAAAATGGTCCTAAACATTATGGATTTCATCCTTTGATCAGGATCAGTTTAGGGCAAAAGATTTAGAATTATATTATGAATTATACATTCCTTTGAATCCGAGGACCAAACTCTGTGATGCTATTTACATGTTAAATCATGTGTGGATCTATTTTCTATAATTTATTTGACAACGTTTCAATATTGAATCTCAAGTAGTAAAATTAGCACACCTGTTTTGAAGTTCAATTAGTTAAAAAAAGAGAGGCAATTTTATATTTTGCAGCCTTATGCTAAAATCTTTTTTTTTTCGCTAAAACATTACCATCTTTTCTTGACCCAACCTCCTCTTCCTACCTAAAAGGATAAATAAATTGACAGATAATACATAAATATCTTGAATAACCAAGCAAAATGTTTCCATAGATATGTTATATATGGGTCTATATCAATGGAAATTCGACTTCTTGATTGGATGGCTTATTATTTTCCATTCACCAACTTCATAGTGGAGTCATATTTTAATTTTGACATTACTTTTATATTTGACAATGTTTACAAATAGATTAGGAAAAACTTACAATCTGTGAACTGATCCATGTTCTAATCATATTTAACCCCCCTTATGATTTACGACTCAGTCCCAATCTTAACAACATTGCACTGGCAACTTGAATAAACATATATTGTGACAACAAAACCATGAAAAAATAGTATATGTATTGATCAAGTATTCATCAATGCTAAAGATTAACATTATAGAAAAATACAAATTTAAAAACAATTTCTCACAATACATAAACTAGTAAAACTTGTATAAGGACAAAAAATGCATGAGACTATATTTGTTTATATTAAGCATCAGTAAAGTTGGATGCCTCATAATTAAACAGTTACTTGAACAAGGTGGCAAACATTAAAATTTTAGTTAAAAAATATGTTAAAAATTAGTTTTGAAGGCATATATATAGATATTCAAACACAAACTTCCACATGGAAGTGCACATAGTCCAGCAATTTCTTTTTATTAATTTGTATCTCAATCATCATTGTTACAGGCAGTCGTTTGGGCTCCCACTCAATGTGCTGAGTGCAGACCTGGGCTTGGTTAACATAGGAGTGTTCACCAAGGTCAGCATAGAAGAGCCGCAAACACACCTAGATATGCTTGTGCATAAATGTACCCATGTACTCATGTCTGCATGAGCTATCAAAACAGCATAGATGCCAATCAAGAAGTTGGATATACCAAGAGAATACAAGAAATTGTATTGGTAAAAAGAAAAAAATAATTTAAACAACAGAACCACAAATAATTTACTAAAAAAAATTGAACTTCAACATCCAGCAAGCCGGATGATATAGAAAGCTCAGCTGTTTCTATTATCTGAGCTCATACAACATTAGATATGATGTTTTTTCCATTATAATTTACATATAAGCTTTGCAGATATATCATAAATCACAATTTATCTTTCATTTGTTTTAACTCATAAATTACTCATTCAAATATGTTCATGGCCACATATGCCTTCAAGCAAGTTAAGATGTTAGTTTACAGAAAATAATGCAAAATCTGGAAATAAATAAAATAGTTGAACTTTTTTTTGGAAAAAAAAAAGAATGGCATTGTATTTGGTCACCTAGGCAATCATCCAGGTTCATAGAAGGATAAGCTAGGTCTATTGAAGAATATAGAACCAACTACATCTTTCTAACCAGAAAATGTTAGCGGTCATTTTGCAACTTGATTCAAATACAAGTCAGATCCTAAAAATTACATCATACAACATTAAATTAGACATAATTGGTAATTGGGGTACAGATAAAATGATACCTTGGAGTTTGCCCCACCAGAAAGAACAATAGGTCGTTCCAAAGGTTCAAAATTGAAAACAGATTTTTCCAGCAGAGCTGCATTTTTCACAAACGGATGCTGCAAAAGCTCAGTTGCTGTAGGACGGTTAGATGGTTCACGCTGCAGACATTTCCTTATAAACTCTTTGCCTTCGTCTGAAATATGATCAGGGATTGCTGGAAGCTCCTTACTGTTACCAATCTTAAACATAGCCGCAATCTACAGACCAGAACAAACAAATGTCTTTTTGAGTAGAACAAGCCAATGTCATAACTCATATTAGCGTATGAAATTAGCATGCATTGATATTATATGCAGTATGGAGAGCATATCCCAACAAATTTGAGATTAAGGCTTTATTGTTGTTGTTGATGATATCATATGCAAGGGTAAAATGACTGAAACATCCACTGGATTTGCTCACATGTTGTGAAAAGAACTGAAAGGTGTCCAGGTCATTTAATGATTTTTTTTCTCGCTATTTTAGATCCAACTAAATAATCAAAATACCTTTTATTTTTGCCATTCCATAACAAACAAGGCTGTGTTGCTTGTTAACACCCACATGTAACACTTGCAAATCCCAACATCCCCAATTGTACATGCTCAACTCAACTTAACTCATCTAAGCCTTTTCCTAATTCCCAATTATACATGTACATGCAAATATATAGATACAAATGCACAAGGATGGTACATGTTATTATACACTGTGCGGAAGAAGATTGCATACAGCATTCAAAACTATAGAAAATGGCCAACCATATTTCCAGGCACCTTAAGGCCAAGAAAGGAAATGACTAGCTATCATAAATCTTTAACCATGCATCAATAGTTACAAAGTGGAAGATTTTAGATGGCAAGATAAATGTTCAGTTTTAATTTATGTTTTTGAAGCATCCAAAACTGCTAAATTTCAATGTGTGTTCAAGATGTGCAATAATAATTGATGGTCCAGATTCCTACATGGCGTATCACACAAAAGAATATGCAGAAGGATTCAGAAATTGTCTTCAGAGGAAGCTAGTTACTCTCTTCCCCCCCCCCCCCCAACTATTCAATCACCTGCAAAATAGTTGTTTTTCTAGATGACGAAATAAATGCATTTATTTAGTTAAACTGATGGATTTAAGTGTCATTGGCAGTAGCATGGTAGGCACAGCCACATTATGAAAGATTTCATGCTGATCCCTTACTGCAGGCCAAGCACAATATGAAAGATTTCCTGCTGATGCCTTACTGCAGGCCAATGCCTGGCCCGCTACTGCATTAGTGCACGCGTAGTAGCATTAGCATGAAACAACACAAGATAATGTGCTTTCTACTGTTGCCAAGCCAACATGCTACTTGCATGTGATACTTCAGCTATTGGTTAAATCTGGAAGGGAAAAAGGATAAAAACTTTAAATACATTCACATGTACAAAGAAAATGAATAGAACATCACAAGCCAAGTTTGTGCAGGAATTTATGCTTCTCAGATTTCATAAGAAAAATACTAGGCATTGCTAGGGGCTTGTAATTTAGACAAGTTGAGAGTTCCTCTGATTTGGAATCTTTGATAATGGCAACTTTCTAGGGCCAGTCTTACAAGTTGCAACATTCCCTATTCACTGTACTAGTTGGTATTATTACATTATTATGGAGGTTAATCATACTAGTTTTAAATCTAAAACCACATGCAAGCCTCCATATATTATTCCACGTGGAATGTAAACCATATACATGGAAATCGCATTGCAAGAAAAAGAAATCCCATCTATAGAGCAAGCTGGATTGTCCCTTTAAAGGAAAAGGATTAAAAATTGCCTCTTGCTAGATCTTCTGATTGAGGAAAATGAAAGTAATTAAATAAACACAACAGGTCTTAAGCAAGTTTCAAATGCAAAATGCTAATTCATAATAACCCAAAAAATAATTAAACAAACATAACCGAGCAAACAAAGAAACAAAGATGGAACCATCACAATTTTTTTGGAAGCCATATTCGAATATGAAGGTATTCAGCAAAACCATTCCTTACTATTTTACATTGGATGCCCCCCCCCCCCCCACACACACAGAGAGAGAGAGAGAGAGAGAGAGAGATGTATGTATATGCGTCATCTTATCAATCAAGCTAAATAAATGAAATCATTTCAACCATAGAAAGGAATTGTCCAATCCACACCCATTAAAAATTGAACTGATGCTAGTTCAGGGTGAAGGCAATGTGCATCTCATGAGGTCCCTTCAACAACTAGCAATCCTTCTTAGGTAGATTGTTGGGTTAACCAATTGGTACCTTCCACATCCATTGACATGGCCCAAATGCCCCTGCTACCCCATGGACCCATCATTCTCTTTTCCTGTCATTTCCCCACAAAAAACATAGGGTTTACCTTCTGATTCCAGCTACCTCCCAAGGTAGAGGTGACACCCCATTTATACCCTCAATCACCACCAAGACCAACATCACGATGTGGGAAGAAATCAAGACTCAAGAAAGCAGGATGACCACGATGGCTCGATGCAAATAAAAGGTAGCTAAAGCAAACCCCAGCTACTATCCATTTCTTTCCTTTGTGGGCTAAGACCTGATAAAGGACCAATTTTGGTAGGGCAAGTTGATCTTTCCCCCTTCTCATCATCTAGGGAGTCATGAAAGCCACAAACCCCAATTTACATGATCTGCAAACAGCATTATCTATGGCACAATGCATGCATGATGCATGTAGCATCATGTTCGAGTAGAGACCAGTGTTCATGTTACATTGGTCACCTAAACTGAGAAATAATATTAGAGATAATCCGAAAGTTAGCAAAAGCTTAGGTTTGTAGAAATCAATACTTCCTCCAAAAGGATTAAAGGAGATTTATCTTTTCAGAGAAGATTTTAGAGGAAACATTTTTTTAACTATAAGCTCATAAAAGCTACTGACATGCAGGATGAGGACTAGTTGAAGACCTACATGAACCTAAAACTAGAAATATTGTGTCCAGACAGTGGAGTTTAAACAAAGTTTTTTTTCCACTCTACTCAAGCTTGTAGAATGGCCCAGGAACAATATAAGACAATTTAAGATAAACACAGGGATGCTAGTTACTGAGTAGGAGGACAAAATCAAAACATCATGGAGCATGCTTGCAAACAATCTGTGGTTAATATTTTTAATAAAGAAGGCTATGAAAAAGATGAAAATAAGAAAAGAAATTAGATCTAACATTTTTTATCAAGGTTTAAAGCATTTAAGTGATGTGATTTTAGAAACCAAGACGATGCCTGATAAATGGACAAAAGATACTATAGTATTGATTCATAAAATAAAAATGATATTCAAAATTATTCTAACTATAACGATATTAAACTCATAAGTTACCATATGCAAATTTTGAAGATGATGATTGGACATATCAAACTGTGACAAAAAAAATCAATGAACCAATTTAATTTATGTTAGAAAGGTCAACTGTTAAAGTATTTCCTCTAACAAGGTTAAAGGAGAAGTATATATAAAATAGACAAGTTCTTCATATAGCTTCATTAATTTGGAGGAAAAAAAAAGTCCAATGGAGTGATTACTGATATGGGAACTAATGATCGTAATCCTAGTAAGTTCTTAATCACAATAGATTTGCTCAAAGGATATGCTTCAAGTCCCTGATTTTTTGCACTAGTTATGGATAGGTTTCTTAAGCATATTCAAGATAATATTTCTTGGTGCACACTATTTGCAAATTATATAATCTGAGTGGATGAAACTAAAGTCATGGATAATCATAAATAAGAATTATGGAGAAGTGCATTAAAATCCAAAGGTTTTATTTAAGAAGGAAGAAAACAGCATACATGCAAAATAACTTTAGTTAAATTAAAAATAATGGGAAAGGTAAAGACAAAGTTAAGGATCATGAAATTTTTCAAAGTCATCATTTTCAATCTTTAAATTGATTATTCATAAGGAAGAAGATTAAAGTGGATGTTATCCATAAGATTAAAGAAACTAAACAAAATGAAGTAGTGAAACCGAGATGTATGTAATCATAGTACAACTTCCAAGTTGAAGGAAAAATTTTATAAGATGGTCATAAAACTATCTCTGCTTTAGGATACAAAATACGGGGTAGTTAGAAAATATGTCCACAAAATAAATATGGCTGAAATAAGAATGTTAAAATAGATTATAGTAATATAAGAAAAAATAAAATAAAAAATAAAGTCATTTATAAAAGATGACGGTAGCACTAATAGAAGATAAATTGAGAGGACGACTTAGATGTTTTAAAAATGTACAACATAAACTTGGAAATATACAGTATGGTGTATATAAGGAAAAAGGATATTAGTAAACAAAAAATCATATGAAAGAAAGTAATAAGAAAAAACTTGATATCTTTACATCTTACAGAAAATATCACACTAAATTGAGCGAAATGGAGAAAATAAATTCATGTAATTGAGTTTAGTTGTTGTTTTTGATGGTGGCAGTGGTGCTGGTGGTTAGTTTATCAAAGCTAGGTTTTGATTCAAAAAAGCAAACTCAGGATATCTGAAAAAAGAAATTACTGAATTAACAAAGTGCTGGTCCAGACAAAGCTCCAAGGTTAAATGGGCTTCAAACAGCATTTTGTACTGGACTAAACAGATTGTGGTCAAGAATAATGCTTGCTGTCCTATCTGCAAGTGCTAAAATCAGGGAGTTTTCTGAAACAGGTGGATCAGACTTCTAGCACTAATGACTAAATAATCAACAACATATTCAGTACCCCATCACAAAACCAATAACACTGCACAAAACACTACATGAAACTATCTCAAGACCATTATTCAGTACACCATCACAAACCAATAACACTGCACAAAACACTACATGAAACTATCTCAAGACCATTATCCCATTCAAAAAAAAAAAAAAAGAGAGTTTACTGAAGCTCATGAGCACAACATATGGGATATATTAAATATAGGATTGCCACAATGTTATCAAGCATATTACACCCAAAAAAAAAAGGATTGAAAAAATGCCCAGCAATATCAGACCCCCTAGAAACTCACAATGGAAAATTTGTTTGGTTACACTAAATTTATAAAGTCAATCAGGATTAGAAAGAAGTGAACTTGTTCTCTATTATATTCAAACAACAAAATTTGAACACATATAATTTATTATTTAATATGCCTTGTAAATTGAGGACAGATGCTTCCATAACATATCACTACTTAAAAAGAAAATGAAACTGAAACAACCACTTCATATTGGCTGACATAATATAACAGTATATTAAATATCATAATACTACTTCGATAAAAGAGGTAGCCTTAGGCCCTCCCTTTCCACCACAAAAAGAATAAAATAAGTACTCTGAAAATTAACCATTTATTTCCTAAGTCCGAATACAAACCCCTTCATATTGGCTCCATGGTGGTTTAGATGTAGCCATCTCCAAAACTGTGCATCCTAGGCTCCATATGTCCACAGCAAGATTGCAGCCATTTGTGTTTTTTATAACCTGAGCATATGATGTCAATGAGAAAACAAACACAGAGAATGGTATAAGGGAAAACTAGGAAAAATGAGTAACTAGATTTGTGAAGAAACAAAAGCTATCCATACTTAACATGCTCACCTCAGGTGCCATCCAGTAGGGGCTTCCCCTGAATGATAAGGGACATGATTGTCCAGTAATCTGGAAAATAACAAGCATGACACTCAGAGTTAGTATATGTTCAAGTATGTAACTTAATTATTTATGCTTGACCACTCCTAGAAGTTCAACACTTAATGTTATAAAATAACAACTGCTAAATTATGTCACGGGCATGGTTTCAAGTTCATGCACATGTTGTGGTGGTACTATTTACAAATAACACCATCAAATTCCAAAGAAAAGTCCCATGTTTGGTGTACCTAAACCTAATTAATTGTGCATTATAGCTAAAGCATGACATGTTATTGCAAACATTCATGCCTAGTGCTAGCAACAAAAATAAGGCCACCTCTGGATGCTGATAAAGAGCTGAAACTCTAAAGAATGGGAAATAGCAAAAACTTTGACAAACAACATGAGCACAAGAACCCGTGCATTAGAGCACTCAAAACTATAAAATCAAATTTCATGTTAGAAGAAAGTGCAGCAGCACAAGAAATAGGTGAGCACACATTCATATAAATGATGAAAGGCAATAGCAAATGTAAAATTATACATGTTTTGCCATCCCAAAATCTGCCAGCTTAACACGGCCATTTGGGTCCACAAGAATATTTGCGCCTTTAATATCTCTGCACAGACAGCCAAAAAATAATTAGAATCAGATATAATAATCTAGGGCAGAAGCATCAGTGGCCAGAGGAAAACAGTCAGTAAAATGAATACTAAATTGAATTATACCTATGGACAGTATTCTTAGCATGCAAATATGCTAGGCCTGAAAGGATTTGTTGTGTATAGCTACGAATTGCTGGTTCACCAAGTTTCCCATACTCTTGAAGAAGTTTATGGATGGAACCGCCTGAGACATATTCCAAGTATATGTATAGCTTATCATCTATCTGCTCAGAAATGCAAAAATACAATATCAGGTCACTGAACAAAGAGAAAAGGTATTGCTGCTCATACTCTCTTTAAAGGAAGAACTAAACAGGCATTATGACAATATCTACCAGATATGCAATCGCATCAAAAAGAGGTATTTCAATTGACCTACCACAGCACTAGAAAGAATTATCTAATAAATATTTGTATAATGAGACAATTGTGGTTGTATGCTTCATAACAATCAACTATTTCCTCCCATCTATTTTGCATCATATGCTAATTCTTCATCCATATTTGTTCCTACCAAGGCTGCAGACTAGGTCATATATCAGCACGAACTTGTCATTGCAGACTGAACTCCTCCAACATGCGACAACTTTAATACAAACCTTCTTAGGTTTTCACCTCCTTTTCCTGAATTCTCAGGGATTTCCACAATCCAAACCTCTCTGTTCTGTTAATAGGATCTCACATCATTATTTGTTGATAAAACCCATGCCATCTGCTACCTTTAAATTTATCCCCCTGCATTGTCCTAAGCTTCCATTGCAACAAAAGTCAGGCATGTTTAGACACTCTTTGTTCTCCAATCTTATGAACCAACTAAGATCTTGTCTAAAGAATTTTGTATTAGCATACAAAGGCATGCAGAAGAACTTTTCGAGTCATCCATCCAACTATTTTTAGACCATACAACTTCGTTTTCAAAATCAAGGTTTTATATCCCAACAGGACGGGAGGTATCCCAGTTGTCCCGTCTTGTTTCTTGCAAGAAAATTGTACTGAAATAGGGTGAGATTCCAAAAGCCATGAAGAAGAAGAAAAAGAAAAGAATTTAGTGAAAGAAGGAAAAAAAAAAAAGAAAGGAAGAAAAGACAATGAAAACCAAAGAAAGAACGAAAGGAATGAAAAAAGAAGAGAAATAAGGAAGAAGAAAAAAAAGAAAGAAACAAAGGAAGGAAGAAGTAAGAATGGAAAATAAGAAAATAAATAAGGTAAACAAGAAATAAAGGAAAGAGAAAGGCTACTAGGATGCTCAATCGGAATGGCTGTTGGGATAAGATGGGTCAGTAGGGCATCCTATTCCAAGGAGAAAGCGCAACACCTCTATCTCATGAGATATAAAACCTTGCGCAAAACTTCTTTTAGATACAATTGATCGCACCCAATCACAACCTTTCCACAAGTAAATAACTTGTCTTATGATTATTTTGAAATTTCTGAAAATTTAAGTCATAGATGTGTCAACTCATTCTATATACCCATTGCTATATCAAAGGGATTACATGGGAAAAGAGATTGAACGATTTCCACGGACCACAATTCCTAACACATTTTTAAAATGGATTTAAATGTTTAAGTAGACCTTTCCTTTGTTACAAGAAAATTACGGAGAAGGTGTTAAGCCAAATATACATTGCTGATATTTTCCCTATCAGCTTATGCTTTCGGGATCAAGTGGTAGTTAACATTGTATTAGAGCTTAGATTGTCTAGAGGTCAAAAGTACAAGCCTCCTCCATGCAATTATTTATTTAATTATCCTAGTTACAGTCTTGATTCATTCTAGTCATTATTGTCCCTTCACATGCATGATGCAAGCCACGCACCAATGGAGATCATAAGCCTGATATACATTGTCCAGCAGTCAATTAACAAAACAAACTCTTTATCCAAACCTTAATAATTATATACTTAATGATGAAAAAGGAAAGCATAATATACTTTAACATAAAATAAGGTGCTAATAAATATAAAACAATCATTGTCAGAAGAGTCAACATTCCTGACAACATATTCAAAATAACTTATTGTTAATGTATCATCTAATGTTCATCATACCATGAAGTTAAAATATGGGCCTCCTAAAATACTATATTACAGAGTATTTCATTATTTTCAATAACTAAAAGTTACAGTAAAGGGAGGGGTAAAAAGGCATACACAACCACCAGGTTTTTATACATGCTACCCAGCTTTTTGTAAATTAATTAGAAGACTGCTGCAGACCAAGTACTGCAGCTATTTGGCAGCATGGGACCAGCTAAAGACACGCTTTGGCTCAACCATGCTAGGAAGGAAGCAGGTGAGGCAATTAGTTCAATTGGCTCCTTTCTTGGGCCTTAAGTTTGCGTTATTTTTTCCTCATTTCAAATCATCTTATTTCATATTTTTAGGGTATTTGCATGGTAGTTTTGCCATCAATATAGTCTGTAATTAGGCTCCCAATGTGCACTTTTTTTTTCTTTTTAGGGTACTGCCCAGTGTCAAATGAGCTATTACACTATTTTAACAGATTAAAAATCAGTTGCTGGTTTCCAATTTTGAAGAGTCCTAATGTCAACTAAAATGGGCTCAGTCCCTCTATTATCTGTCAGTTCTTTATTGCTGACTTAGGAGTTCTTATGAGTCGAAAAGGTGCCTGACTAATCCATGTTGTGGAAGATTCAGTTGGCTGCTGGTCCAGGTTTATCTCCATATATTTGTCTATCCTATTGAGAGTAGGAAAGCTGGCTACTTACACCCAATACTTGTGATCGGTTGTTTGGGACATTGCAATTGAGTTGAATGATGAGATATTAGTGAGAAATAGCAAACCAGAATGCACAATGCATGTAGAGGAAATGCTTGATAAATATAGAAATCTGAACATAGAAACAAGAACAAAAATAACTTAACATAAAAATAGACAGTAATATATGGAATGTAAACAAGAAAAACATAAATATAAAAACAAAATTAAATAAATTACAAAAATAATATAAAAAGGAGAAAATGTTCATGAAATGGACCTGATCCCATCAAGCATCTAAATAGTAGAAATTATTCATTTACTAATTTGTGTATGTGAATTGTTAAACGAATTCATGCATTTAATTGCCTTACCTTTTTTATGTATAGCCATCTCTGTGCAAGAAAATCAAGAAGGTGGATAAATAAAGAAAGGGGACTTTATTATTGGATCTCATCCAAATTTATAAAAGAGAAAATTGATATTGATTTCTGGACATCGTTGTTTGCTTAAATAACTGGAACATAGACACACTACACAGCAAGAAAGAGAGAGAGAGAGAGAGAGAGAGAGAGAGAGAGAGTTGAGGATTATTCGGAGTGGGAGGCTAAGAAAGAGATGCACTTTATATGAAAAGAGGGAGACAAACATGAACTCTTGTCTCTAGAGAGAAATTTGAAGGAGCGTTTCATGTTGAAAAAAGAGGATTGAGGATTGTGAAAAGTGGACGAATGAAATTTGATAGGAAGGATGGGAGAACACAAAAATCTTGAGGACAAAAAAGGGAAATGATTGCAGTGATTGGTGAGAGAGCATGCACAAATGAGACCTAACAGAGAGATCCAAGTACTCTGAGAAGAAAATGTGACAGATGATATATTCCTGATATATTCACCAGATTCAAAACTCACATTTTATATTATTTAGTAAAGAAAAAGGCCACAAGTCCCCCTTTTCCTCATTTATAATTTCCTCCTTATTCTTCATTAGTTCTTAGCTTATTGCAATAAAATACTACAGTTGTTTAGCAGTTCAAGGCTACAAATCAAATCTGAAAAAAAGAGTTGGATTAATTTCTACTCCAAAACTCCCTTAGCTTATATTCTTGATTAACTTATGAAGTTTTTATTCTTTATTAATTCTTGAAGCTGTTTTACAGTATTAACTGTGAAAAAATAAGGTTTTGTTTTTATGTTAATTCCAACTTTTCTAAATCTGAACCATTTCAGTCACTGTTCAGTACTCCAAACAGTCACTACATTAAAAATCATCATGCCTCAGAAGCCTGAATATAATCATATAACTGCAGTTCCGTTGCAATATGAAGCCTCCATTACAGAATTTTTATCAACAGCAAATGGCTGGAAATTGGGAATTAATTTAATCATGGATAGCCTGATATTGGAAACTAGAAAGCAAGCTAATGTTTATATAAACTAGAAATGAACATTGAATTGGATTCCATGGACTAGCACGAGGAGACAACCAAGATCTTCCTTGGCTGGTCTGCTACTTGCACTAGTTTCTTGGAATGGCAGAAACTACCTAAAGTGAAGTCCCAGTATATTTCCACTAAATACAAGAAATTACATACCTGCGGTGCTATGGTCTAAGGTATAGAGATTGGTGCTGGTCCAGAAATACAACATTATAACCATAACCAAACACATCCAGAATCTGAACTTCAAGTAATGTATCTGGAGTCTGAACTCCAGTGGCACTAAGATATCCTCTTAGTAAAACATTGGTTCACTTTGTTTCCTTTGTATCCATAAAATGCAAGTAGTGCTGCATATCTTAATATAGACATTGGTTCAGCTAATGCTCTGCCAGACAGTACAGTTGATTAGCAACATCACAAAACATGTAGTGATGTCTGTAAGTATGTGTATCATTTAGGAGGTGTGGCGATGTATGTCTGTATGTGTATAATTTAGGTGTCCAAATGTTGTGATTCCATTCTTACCATGCATGCATGTCCAATTGTATATGAATGAATGCAGGATGAACGAGTAGTTTTCTTGACAAACAAAGCATTTAACATACTGAATTTGAACTAGCAACTGATATGACAACTCAAAACAAATGATTCTCCATAATGTCTGGTATGCTTTAATTCTAAATTGTATTTTGTAGTGAGTGAAAAATTATGTTCAAATCAACATAAACAGTCTCATAAACTATTGCCAGTGTTATATGTGATATGCATCTGTCAAAACTAAATTTATTTAGTGATGAGCCAGTTTCGAGTAGATTAAGAGAACAAAAACATGGGACAAGTTAGCCAGTTGATTAGCCAGATTCCAGTAGATTTAATAAGATATGGCACATATTAGAATGGGAAAAGTACAGCCACAGACAACAGCAAAACTACAGGACAACAGGAACTTCAAACAAAAGCAAAATATTAAATGAAGCATTATCAGTAATCTATTTTCGACCATAGACAAAAACATTAGGCTAATCAAGGGAATGATGATACCATCTCACTTCCATAATATTGTACTATATTCTGATGACGTAGCCGACTCAACATAGATATTTCCTGTTGAAATAAGACTACGATAAGAAACAGAATATCAAGCAAGAAAGTAAATAAACAACATAAATCACATGTAGCATCCATGTTGCAGCATAAACTGGGAAGGAAAAAAACACTCACTTGCCCCAATTGCTTCGCACTTTCTTTGACTTAGCATCATCCATGAAGAGGGTAACCTCCTTCATTGCACACATTTCACCACTCTCACTGGATTAAAATAAATAAAGAAAAGAAAAGTAAGTCATGAACAAAGAAGATGAAATAAAGCAATTAACAAAGAAAAAATTGAGACACTTCCTGAATGGCCATCTAAACCACTAAAAGGATTTAAGAAAATTATTTAAGGCAATATGGAAAGTAAAAAAGACATACAGATTTGTTTCGAATTCTAAATCCAGTTTAATAAGCAACTAGTCATATGCCAGGTGTTAATTTTGGACTGATAAATTTTGTTTCGCCATTTATTTTCAAACAGGATGATGCTTTTCCATATCTCTAAGTCATCTATGGCACCTTTTGCAAAGAGTTCTTCTCTTTAACTTGATCCTTTAATCCATTCGATCATTGCCACCACTTTGAGTAAAATGTCAAATAAAATCTTCTCTGAAAACTATAGCAGCAAACAGAACCATGTAAGAGTAGATTGGTAGATTTGAATTACATGCAGGTGAAATTACGTGTACCGCAGATTCTGTATTCCATGATGCAAAACTTTCCCCTATAACAGATCTCTTTTCTACTTTTCCTTCTCTAAATTTTATTTCTTTGCCTTTTCTGCTAAGCGCATTGGCTCTTTTTTATTTCCATAATTGTCATTCTGAATGCAATATCTTTTTATATATGAATGTGTGTAACTGCAAAGCAAGTATGGATGTAATAGTAGGTTATCATAAGATTTCACTAGGAGTTGTCTGATGATTGTTGCCAAAGGAACAATAATATTTTTACCAAGTATAATTATGTATGCTGAAGTATTAATAAAAAAGGCAGTGCTGCTTCCACCAAAAGAGTAAAATTAGACATGAAAATCCGAGATGAAAAATAAAAAATGATATATGCACCTGTTGAAACCAACATAGACATGTCCAAAAGTACCGCGCCCAATCAACTTTCCCTTCTTCCACCGTGATCCAGTTGTGGGATTCTCTGTCCTTCCAGGACTTCGAGGTATTGAGAGAGGAGTGTTTGATGTTGAGTTATTTGGGGGAAATGGAGAACCGGATATATTTATTGGTGGTAGTGGCAACCGGTGGCTTTGCTTCTTCCCTTCATCATGCCTACTTGTAGGTGATTCAGGAGCTGTCCCTCCTGCCCGTGGATGCAGTGGAGAGACAGTTCCACTATGTATCCTAGAGCTAGGACCAGGACTTGTCATTCTTGGGCTAGGTATTGGAGAACACTCAGGGCTACCCCTGCTGTGCTGCCAGAATAACTGCCCCAACATATCTCCTCCCATTGAATTGTGCCCAGAGGTCTGACCAGAGCCTGGACTGGAGCATTGTCCAGATCCAAGAAAAGTGACATCTGCAGTCTTTGCTGCCCAAAAAGCTGAGGTAGGAATCTGCTCAGGGCATACAATTCTCATAGGACTTCTAGAAGGGCTTGACATGGAACTATCTGGGGCACTCCCAAAAGCACCATGCAGAGGAACATGAATATTGGAATGGTAATTGTTTAGAACAGTCCGCTTGGGTGATGTTGAAAGAATTTGATGAGCTGGTTTTGTCGTCTCTCTTGAGCTCCTTCGACTAACTACATGAGACTGATCTTTATGTGCCACACTTCAAATAGACAACAATACAAAAAAAAAGGGATGAGGCGAAGCATTATTATGACATACTCAAATTGAAGATAAGCAGCACATCAAATAATTCCCATCAAACTACAAGGAAATTACCTGGGCTGGTTGTTTGCAGTAGCTCTGTTTCCATTTTCAAAATCATTTCCTACAGGGCTCTGAAGTTGAGAATCTGCTGGATCATCGCTGTCTATGGAGCAGTTACTAGAAAATGAAGCAGTAGCCAAATCTCCATCCACATCAGCAGGGTCAGGCCTTTTGGAATTGTTATTAGGTCTAGGAAGTGGTAAATGCTGCTGCGAACTGCCACGCTTTTCCAACATTTGCTTTGATGTACTGACTTCAGAGGAGGCACGTGTAATGCCTGACTGGAGACCAGGGAGAGGAAGTGGTTGGGCATGTGGCCTATCCGCAAAACTTTGACAACGTGATACTTGTGTAGAGGGTGATGTTGACCCCGATTCTGCTCTTGATTTGGACCCCTTCTCAGAGGTTATTTCACTATTACGTCTTCGCGTCCCTCCTGACTTGGCATTACCCTTTTGATCAGTTGGATTTATAAATCGATGAAATGTATTGATGAGATTCTCCCTTGTTGTCTTCTTCTTCACATCTTTAGAGGAAGACTTTCCCCACCATGACGGCATTTTAAAGATGGAAAGAACTCTTGCACGGTTATTTAATAATACTAATCATAACACAGAGCTTTAGAATCAACTGGACAAGAAATTCATGTTTCCATTAAAAGCAATAGCCTCTACCATCAATAGAAGCATTTACAAGAAAAAGGACTGACAAATGATGTAGCCCGCCAAACAATGGATTCTTGTCCAACAGAGACCACAATTGAAGGATCTTTCTTCCTTCACCTGAATGAAGTGGCATTGCTAGTAAGGTCACGGAATATTATTCATAAAGATCATTAAAAAATTTCTAGGCAGTCAAGAATAAGCTTTTACAATTGCCATAATCTTTTACAAATCTCAAATGTTTCCTTTAGATGAATGGATCAATATTGACTGCAGCACCATACTGGGACAACCTATGTTATTTGGTATTGGATCAACTCCATGTTTTGTATGCAAATATAACTTAAGAAGGTTAATATTAATAGGTTTCTTCACATAAAACTCCCTTTTATATATCCGTTTTATCTAAAGACCCCTCACGTACATATTTGTATATTAAGATCTTCTTTAGCTAAGAAATACCCCAATAGGACTCCAATTTGCTTGTATAAACCATAGAACAAAATACCATGCTTATCGTCGCTCAAGCCCTTTAAAGCACTGGGAAACAGCCCTCTTGTGCTTCTTGACCCTATAGTTGTCTGATTGGAGATTTTTGACACTGTCATTGGCAAAACTGAATCTTGATTCAACATAAGACACTAGCTAGAAGCTCAAAGCATCAGATGGTCAAGCGAGGGGAGGAATAGGAAGAAAGATGGTAAATATTCTACCATAATTATTGATACATTTATTTGGGGCCTATTGAACAAGTCCTTAGATATGGGAGTTCTTGATCAGCAATATGGTGAGGAGTCTTTATATGCAATTAATCAATAAAGGAAAGGGTTATATGAAAAAAATATATCACATAATAAGAGCAGTTCTGCCAGATTTTGCACATTAAACATTATAACATGATTGATGTAATATCTATGTCCTTTTTCCTTTATTTTCTGCATGTCTGAGTTTGCTTTCTGTTTTCTAATTAGAAAGATGATTGTCCCACCCAGGGCTGTCAAGGTAGCTAGGGCATCCCTATTCAATAGGGATCCAAACTGCCTACGCACCTAGGAAAACCATCTGGTGACTTAGGCAATGGTCTTTCAAAACAGCAAAATGCACAACAAATATCTAAAATAACTTCAACATCTTTTTCTTTCAAATTGTACATATAAATAACCAAATACATCATTAGAGGAAAACAGCAGTGATTTTCATGTCATTATTCAAACCCCATCACATGATTTCATCACATATTAATCAACCAAGTCAAATATAAGAATGATAAGTGATAACAAAAGCAAATTGTTGAAGGCTAAATGTAAAATTTGAAAAGCCTAAGGGAAAGAAACTAAACAAAAAGGATTTCAATAGGGAGGAAAATGGACAATAAACAGAAAAAAGAAAATAGAGAAGTCAAAAAAAAGAAAAGAAAATAGGCAAAGATAGGGTTGGAAAGGAGAAGAAAAGGAAGGATCTTTCAACAAGAAGGTGAAGAAAAGGGATAACATGAGAAGAGGAAGAAGAGAAACAAAAAGAGTACGCATATGGGGGGCAAAGAAACAAAAAACTTTAGGGAGCTCTTGACAATACTGGTCATTGTCTTTCTTTTTGTTTTATATTTTCTTTTGTTTATTTTCTTCTTCAAAATGTATCTTTTTTTTGAGAAGTCAAATTGTGACAATAGTATTGTATATTTAAGAAAGTTAAACTACTTCAGCTTTTCTTTTTTTCTTTTTATATTTATCTTCTAAAATATAATTCTACAATAATATAGTACGATATAAGTTTCTCAAGCATGCACTGCACATGGCTGTTTGCTGGTATGCATTAAACAAAATCCTGAACTGGAAGATGATTGCGGCATCACTGAATAAACTATGAAAATATTTAACTTTCTCTAAAAAATCCAATCATGGTTTTGTTCTATATGTTCATTTGAGTTGGAAAATGACTTATACCAATATTGCATATTTAATGGTTTATGGATGCATCTGAATTAAATTGCTTTTTGAGAATCTCAAGATACTGATCTACATCGAAACATTCCTTTCTGTCATTTTCCACTCAATATCAAACTAATTAGGAATTGTCACAACAACATTTATTATAAAACACTTACAATAATCAGGCTTCACTGGTTAGCTTTCAGCCCAAAGCTCTAAATAGATTTTATAGATGTCATACTGCTACAATATGTTACCTTGGTCACATATTCCAAATGATAAGATCTTATTTAATGGCACAAAAGAGTGGAGGTGAGGCATAAGGCAATGGAGTAATTTAGAATGAATATAAGTCAAGTGATGAGTTGATCTGGCAAAGTCAACAAGAAACTTACCAAATAGTGTTAAAACCGCTTGGTTCAATCATACAAGGGAATGACATGTCAAGAACATCCCATAGAGGAACTAAAGAGAGGTACAGTTGATACGTGCCGCATTAATTTTGTGTGATTGTCTTACAATGATCAAGATATAAAGTACAACTTTATATGACAATTATATGGATCATGCATATGTGTAACAAAGAGATTGCATGATGACAAGACGTCACCTAAGAGAAGAGGAATTTAAAGCGGAATGCGGCAAAGCAAGGAAGGATGAGTTAAAAAAGGAAAATCTAAGGAAGAATAGAAGAAGCAGTAAAAGAGGATCAAGTTGACTAACAAATAAGATGTCCTAGCTAAGTATGGGCCAAAGATTCCCCTAGTAAGTAGAGACTTTCCTTGATAGTGATCTGAAACCACGCAATTAAAAGGAAAGCATTCAGAAACGGCCAACACCTCAGCCACAATGTGCAAAGCATATAAAATGAGAACAAGTTGATATTCATTAATCATTACACATGACAGGTAGTTTGTAGAAAATAAAATTTTATAGATCATGATTGGATAAGTACTGTCTCGTTGGTGTCACAATACAATTTTACCCAAGACTTTTAATCCCATGGGAGGGGACTGTTTCAAAATTTTCATGGAACAGGATGTGCTATTGTCCCATCCTATCCCAACACTTGAGACAAGGGATATGCACTAATTAAGATGCTGGGGCAATGGCAAGACAGTCTTGTCCCAACATTTGGACGGAAAGCCATTCTGGCATCTGGGATTTGAAACCAGGATTTTACTTTGATAGGTTATCACAATCACAGATAATTGCATCAATAAATCAAATCATCAGTCACAAGACCAGTGTGCAGTTTTGGGCTTGAAGCCTTGATGAAGTCTAAGGGTGCCAATGTACCACTCCATGAAGGATTAAGAGCCTGATAAGGGGCCTGACAACTAAAATCCTAAGAAAAGGAGAATGCTGCTGTCCTCAAATTGACAGCATGGGGCAAGTGTGCATGCTTACACTTGCAAAACAAAAGGACCCTTCAGTTAGTCTTCCAACCAATGGTCCTCCTCTATTATAAATTCTTTTCTCTGGATTTTTTTTTTTGGCTGTTCTAATTGAGTTTGCACATGCCCTTAAAACAAAGGAACAGCCACGTTCCCCTATATTCAGTTCTAGCTTATCAGCTGAAAAGAATTAAGTTGCCCACGTATTGGAATAGGGGAACTTTAATAACCCTGACGCTTGTAAAACTACACTAAGATGTAAAAAAATAAATTCACTCCAGAGATAAAAATGAAACATATAATTGTCACGTAATTACGAAAAGGAAACATCACTCAAGGATTTCACTACTTCTCTCCTGCATCCACTTTCATTACTTCCGTCCTAAATCCACTGGCTGACACAATCACAAAAAAAAAAACACCAAACAAACAACAAACTCATCTGCCCACACACCTTCATCATGTTCATTCCTTCACCATTCCACAAAATAAATGGAAACATTCCAGCTATTTCAGCGTCTCACCAACCATCCCTGATTTTCTAACAGTACGAAGTGATACCACCCTGAAATCAAAATTAAACGACAAAAAAGATTCATTCCAATAAAAAGCCCAATTGACCAACTCGCAACCAAAAAAAAACTTTAATGCCCGATCTCATCCTTCTCTCCAGTGCAGATCTAAAACCGTAACAATCCACTGAAACGATCAAAAAGAAACTAAACCGAAACTTTCACTAAAAAAATCAACAAAAGTACCAATTCCTCTTACTTATCCAAGCAAAGCCATCCGAACACCTGAAGCGAGCAAACTCTCACGAGCTCCTCCAGCAATCTACAGATCAGCGCCTCGCAAAATCCAGCAATTACAGTCCAATTGAAGAAGCAAGGACGACCAACGGCATGCCGGGAACGAGCACTGCCCCTCCTCCCCTCGTCCTTACTCTATATGGGCCCGGCGCTCGGCGCTCGATCCACAACATAGATCGAGCTCACTCCAGCCAATGGAGCGGCCAGAACCCTAGAAACCCAAGAAGAGAAGAAGAAGCCAAGAGGAGGAGCCGAGAAGAGGAGATTCCAAGAATCGGAAGGCGCGACCAGGCATTGAGAGAGTGAGAGAGTGAGAGAGCGGAAACGGAGAGCGGAGAGAGTGGAGGAAAAAGAGGAGAAAAGGGTTTGCTTCGAACAACGAAGAGAGAGAAGAGGAGTAGGTTTCGCTGCAGCGTTGTAAGAAATGGATGTGTCCTAAGCCAGCCAAAAAAAAAAAAAATCTAATAAATTGCCATATTTTTCTATCCTTGAGCATGCTTCGAGACCAAAAACAAGACATAATTCTTACGTGGCCTTTTTTATTTGGCTCATATTTTGTAGGACCCACACCATATTTGTGAGTTGTTACTTGTGGGTCTACTTTCAGGTGCGATGAAATGAAGGTTTGGAATTTGATGAATAGTAAGTATTAATGCGGGAATAATTGTTTGGTTTTAGCGCTTAATCCAAGCGCTGTGGCGTACGCAATAGCGTTTTAAAATGATTTTGAGGTGGGACTGCGCGGTTTAGTTTATTCGGGCGGTCTGGTTTGCTGCCGTGCTCCGGTCCGGCTTTTTTTTTTTTTTAACTAAAATATGAAATATTCTAAATAGAACCGACATACGATTTTTATTTCTTGAGAACCCCTCTCTTAGGATTTATCAAAATCAACTTTGACGGAGCATGCATGGTAGAGTTGCTGGTTCGGCTTTCATCATTCGTGGGCCACTGGAGAATTGTTGGTTGCTTAAGGTTTTGGTTCTCTTGACTCCTCTGTCCCGATGACTGAGCTCTACGCTGCCTGGACGGGTATTTCTTATACTGCTCGGATTCTTCACGCTCGTAGGATCATGGTTGAGGGTGATTCTATGACGGTTATCTATTGGTTGAAAACGAGCATTGCGGTATTGGTACTGCTAACCCGATCCTCAAGGATATTTGGTCTATGCTTCGGGAGGTTGGATCTGTTCAGATTCATCATATATTTCGTGAAGCCAATTCGGCGGCGGACTGGATAGCTTCTTTTGTGACTCAGTATACTGGATCTTGGTTATGGACACTGGGCGTCCCCTGTCCTATTTTCTGCAGCAAATTTTATCCTCTGATGTATCTGGGCTGATTCGTACTAGACTTGTGTGATCGTCCGTTTATACCAAAAAAAAATAGAAATCAACATTCTTTATAAATTAATTTTAAAAATACTATATATTAAATATTAATATATAGTATATATAATATAATATCATAAAATATCTTATTATATAATATATATCAATATATAATATAGTAATATATTAGATAATAATTTAATATGCAAGAAGGTCATAAGCATTAATAATTTAAATTTTATTTTAATATAAATATATAATGTTTCAAATATTAAATATTATATTAATATTAATGTTAATATTAATATAATATTTTTATTATATATTTAATATTAAATTTAAATATTACGTCAAATATTTATATAAAAGCGAAGAACATAGTTTAAAATTATCAACCTTCGATAACCTTAGATATCCACTTTTTAAAAAAAATTGGATTAATATGATCTACGATAATCTTAAATTACCATGAATTAAACATTATCATTCATATTACCTTGTCTAATTGCTAAACATAGTAATCTACGTGCTAATTTTAGATTACTAAAATAGATTACCATAAACCAAACCCCCTGAGCGATAGAAACTTAATATATCTCCAAAAATTATTAGAGTTAATAAAGTTAATAAGCTAAATGAAGTTTGAACATAGGTTTGATAGATGCAAATCATTTGATTTTACTACATTATACTAGAATAGATAGTGGTTAATTAAGCATCTGCGTTGATATGTGGTGCTTCACAAATCTATTGGGTGGCCATCTTTCATCGTTAAACTTGGATTATCAAAAAGTTACCCTCTATCGCAATGTGATTCCAATAATGATGTCTTAGAACCCTTTTGAAAGCATTGGGTTTGCTGAATTGCCACTTGAGCCATGTTTTAGGGAACTGAGCAGCTCAAAACTAATATATATCCATTGTATTCTCTATCATAAGAAGGGAAGAAATTAGGATTTAGGAATTAGTGTCAAAATTAGGATTTAGGAATTAGTTTATTTCTCTTGAGAGTTACCCTCTATTAAGCAGCCCCTCTTTCAGGTTGGAGCGGATAAGAATGGGTTTAAGATTGCGTTTGGTAGCCGATAATTAGAAGTAGTTCATAAGATAACTATGTTTGGTATGTATTTTGAATGACAATCTATCTTGTAATGGTAATCTGAATTATCATTTCTAGATCACCTTAGAAAGCGGTAGTTATCCATATTATTAGAGATGCAGTAATCTGATAAATTATTTTTTTAACAAAATAGTTCTTTCTTTGTTTGTCGCTCATCCTCCTACATGTCGAAGGTTCTAAGCCACACCCTGTTTCGCGCAGACGTCTCTAGACATCATGAAACTTCTTTCGATCGGTGACCTCCGACATTTTTATCAGCCGCTTCGAATATCATTTATAAATATAAATTTTTTAAACATTATTATTTATAAATATAATTTTTTAAATCAAATATATAATAATATATAAATTTTTAATAAATTTAATTTAGGAGTATTTTAAAATTTTAATGTTATTTGATTGATAATTTGTTCATTATCTGTGTATACCAAACATAATAATCAGCATTATTGATAATCTATCAAGTAGTAATTTATTTTGTAGGCAATCACATTACCATTCAGGATTACTCGGCTATGCAGCAAACGTAACTTAAAGAGTATAGAAAATCCCTTTCATCCTCTTGAGAACCTATGTATTCTAGAAGACCATAATGAATGAATCACGCCAATTCCAAAATTTAAGCCTTATTCGCGTCTAAGGCCATATTTCTCACCATCTCCAAATTAATGCTCTCTAAAGCTTTATTTGGGGGAATCTAATCAAACAAATTATACATTTGACTTTTGTACGATGAAAATTTTCTATTATGTGCCAAGAATTATCTTTTGATGTACTAGAGCTTCCAGTATGCCTTAGTGAGGTTGTAATATAAAAATATTGTTCTTTTGAAGTGTGATTCTCTTGTTATTGTAATCTTAAAAAAAAAAGGTGTCTCTTGATTTTGTTAATTTAGGGCAATAGTTTTTATGATAATGTGATCCAAGAGAGTGGTTCAATTATTATAATCTAGGAAAATTGTTCTCTTAATGTTGTGATTCTTGACTTGGTGAAGAAATAAAAAAAACAAATTTAATGATCCTATTAATTTTTAGAGACAGTAAATACTTGGTTTATTTTCAGGCAAAAACCTTGGCACCTTGTGTTTTGAGTTTTTATTATTATTATTTTATAAAAAGGAAAAGAGGTGCTTTCATATGCTTATACAATTTTTTGCATTTGCTAATGGCTTTTATTATATGCATTAGTTTAACCTAAAATATAGTTTCTTCTAAAATTTATTTAACCTTCCTTTCTCTAAATGAATACTAAACTAGCATTCATTAGAGAAAGCATAAGTAAGCTATTATTGGAATAAATCCATATTAGTGGAAGATATAGTAATCAAAAGATAAAAATTTAACTAGTACATCCTTCTAAATGTGCAATTTACATACAAGCAATAAATTAATGTGGTATTAGAGCTAAGTTTGCTCGAGAAATATGCATTAAAATCCATCAAACTAAGAAATAGAGGTTAAAATTTTGTCATAAAATGAATTTTCAATCAATATATGTCACACCCCAAACCCGCTATGGTGGCCTAGGGGTGGCAACCCGCTGTATGCCCAACATACAAGACGTTCTGTAGCAATCCAATTTATACAAAGAAGGATAATACTTCTATGTCATTCAAAGTCAATAACCTTAATACAAGTCATAATTATAAGTTTTGAGCTACATGCCCATTATATAAATTAATGGTGTTATAACAAAATGTTGGATTTAGATGACTTTGAAAGAATCTCCAACTACCCATATCTTCTTCCTCGGTTTTGTGGCTCTAAAAAATATTGTGAGATTTAAATAAGCTCACACTCAGTAAGTAAACCTACTGTAATATAATATAGCTAGTTCAAGCTTTTAGCAAATCAGATTTTCATATAAAAACACATAAGCTTCCATATTTCAAATACATTCCGTCATGTTATCAAATCATGAATATCATATGCTTAAAATAATTTTAGAAGCTATTGCCATATAGCATTTCAAAATATAATTTTAAATCAAACCACTGTACTACTGTAAATAGCATGTAAAATTCTATTTTATACCAATGTTCCATAGTCATACACTACGTCCATGTAAACAGAACATCTTAAAGGTGTATCCTCCATATATATTCCTTATGGACGAAGGGTCCTGGTATCAACAAAACACCCTTGGGTGTGTCCCCCATATATGTAGCTCCTATAGGGGTGGGTTCTAGAGTCGTGTAACAGAATACCCCTCGAATGTATCCCTCATATATATTGCCCCTGTGAAGATGGGTTCCAGCGTCAACAGAACATCCCTCGAGTGTGTCCCTCATATATGTAGCCCTTGTGAGGTGGGTTCTGAAGTCGTATAGAATATCATGTCATATTATAGTGGACCGTGACGACACATAATAGCATATCCACAAAATCATTTTCATGCCATATTTGCATGCTAACATGCATTTTTGCAAAATGCAATCCACATACTTTTCACAGTTACAGTGGTTTAAACATATCAAATACACATGTATATTTATAAAATTTTTGGCATTAAATACCACGTCAATTGATCAGTTGCACGTATAGGTACCAAATCATTTGCAAAATATAAAAATTATAAAGACGATCATGGCCAATGATCACTTGCATACAATGGTACCAAATCCATTTTTCATTTTTCAAATATACTTTAATAATTTATAAAATCATGATAAATGACTTACTTACTCATAAAAATCATGATAAATGACTTACTCATGAAAATCATGATAAATGACTTACTCATAAAAATCATGATAAATGACTTACTCATAAAAATCATGATAAATGACTTACTTATACATAAAAATCATGATAAATGACTTACTTATCTCTTAGCACTAATCCAAAAGTGTAAATTAGCTATTTGGGCAACTGGATACCTACAATATTATTTTTTTAATTTTTAATCTTTAAAATCAGCATATCAAAATAACTTCTAAACTCTGCCCAGTTCAATCCTGGGACCAACTTGGGGTTTGAATATCTCCAAATATATAAGCCCAAATGAGAAAATAAAAATATCTCAAGAAACTAGGATCAACATGGATCCAAACCCCATCCTTCTTTTGTTGGACCTGGCCCGATTTGGAGCCAAAAGAGCTAACTGGGCTGTACCGAACCTGAGCCCAGCCCTTTCCTTTTTCTCTCTCTCTCCCTCTGTTTTCTCTCTATCTCTCTCCTGGTTCGGGGAAGGAAGAAGGGAATGGCCGCTGGCCATTCCCTCAGCCAAGGCTTGGCCCCCCAGCGATCGGCCCAGTGTCGGCCGTCGCCGACGGCCTTCTCCTCCCTTTCCCCCTCTTTCTTTCTTCTCTCTCCCTCTCATTTCCTTTGGTTGGGGCTTACTAGCATGAACTGATGGCAAAGGATGAAGGAGGTGGGGAGGGCTCCTCCCCCCCATTTATAGTGGCGAGGGGAGGGCTGGCCCTCCCCTATGCTCGTGTGAAGAGGGGAGCCGATGCGCCCCCCTTCTTTGATCGACAGAAGCTGGCATACCACCTGCGTTTTACATGCGGGTGGCACCGCAGGGGAAACAGGGTTTCACAATATTATTATAAAATAAAGAATATTATCTTTTTTGAAGAGATTTTTTAATAATAAGATATCTTATAAAGCAAATAATAAAATTTTAAATAAATCGATTGACCTATTTTAAATGAATTCAAATGACTATGACTTTAAGATTGCTCCCAAAAAGAGCACTAGACTTAGAAGAGAGAAATTTAGGAGATGATTTTGTATTATTCCTATTAGATGATGATATCCTAACATATTTAGTGATACTATGATATCAAAAATAGCTCTCCATTAACAATATAATAAGATACAAATCGTAGTTTAATAATATATGGGCATTAATAAATTTGCTACCTTACAGTAGAATAATATGATGCAAATAGTTGTTTAAAAATAAATTAAAAAATATTTCATTAAAAAATATAAAGCTAGACTAATGGTTGAGGTCTATGGTAAAAAATTAAAATAGATTATATTTTGATTTAGATATTCTTCTAAATAGCATTGCTACTTTTCACTTGCTTGAAGCATGATATATATTTCAAATTAGATCAAGTCTATCAAATAGATAGAAAGACCTTTTTTTGTTCCTTAATGATGAATTTGAGGATATAATATAGATGGCTTAACTAGATTAATATATGGAGTACTAAGTTAAGAAAGAATGATATATAAATTTATAAAATATTTATTTAGTTTGAAACATACTCCAAAACAATATTAATGTATAGGTGGACCTAACTTTGATACTAAATTTAATACAGGTAAGTGAAAGAGGGATAATTACTGGTTTCACATGAGGGTCTTTGTTTTGGCATCTTTAATCAATTAAGGGATTTGTAACCTCGCATCACTCAAATAAGGAGTTATTTCAAGTTAGGAAAAAAGAAAAACTGTCACAAATTTATTATCACTTTATTGAATCAATAGGGTACACTAGAGGCTTATTTATAAAACAAAACTAGTTTAAACTAGTTTAAAAACATTAAATAGAATCAAAATACTTAATAAGATTAAAATCAAAATACTATTAAAAATAAAAAATTAGAATCATAAATTGGTTCAACTTTGACAAAATTAAGACTCCTAAAGAGAATAAAATATAAGCTTTAAAGAGATGCTTATAGAAGTTTTTTTCTTGGTCAAAACTTTTTATTTTTGCTTTTCTAGGCTACATCATTGGAAATATTGCTTTCCTTACATTGCTTTCTAATCTTTAATATGGCTAGCTTGAAAAGGTTGCCACTGCTGCTGAGTTAT
Organism: Calamus simplicifolius; assembly: GCA_900491605.1. Lineage (NCBI taxonomy): Eukaryota > Viridiplantae > Streptophyta > Magnoliopsida > Arecales > Arecaceae > Calamus > Calamus simplicifolius. The sequence goes on from UESW01005110.1 coordinate 415,540, forward strand.
TGGATATTGCTATTTCTCTTGGACGTGAATATTTCCACATCACCAGACTCTAACTTTCACTCTAAACTTAAAAAATTATATGAATTGTTGTATAATATTAGACTACAAAAGTACCAAAGTCACCTTAATCTAGCAGTGGAGTAATTTCAAAGTTTATTCAATTATCTCTTTTGACCAATTCAACCCGATTGGTTGTACCATTTAGGTCTCTATAACATGAAAAGCTCTAGTTCCTTAAAATATCAGAATAATTGTTTGGTTGATGGCAAAGATTAAGCTGCATATATTTGAAGCCTTGAAGAAGAAGAGATGGAATTTAACAAAAGAGGCTTGTTTTGTAACAATCATTTGTAAACAATTAATATTTTTTCTTAATATAAAATTTAAAAGGTATTTGGATGGTATCCATACATGCTTTTAACATCAACTTGCCATCGGCCTCAATCAAACATTTATGGTTTAGCTAGAAACCACTTAAAATTTGATAGTGTGAGATATTTGGCTTCAATGAACAAGGATAGTGGAATAGGTCTTACAAGGAGAATGAAAGATAAGAGTAAAAAAGTGCAGTAATAGAGCACAATTACTATAGATGATATTTACCTAGTTCTATGAATGGAGCATTTATTAAATAATGGGAATAAGAATACTTTCCTTTGTATCATGATATGCTGTACTAGCACGTATCACCTCATATTAGGCATACAATATCATACCAATAACGAATTGAGACTCAGGTATGTAGCAAGTCTCAATATGTTGAATTGATCAAGACATTGGGCATATTAACATTGTACCAATATGGTTTCGGTACAAAATCCAATATCGAAATAGCAAACCTTGCTTTATGCGCTTGAACAAAATAGTCTTTTACCATATTGTCATCTTGTATTTTGATTCCTTTCATTCATATATTCATTATCTTAACGATAATAAAGATAGAGTGGACTTACCTTTCTTTCATAAGAAAAAATAATTATGATGCCATGTTACTAGTGAATCTATTCATTCCAAATACTCGTAACCTATAAAGTCTAATACAATAAAATAAATTCATTTTTTTATCCCCATGACATACCATACTCTATTTAGAATATAAATCTCTTTATTTATCAAATATCTTTATTATATCTAAAACACTTATCTCAAGGGTTGGATAGTCAACTAATTAAAGAGTACTCTCTTTGCCTTAAATAAATCAATATCCAATCTTTAACTTGATCATATTGGTAAAACATTTCTTGATATATTATATGTGTAGGATGATATACCAAATCCCAAAATGATTAAATTGCAAAATTGATATTTTGATATATTAGATTGTAAAATTATAGGATGACTTAGATGGTTTGAATATGTATAGTTATAGAGATGCACTTGTATAGAAGAGTGACTTGATATATGTACAGAAAAAAAGGCAAAAATAGACTAAAAATTACACGAGAAGAAAAGATAAAGAAAGATTTAAAATTTTTATATCTTACAAAAAGTATGACTTAGAATAGAATTGAATGAAGAAAAAATTTATATAGTTGATCTCAACTAATTTAAATTAAGGTTTTATTGTTGTTGTTATTATTGTATATTTAATATATTTTATTATATTTTGTTTGAATCGATCTATAGTTTTAGAGGTAGAATGCATTATATGTTTGTTCATATTGAACAATAAGGGTTGAAGAAGGGCAATTATTGTTTCTAAAACCAACATTTTTTAGACCAAAGAATTAGACCGAAAAAGAGGTGAGATCTCCATTCTAGCTATAGGAGAAATATTAAATTTTGACCTAATTGCACAATTGGCTAATATTTCAATGAGGCTTAAAGGAAAGAGACATGGGCATTCATTCTTTAGTAAAAGGGCTACTAGTTCGGGGGTGGGGTATGGTGTTAAAGGTTCTTTTAACTTGCAAAGAGTTTTTCTCTTATGTAATTATTCGTTGTTAAATTTCACCAATACAACCTCCTACAACTCTTATTATTAAGATATCATTTTTTTTCAAGAACCTTTTTTAGTAAAAGGTCACATAAATAGTCAATTTGAGCTGTCTTCTTTTCTTATGGTACTAAGTACACTAGTGATGTGTGTTGCATGATTTCACTATATTTTTTGCACTTGACTGATTAGATAGTTGACTAAAAATAGCTTGCATTTGCTCAGTCAGTAGATGAGCGGTGTGCTTATCTTTTGTAACAACATTATAAAGATAATATGTCTACTAGATCGGTGGCTATATGATAACCTTCTAAAGAAAGCGACGTTTTTGTATACATGCTATGGTTTCAATTCTCTTATGAGGAGGTAATGAGTTTCGCATACTCTAAGCTCAACCCATGTGTGGTTAGAAGGATTGGTCATAAATCTGGTTCTACCCATCTTATCCTACTACCTATAGAGTGAAAAGAGGAAAAACGAGCTGTCAATCCTAACAGTAGTATGCGTTGAAGCAAAAGCTAAGTTCCAAAACTTATTTCTAAGATGCAAATTGAACTTTATCATATTATGTCAGTCAAATTTTTTCTTTAGCTTGAACAATTGGGTAAATTAATTTATCATTTTATTTTATTTCTTGATAGTGCAATTGATTTAAGAAGCTTAAAAACTATGAAATGAATATTCTAACTTAAAAAAAAAATTTATATACACCAAATAAATATAAGCATATAAATCATTACTAGACTATCTATATTAATATGCTAGTTCAATTTTGGCCTAACTTTGGCAAGAGAGCTCATCTCTTCTACTTTTAGGACTATGCACATGACTAATATAGATAGTTCCAGTCTTCTAATCAAATTAAAGGTTTTTTCTTTTTATTATTTATGTTATTAATAAACATACTCTCACTTTTACGATATAAACTTTTATGGCTTCTTGTTTTAAAGAAAAAACTCTTATTAAAGGGACCATGTTTATCAATGTTAGAAGTAGTTAGAGGGAGTGGAAATTACCCCTCATAAAGCTTTGTTGATTGAAATAAAAGTCTAGGTTTAACATAAAAATTGCAAGAATAAGAATTGATGGTTCCATAATACTCAGCACTATAAATGGGCTCAAGGTATAGCCGAGGGACCATCAGGCAAGTTGGATTCAATTTGGGATTTAGGTAATAATTTAGAGGTTTAGCTTAGCCATAAATGTAAAGGTTAAGGACCTACTATATTTTAAGTTCGATTCAATTAACCTTTGCTTGACCCAAAGACCAACTCATAAAAGGATGTTACATATGTATAATACGTACTTATTTTCGTGATGTATGAACCTTTCATTCATTGTAATAGAAAAGTGAAATCATATACTCATTAAATAAAAATATTAGTTAAGATAATTTTCTCTACCTTTAAGTATTATTATAGTGTATTGGTTGCTCCATAACTTTATTAGACTCTTTTCATGTCCAACCTTTGAAATAATGGTTAACCATCTTTTGAGAAGCTTTGGCACAATAGCCACATGCCTTTGGGTGGTATTAAATACTTTCTTGTTATGATGCCTTACAAGTACACTAACCTTTTGTTATAGTATTACCTATTAAATATTATGGTTGTTTCATTTTGGAGGTTATCATCTATTTGAATATGCTAAATTTAAAAAGTTATGATTGTTAATACTTTCTTGAATCTCAAACCTTATTTGTCTTTCATAGGTGGTCTATATTTTTTGATGCAAAATATTAGGTCCTTATATCAATTTAATGTAAGCAAGGGATCTTATAAGATTGTTATCTTACACAAGATCAAATAATTTTATAAAAAAGATTAAATATTAATCTCATGCCAATTTCTTAATGATCTTTAGTCTTGTACCTTTGATGACCCTAGAATGTACTTAGAACTTCTAGTCTATCGCTAGTCGTCTCTCACTTGATCATAGTTTCATACCATGACAACAATGAATCATTACAAACTAAGAATTAAAAAAGATTTTATATTAATATAATAAGTACCTAAAAAGAGAATATTAGTTTCTAATTGGATTCTATTCTAATTCATCTAACATAAGTTTCTAAAAGAATAAATATAAAAACTTCAACAAAAATAAAGGAAACATCAGCCTTTAAATCATGGATCATAAAACATCATTTTCATGATTTTCTAGAAATTTGCTAGCATCGATCCATTCTCGATAAATCAATAATAACTTTCTTCTCCAACCTCTATTTTAAATGATTCAAATATATTTCAAATCTAACTTAATAGTGAATATAACAAAAGTGAATTAATATACAAAAAATAATTATGTTGATGCTGATGATGCTTTCTTTTGTCCTAATATTGCGCATTGGATTATCTTAATGCATTTGGAGATGAACTCTAAATTACCAATGTTTTAAACTTTGACAACTTTCTTTATATGGGTTGCTCTTGTGACACTTCTTACTAAGATTTGAACTTTTATGTAGATAATTGAAAATCATGAGAATTCTCAACTACATCATTATCCTTTCCAAATAGCTTGTTCTTTCTTTAATAATGAACTTGAAAAGTATTTTCTTTACCATTGCTTATGACTCTTTTTCCTCTAATATTGATGGCTTTGGCGGCATTAACTTAGATTTATTTTCTTTTAATAGAGATAAAATTTAATAGAATGTAGAAGATCAAGCACTCTAGTACAATTCTCACCAAATATGAGATGGAATTCAAGCATGGTTTGGGTGGATAAAAGTTTAATAATTGACTACTTACAAAATTTTCATCCTAATCAAGATATCCATTAATTTTGAGATCAACGAACCTTCCTTCCTCCTTCCAATATAGTATTGATAAAAAATTAGCCCTTCGAAGTCTTGCATTACATAAATGGATAAATTTGAGATATAAGTTGATATGATCTAAAATATCAATGATATCTTCTCACCATTTTAATTACTTCTTTAAATATATTTATAACTAATAATGCTCAAATCAATACGTTAATATATTTGCTAATATTGGATTTGCCATGTTAACTGAGATTTAAATTTCTTGATTCTGAAAAACTAGTTAAGATACAAAAAAAAAAAAAAAGTTCCTTCAAACTTTACCTCTCTTCCATGTTGGTCAAAACAAATAAACTCAACTCAGCTCATCTAAGCCTTTTTCCAACTAGATGGGATCGGCTATATGAATTTGCTTTCTTTACTCTGCTTTATTCAGGATCCTAGTCATTCTCATAGTTTGATTTAGTAGATTCATGTTTTAGAAAATCTGATAAAGTTTACGCTGATTATCAGCTACCTAACGCAATCCTCCTCCTTTATTCGAACTTGAGACCGACCTTAAAGATCTAAAGAAGTTTTACGCTGATCGAGACAAATGAAGATCTCAATTCATCTTTGTCATAGTCATCTCCCAAGATAACTAGGATATTAATTTTTCAGAACTGGCTAAGCTAGAACCCCCTTTCTTGAAGTCATGACCCTCTTCAAGACTATGCTGCCAATTGTTGCAGTCTTCCTCAATGTATTTTACCATCGGCTCAAGCTCTATTTTTTCCCTCCTCTTATGAGCGAGTGAGCAATTCTCTCACGTCCTCCTCCTATTCGCTACTCTAGTCCATGTTTTTTCCTTTCATTCTTTTACTGAGTAACTCTACAATTGTGGTCCGCATAAGGTTAATCTCAACCAGAAACCCTCTAAAATTTGGATGCCTGGCAGACATTTATTGGCTTTCATTTGAAGATGGTTTGCTTTAAATGAAAGAGGAATCTCATCTAGATATGCTTTGGCATACTCTTGGACCCCAAATGCCTATAATGTCCATCTCTATACTTTCTAGAATATAATTTTAAGTGTATATTTTGCTAGTGACATGCATTCATTCTCTTACCTTCCAGTCAGGTCAGTTTAGGTTGTGAGCCAATTTAGGCCGGGATTCAGCCCTAACAAGACATTGGAGGCTAGGCTCGGTCTGAAGCCCAAAATAATGTATTTGAACTGGGCTCAAGTATGTTAGACATGGGATCCAAGCACCCCAGTGCATGTGAGCCTTTCCATCTATCAGGCAGGATCGCCATTGTTGGCTAACTAAACCCTTCTTTCTTAAATCAAAAGTCTTACTGTATCGCTCTTCGGTTAGTAAATGCATGCACATCAATCGTAGCATGTTTACTGCATCGAAGAACTAGCAAATCTTTTTCTTCTCAAACTTGCTCTCCCTGTTCTTGTTCCCAAAAATTTTCCTCTCATCAATTTTGTTTGTTAAGCTTTATTTTCAGTGGCCATCCTGTGTCTTCTGCGCACATCCTGATTGATGCACTAAAGACATATACCACATAGGTCTTTAGAAACTTGCCTCCCTAATGGTGCCATGATCAACCAAAATTTGTTTGATGAGATTCTCTCAACTAAATTTTTTTAAGGTTAATTTCAGTGAATCAGTTCATTAAGAGACTGCTGATGCTGGGGTTATCGTTTAAAACTACCAAGGATCTTTTAGTCTTATCAATTCCTTTTGACTACATTGTTGGTTTTATTTATTTATTTTTTTAATACTGAAACATATGCTGTTTGATATGGTACGATGAAAGTTAAATGAGTAGCCTAAAGTTTTGATTGTTTTTTGAAAAAATTCTTCAAAAGTGGTAGCTTGGAGTCAAAGAAGTACGAACGCCTTGCATCCTTGTCCAAGAGACTTTCTGTCTACTGTGTAAACAGAAGTTAGCCCTACTGTGTAAACAGAAGTTAGCCACAGAGCAAATTTTTTAAAGCAAACTTTATTATCAAGCATAAGAATCACGGTTGGTAATTGCCATCTGAGTTGAATCGTTTTTTTTTTCTTTTTTATTTTACAGACGAGTGGTCACACCATTTTAGCGTAAATTAAATTTATTTGAATACAATTGGATAAGGACCTTTCTGCTTTCAGTTTCAAAAAATCGAAATGATAAGTCATTTAGGCGGCAATCTAGTAAGTCGCTGAGTTGGCTTTCTTGTAGACATGCCAAATTTGGACACTATAAGCAACATGAATAGTAGATCGATATCGCAGATCAAGAAAATAATTGGTAGATGGTCGCATGATTTCTGTTGAAGCCATCGAATTACAGTAAAAAAATCCTTCTCAATAAAAAGATCGGAACGCCAAAGATACGAATGGCATAGAAAATGTCAGTTCATGCAACATAAAGCTTCGCAAGAGAAACAGACGAGTCAAGAAGGCTGAATCCCTCTGCCGCCAACATAACTCCATTAGATCGATGAATAATGAAAGTCGAACCTGTAAATCTGCTCCGAACACTCTTATCAAAGTTGACTTTTACAAACTCTGAAGGTGAAGGCTCTCAGAGATGAAAATCGTATGCCGATGCGCTGCCAAGATAGTAGGAAAGCTTTAAAGACTAAAACTATTAGAATCAAAAGCTGTATGATAAAATTTGTTCTCAATAGATAAAGACATAGCTGTTCTGGTCATCATGTAGGGAGGTATAATATTGTAAGCAAAAATAAGCAGGTTTCATAGGGAAGTATCATGCTGTAAGTGAAAATAAGCAGGTCCCAAAATAATCCGATATGATAAGTTGAGTAGCCCAGTAGCGCCTTGTTGAGTTTTTTTGGGACACTAATCTTCTTCATTGGTTTTTTTTTGGGACACTAATATCCTTTATTATTGTTACAAGAGAGGAGAAAAAAAAACAAAAGAAAAGAAAAAAAAAAGGAAAAGAGGGAGGAGGATGGATGCGCCAAATGTTGGAAGAGGAGAAGATATTTTCTTTTGGGTAAATTTTTGGATTCTTTCTATTTTTTCATGCTGAAACGTGAAAGGATACATGGCCTTTTATAATTACAAAATGACTCTTGGTCTTCCACATACTTAATTCAGAATAACAACTTCCTATGCAATTAAATAACAGCAATTTCCTATTCAATTAAATAACAGCAATTTCCTATGCAGTAATTAAATAATATCAACTTCCTATGCAGCAATTTCCAATAATCAAGTTTAGTTTCCAACACCCCCCTTTAAACTTGATTCTTCATGACTCCAAGCATGCTTCTCAACTTCTTGAACTCTTCTTCCTTAAGGGCTTTGTGAAGATATCAGCTACCTGATCTTTTGTTGAAATATGGAGAAGTTGTACTTCTTGATTTTTGATACAATCTCGAATGAAGTGAAATCTTGTATCATATGCTTACTTCGATCATGGAAGACTGGATTTTTGCAAGTTGTATAGCAGATTTATTATCAACAAAAAGGTTGGTTGGCTCTTCATGTGAAATCTTCATTTCTTGTAGTAGTCTTTGAAGCCAAAGTGCATGACAAACACAATTTGCTGCAACAACATACTCTGCTTCACATGATGAAAGTGTAACAATTTGTTGTTTCTTTGAAGACCATGTAAATGCTCCACTTCCAATATAAAAGGCAAATCCACTCGTACTTTTTCTATCAATATCTCCTGCCCAATTGCTATCACAAAAACCAACTAATTTTATTGGATTAGTAGATGAATAGAAAATACCATAATCTTGCGTACCTTTGATATATCGAAGGATTCTTTTTGCAACAATTAAATGATCCATTCTTGGCTTCTCCATGTACGACTTATAACTCCAACACTATAAGCAATATCCGGCCTTGTATTTGTAAGATATCTTAAGCTTCCAACCAAACTTTTATAATATGTTGGATTGACAAGATCTCCTTCTCCATCTTTACTTAATTTAGTATTGTATTCAATTGGAGTGGTGCTTGAATTGCAATTCTTCATCTTGAATTTCTCCAAAATTTCCTTTGCATATTTGCTTTGTGAAATAAATATCCTTCATCTGATTGATTTACTTCAATACCCAGAAAATAAGACATTAAGCCAAAATCTGTCATTTCAATTCTTTGATCATTGAAGTCTTGAAACTTCAATCATTGCAAGATTATTTCTTGTGAATATCAAATCATCACATATAGACAAACAAATAGAACATCACCAACATGATTAGACTTCATATAAAGAGAATGTTCAAGAAGGCATTTTTGAAAACATTTTCAGCAAAATACTTGTCAATCCTTGTATTCCAAGCTCGTGGAGCCTGTTTCAATCCATAAAGAGCTCGTTTGAGTTTGTAGACTTTGTCTTCTTGTCCTTTTTGAATGAAACCCAAAGGTTATTCTACATAGACTTCTTCATTCAATATCCATTCAAAAAAGCTGATTTCACATCCATTTGAAAAAATTTTCATTTCATTTGTGCTGCTAAGGAAATGAGAAGGCGTACCGTTTCCATTCGAGCAACAGGAGAGAAAACTTCATCATAGTCAATGCCATATTGTTGTTTGTAGCCTTTTACTACCAAGCGGGCTTTGTGTTTTTCTATTTCTCCACTTGCATTTGTTTTTGTTTTATACACCCATTTGACTCCAATGGCTTGATGACCTTGGGGAAGATTTGTGAGTTCCCAAGTGTCATTTTTCTCTATTGATGAAATTTCTTCATGCATGGCATTTCTTTCATTTTTCTTTTTTATTTGCTTCATAAAACTCAATTGGATCATAACCTGCAAAAAGACAAAACATAGTATAATCATTAGCATCAAGACGCCTTGTGACGTCAAGCAATTCTTGCACACTCCGATTTTGTGTGCTCTATTTGAGGATGAGCCACTGAAACTTTTCTTGTGGAGATGAATGTCTTGGACTTTGTTGTGGAGTTGATGGAATTTCTTCTTGATGTTGTGACTCTTCTTCATCATTATTTTCTTG